>OZ018331.1:104299550-104617050 GCA_963969495.1 Ceratothoa steindachneri
AGAGAGAGACTGTGAGCGAACCAGACTTTATCCAGGAGAGAGAGAGAGAGAGAGAGAGAGAGTAACAAGGAGTAACAAGGAAAGTAAGTACCCTAGGAGACCTTACGGTCCATTCAAAGAGGGTACCTTTGGACTAGCAATTGAGCGGGCACATGGCTGCTCAATTGTTTTGCGTCCCTAAACGGCCACTTTTCAAGACTTTGTCTAGTCTTGACTTGAACTGGTCAACAGATTCACTGTTGACAACTTCCACTGGAAGTGCGTTCCACTTACCGCAGATACTGTAGGTGAAAAAGTTTCCACACAGATTGCGGTTGTAACGCTTCAGTTCAAGTTTGAAGCCGTGATTGCGCGTTCTGTTCTCACTCAGTGTGAAAATATCCCGGTAGTCAACATTGTCGAACCCTCGAAGTATTTTGAAGACTTCGATGAGCTGACCACGCAGTCTACGGGTTTCCAGCGAGAACATATCTAACTCCCTTAGTCTATCCTCATAACTTTTATGTCGGATAGAGGGAATCAGCTTGGTTGCCCTGGCTTGTACGCGTTCCAATCTCGCGATGTCCTTTCGCAATGAAGGACTCCAAAATTGTACGGCATACTCCAGGTGCGGTCGGACAAGTGAGTTGTACAGGCACAGTACAATCTCCTGGTTCCGATAACCAAACTGGCGCTTAATATAGCCTAGCATCCTTTGGGCCTTTTTCTCCGCCTCAATGCACTGTTTCGAGAACTTGAGGTCACTAGTGATTGTTACACCCAAGTCCTTCTCAGTGTCACTCGATTCAAGAGCAGTGCCCTTAAGGATATACTGAGATTGGGGGTTTCTGTGGCCGATATGCATCACTTTGCATTTGCCCACGTTAAAAGGCATTTGCCACGTGTCCGACCACTCCCCAATCTTCCCAAGATCTTCCTGCAGGCGGGCAGTATTTCCATCCTTTGCAACGTTCATACCAAGCTTGGTATCGTCGGCAAATTTGGAAATCTTGGCAACCATGTCACCGTCCATGTCGTTGACGTAGATGATGAATAGTAGTGGTCCCAGGACAGAACCTTGAGGCACCCCGCTAGTAACGGGCACCCAATCAGAAGACTGTCCATTCACCACCACCCGTTGCCGTCTGCCACTTAGCCAGTTCTCGATCCAGCCGGCTACCTTTCCGTCTATGCCAAGCGCTCGCACTTTCCGGAGGAGGCGGCGGTGTGGTACCTTATCAAAGGCTTTCTGAAAGTCTAGGTAGACCACATCCACCGCCTTGTCCCGATCGTGCTCGCTGAAAACGAAGTGGAAGAATTCTACAAGGTTCGTCAGGCATGACCGTTGCCTTCGGAAGCCGTGCTGGGAACTCCTCAGTAGCACGTTTGACTCTAAATACGACGTCACTTTGTCCACCATGATGCTTTCCATGAGTTTACCGACTATCGAAGTCAGACTGATAGGTCGGTAGTTCGACGGTTGGTTACGGTCTCCTTTCTTGAAGATCGGAGTCACCTCCGCCTCACGCCAGTCTCTAGGAACGCATCCGGTCCGGATTGACATGTTAAAGATAGCGCACAGATGTCGTGATACTTCATCGCACACTTCCTTCAACACCTTGGGTAGAAACCCGTCCGGTCCAGGGGACTTATTCGTCTTTAGGTCAGCGATCTTTTTCTTTATTTCTCCTTCAGTGAAGTCCATTGCCTCCAGCTTTTCCCCCGAGTAGGAATCCGTCGGCTGGGGAATGGGACCACACTCTTCAGTAAACACCGAAGAGAAGTAGTCGTTGAGGAGGTTAGCATTTTCTGCATCTGAATGCTTTAATGTCCCCTCCTCATTCCTCAAAAGGCCAATCGTTCGACGGATTGGTTTACGGCTGTTCACATATCCAAAAAACTCCTTGGGATTCTCTTTACAAAGTCTCGCCACTCGGAGTTCCTCAGACCGCTTAGCCGCCCTTATGCTGGACTTCACTCTCCTGGCTAGCCTCCGGTATTCGTCAAAGTCACCCGAGATCTTCGATTGCCGGTACACATTTCTCTTCTCCCTAAGCAGTTGGCCGATTTCTCGATTAAACCACTTTGGTTGAACAGACGACCGACGGGGCAATTTCAGAGGGATGAAACGCGATTGAAGACTCATGAATGTGGTTTTGAAACTGTTCCAAGAGTCTTCAACAGCCTCGCACTCTTCTAGCCTCGCGTCAGTCAGTTCCGCGCGTAGACCTGCAAAGTCTGCTCTTCTCAAATCCAGTTTCCTTGATTTACTAGTTGCAGACTCTGCCTTGGGGACTTTGACTACGAATCTAATTAGTCGGTGGTCACTGCCACCGAGCTCTTCGCCAACAGAGAGGTCCTCAACGATGTCATCCTCAGAGGTGAAAACCAAGTCGAGGATATTGTCTCCTCTCGTTGGCTCTCTCACCCATTGAGTGAGGAACTCGTTGTTCGTGAACTCCAGCAGTGGTGCGTTCTCGCCACAGGGTTCTCTGGTTTCCCAGTCAACTTGTGTGTTGAAATCACCCATGACGATACACACTCTGTCTTCGACAAGTTCTCCTAGTAGCTGGTACAGATCTCTGTCCTTTTCAACGAGTTGGGCAGGAGGTCTATAAAGCACCAGGGTCCTGTATTTGGCAGCACCTATCTCTAGGTCAACACCTAGTAGTTCATGGTCGGATACGATGTTGCAATCCGTCGAGTTGAGAGTATCCTTGACATACAACATCACACCGCCACCCTCTCTGTCTGGCCTATCTTTCTGAGAGAGAGAGAGAGAGAGAGAGAGAGAGAGAGAGAGAGAGAGAGAGAGAGTTACATAGAGTTACATAGAGTTACATAGAGTTACATAGAGTTACATAGAGTTACATAGAGTTACATAGAGTTACATAGAGTTACATAGAGTTACATAGAGTTACATAGAGTTACATAGAGTTACATAGAGTTACATAGAGTTACATAGATACACAGATCACACGGGCCTTACGGCCCAGACTAAGGTGATCTGGCCTTAAATCTACTGCCACTTACACATAGAATAGTAGAAGTAAAGGATAGAAAAGTTTTAGGCTCTCCCCACCCTCCACTCCCTCCGGCAAAAGCCGTACATGAAATAATTTGGGAAAAGTACCTTGCAGGTGTAAGAAGACAGTACCTGAAGGAAATTTGCATTGAATAGTAATTAAATGAAATGAATATGAAAACCACTTACATAAACCTGAAAGAGTTATATTTTTGTAATATTATTTTATTTTGTAGCTTATGCTAAACAATTCCAATATTTGTTAAGTGTTTGTCTAATCTCATTTTAAATGAATCTATAGTTCTGCTGTCCACTACTGCGTTTGGCAAATTATTCCAATCATTAATAATCGAGTAAGTGAAGAAGTTTTTTATTACATCCATAGTGGCTCTTTTACCCTGAAGTTTTGAATCATGTCCACGGGTGGGACACTCCCCTGTCAGTGTGAACAAGTTATTGGCATTAACGTTGTTAAATCCTTTAAGTATTTTGAAGCACTCTATAAGCTGCCCCCTTAGTCTTCGTTTTCTGACGGAAAATAGATTGAGTTTTTTTAGCCTCTCGTGGTAAGGTTTGTTACGTACTGACGGGATAAGTTTTGTCGCTCTGTGTTGTACAGCTTCTAATTTATCTATGTCTTTTATTAAGTAAGGGGCCCAGAACTGTACAGCGTATTCGAGATGGGGCCTGACAATACTTTTATATAGTGGCATAATTATCTCCTCGCTTTTATAAGTAAAGTTTCTTTTTATAAATCCTAGTGCTGTGTTAGCTTTGTTTGCAGCAGCTGCGCATTGGTTTGATGTTTTTAAGTTTTCTGTAATTATTACTCCTAAATCTTTAACCTGCGGGGTTGTGTTTATTAAGCCGCCTTGCATTGTATAGGTGTATTTTTTGTTTTTTGTTCCGCACTGAAGGATTTGGCATTTGTCGATATTAAATGGCATTTGCCATTTCTCAGACCATTCGGTAATTTTATTTATATCAGCCTGCAGGCTAGCCCTGTCATCTTCGCATAGTACTGAGTTACCTATTTTCGTGTCATCTGCAAATTTAGATATGATATTATTTATTCCAACGTCTATGTCATTGATGTATATAGTAAATAAAATAGGCCCCAGGACTGATCCCTGGGGAACACCGCTGGTAACAGATACCCAGTCCGATTCCACGCCATTTATTATCACTCTCTGCTTTCTGTTTTTTAACCAGTACTAATCCATCCGTATATATTACCGTTAATTCCTAGCGTACGCACTTTGTTCATGAGTTTCTGATGTGGAATTTTGTCAAATGCCTTTTTGAAATCTAGGTAAATTATATCTAATGATTTAGTATCGTTATATAGGTTGAAAAGGTTATGGTAAAAGTCAATTAGGTTTGTTAAGCACGATCTCTTAGACCTAAAACCATGCTGGCTATCACGTATAAGGTTATTGTTTTCGAGGAACTCTACTAGCTTGTCTCTAATGATCGTTTCGAGCAACTTTCCAACTATTGAGGTTAATCTAATGGGTCTGAGAGAGAGAGAGAGAGAGAGAGAGAGAGAGAGAGAGAGAGAGTAACAAGGAGTAACAAGGAAAGTAAGTACCCTAGGAGACCTTACGGTCCATTCAAAGAGGGTACCTTTGGACTAGCAATTGAGCGGGCACATGGCTGCTCAATTGTTTTGCGTCCCTAAACGGCCACTTTTCAAGACTTTGTCTAGTCTTGAATTGAACTGGTCAACAGATTCACTGTTGACAACTTCCACTGGAAGTGCGTTCCACTTACCGCAGATACTGTAGGTGAAAAAGTTTCCACACAGATTGCGGTTGTAACGCTTCAGTTCAAGTTTGAAGCCGTGATTGCGCGTTCTGTTCTCACTCAGTGTGAAAATATCCCGGTAGTCAACATTGTCGAACCCTCGAAGTATTTTGAAGACTTCGATGAGCTGACCACGCAGTCTACGGGTTTCCAGTGAGAACAGATCTAACTCCCTTAGTCTATCCTCATAACTTTTATGTCGGATAGAGGGAATCAGCTTGGTTGCCCTGGCTTGTACGCGTTCCAATCTCGCGATGTCCTTTCGCAATGAAGGACTCCAAAATTGTACGGCATACTCCAGGTGCGGTCGGACAAGTGAGTTGTACAGGCACAGTACAATCTCCTGGTTCCGATAACCAAACTGGCGCTTAATATAGCCTAGCATCCTTTGGGCCTTTTTCTCCGCCTCAATGCACTGTTTCGAGAACTTGAGGTCACTAGTGATTGTTACACCCAAGTCCTTCTCAGTGTCACTCGATTCAAGAGCAGTGCCCTTAAGGATATACTGAGATTGGGGGTTTCTGTGGCCGATATGCATCACTTTGCATTTGCCCACGTTAAAAGGCATTTGCCACGTGTCCGACCACTCCCCAATCTTCCCAAGATCTTCCTGCAGGCGGGCAGTATTTCCATCCTTTGCAACGTTCATACCAAGCTTGGTATCGTCGGCAAATTTGGAAATCTTGGCAACCATGTCACCGTCCATGTCGTTGACGTAGATGATAAATAGTAGTGGTCCCAGGACAGAACCTTGAGGCACCCCGCTAGTAACGGGCACCCACTCAGAAGACTGTCCATTTACCACCACCCGTTGCCGTCTGCCACTTAGCCAGAGAGAGAGAGAGAGAGAGAGAGAGAGAGAGAGAGAGAGAGAGAGAGAGAGAGAGAGAGAGAGAGAGAGAGAGAGAGAGAGAGAGAGAGAGAGAAATTTTCAGTGAGTTTTAGCGCACTGCATTTTCATAATTATGTGAAGTACCATGTTGTCTGAACCAGTCAGCTCTTTTTCTATTTAAATTCACTGCCCGTAACATCGTGAGATATTTCCTGTAGTTTATTTTTCAGTTCGCTTCAGTTTAGGATCCGAAGTCTTGCCATTTGCAGCAACAGTTACTCGCTTAGCAGCTAAAGTCTTCTCTTAATCGTTTCGTCTTATTTTGGTTGTTCTATATTACCAAATTCTGTACATTATTTCCTTTGTATTTTCGATTTTATCATCTTGAAAGAGCAGTTTTCCAAGAATTCTTTCATATGATACAGACTGTACTATACCAAACTCACTCATCAAACAGTTGTATGATGGGCACTGAAATAGAAACTGCTTAAGATTCTCTATCTCACCTTAACAAACTAGGCACATTGTATTTCCATTTAAATGTATATTTCTGTCATATAGTGGCAGAGTATTGGTTCTCTCTTTATAGAGTATAACTGAGGAATATGAGTTGTCATAAATATTTTCTTCTTTTCTCTTTTTTTCCAATTTGATTTTGTTGAGATTTGTTCCTTCTACAACTTTAGGTCCCACTCATATTTTTATGTTTTATATCTGCTTTACTTTGAATTTTAATTCCTTTGATACTTATTTGTGAGCTACTTGATAGTTTTGTGTGGTCTCCAGTAAATTTAGGGTTCTTTTCTATCATATCAGTCGATATAAATTTTAAAAGATCATTTTCTCCTTACAAATTAATTTTAATATACATATATTTTTCTTTTACTATCCGTTTTCATCAAAGATGATCTATTTCTGCCCTCAAAGTACTGTTTCGGACATATTTTGGGGCTTCCAAGATCTTCTTATCCACACCATTCTCTATAAATGTAATTTCTTGACATCTGACTCATTTATATGTATTAAATAAATTGGATCCATATAGGTCTTACCAATCGCCAGCGTATGAAGATTCTTAGCTCTAACAGGATGTAGAATGGTTTCGCAGTTAATATGCTTTTAAATTATTGAATGAATGTAGTTTCTAAAATATTTTTTTATTAATTTATAGTTATTCCTGAATATTTAATCTCATTTACAATCTTTATTAGTCCTTTATCAGTTGGTTTTTCTTTATCTTTTTTACCATTCACAACACCCTACTTTAATTCGTTTGGCACCTTATTCCTTGCTACCATCAAACCACGTTGGAGTTTTCCCTGAATAATATGTGCAAGTTGGTTTATTTACTTGACCGTTAACGTAAAGGTTTGCTTAGCTACTGAGCATAATATTGTTACCCACAGTAAAATGTCATATATCGTGCCTGTCGACACCCCTAATTATGAACTAAAAGATTTATTAGGCTGCTGTCAATTTTGGCAAGAAGTTCGGCTTGAATCTCTTCGTTTAATGTTGAACTACCGAAACGGCTTTTGTCTAAGACAGTTCCATTTTCATTAAATATCTTCACCAAATTCCCTTCTGTGCTGTGGGTTAGTAGATGCCGTTCAGGATCCCTATCATTGAACTCATTGCCAGGGTCCAACCAAGAGGACCGCGAAGTATAACGCTCCACACCCTTCTATTCAATGTAAATGTTACCATTCATTTCTGAAGTATAGAAATTTGGTAATTGTGATTCGTTTCCAACTTTTAGAGAATCGCGTATGATAAAATAATATGAAAACTAATATCAGTTAGTTTGGAATGTGGAGAACCCAGGTTTTCCTTGTTTTTTTTCCTTATTAAAAATCATTTCGAAGCTCTCATTGAAAAATTATGGAATCAATTAGTTTGATGTACCTCACCGTGTTAAATAATGGCGTTGCTTTAGTTATAATCAAAGTTTCAATTAGGGTAAAATGGTGGTGGTTTTACCATCGAACTGCACTTATTTAAAATGCTTTTACTTTTGGTGTGGGGACCTACTCTTTAACGTGGAATCCGAACCACGGGTACCTTCATCATATAGCAGCTTTCTTGAAGGCGAGCCAAGGGGGCTCTACCCGTCAACTTGCCACATTTGATGTGGCTTAACTTCTCTGTGATCGAAAGCGGTTTGTGCAGTCGGTAAAATATTCAATTGGAATAAATAACAAAAGTCTATGGTTTTAAGACTAAAATATCTGACACCCCAAAATATTTACCATTAAATTATTAAGTAAACTGAAACTACACAGACAGACAGTGACCGTCTGCGCCCATTTCTTTAGACCAGCCCTGTTTTGCTGGGGAGTATTCGGAAAAGAGGGGAGGAACTAAGCTATGAGCAAGCACCGTCTCATAAGAAAGCGATCTCATTAAAAAGATCGTCTTTTGTGTGGTCGTAAAATTGATCCAAATGACTCAGAAATAAAAGTTTTATATGGATTTTTCCCTATTTCAAATGCGGTTATTCCATACATGAAAAGAAGTTTGGGAATTGGAGGAATCATTTTTCATCTCAACTGCCCCCTGGGGCAGTTTACACACATGAGATGGTACTGCTCGAGAGACATAAAAATCACCTTGGATTACATTTTAGTGGTTCTTAGAGGCACAATAGGGGGAGATCGCAGAATGGACTCTGGTTCCCCACCACTTCATCTCCATTTATATAGGGGCACGCAAATATTGCAGAAATTGGCAAGATTAGGAGAGTTGCGTGACATCCTTTGAGTTCTACATACTACTCTTCTATTTTTCTTAATCGTACCATGCACCTTCACTAATTATCCATTTTCTCTAACTTAACTGCTTTCTTTGACTTTAAGTCGACTGCAAATAAATACCATTCAATAATGTCCTTAAATAGAATTGCTCCTTGCTAGCTTTAATAGGCGCAGGTGAGGGGAAAAAGCCTTCTATCTATCTCCCTTGCTTCTCATGAGAAGGACATATCTCGAAGTAGGCTTCCATTTACGCTTTCCACCACACCCCTCTATTTGAAAGGATCTAGGAAGACTTTCCACTAAAATGCATCTCTCTTATCCTTATATTTCTTCCTTTTCTCTACTTTCCTCTACCTCTCTTGCCTTTTCGTATATTTATCCTAATTTTCTTTCATACTTTATATTTAGTTTTTTTTTTATTTATGCTTATGTGACTTTACTAAAAAATGGAGTTTTAACTAAATAAAACAGCGGTATATTTTCCTCTTTGTAAATTATTCTTGAAAAGTAAATACGGTATTAATTGGAGGATAGATTTAAAAATAGAGAAAGCGAGAGGGGACTAAAATACCAATATTTGAACAGGTAGATACACATAAGTACCTCAATTCTGCCGAAGGAACTTAACTAATCGGGCAAGGGATCCCAATATTCTAGTATTTTTCTCTAATTCATAGTTAACTTCACTATCTGTCCATTTTTTATTGGAACAGATTTTCCGACCTAATACTGAAATTCAAATAAAGATCAGAATGACTGGCTGACAAGCCAATGAGCACAAGATGCTTATCCTTGTTGAATGAAATGCCGAAAGAGAGATAGCACTTTGTTTTTTTTCACAGGAAACCGACGGGGAACATTTCGTGACCCAATGTAGGGCGTGATGACGTGGGTGGCTGGAGCTGGCTTCGCACATATCTCAGACTCGACGCACCGCCTTATTATAGGCAGCTCCCTACGAGTGCCGAATTCTTTTGTTTGCGCTCTTACCAGGAATCGCGCATAGTACCAAGGTGCGGAAATCTAACGTCTCAACCACTTAAAGAGCGAGAGCTCCAAGCTCAAGGTTCTTCATGTGATCATTTTCAGTTAGTTTGGAATGTGAAGAACCCAGGTTTTTTTTTTATATTTTCTGTATTAAAAATCATTTCGAAGCTCTCAAACAGCCACAGGAAAATGGTTTAGATTTATTGAAGAAATTATGGAATTAATTAGTTTGATGTACCTCACCGTGCTAAATAATATCTTTGCTTTAATTATAATCAAAGTTTCAATTAGGGAAAAATGGTAGTGGTTTTACCATCGATCTGCACTCATTTAAAATGCTTTATCTTTTGGTGTGGGGACCTACTCTTTAACGTGAAATCCGAACCACGGGTATCTACATCAAAGAGCAGCTTCCTTGAAGGCGACCCAAGAGGGCTCTACCCGTCAACTTGCCGCATTTGATGTGGCTTAACTTTGCTGAATCGGGAGCGGTTTTTGCAGTCGGTAAAATATTCAATTGGAATAAATAACCAAAGCCTATTGTTTTAAGACTAAAATATCTGACTCCCCCAAATATTTATCATTAAATTATTATAAGGTATAAATACCTTATGCTACGTAGCATAGTGTACTAACGGCATACTTTTAACTGTGATCAAAGCGGTGCTCGCTGCCTCAGTGTCCATGGTTCGAATCGCTTCCCTGCACGGATTTTTTCGAAAAGATGTAATAAATATTACTGTAAGGAAAATTTATTCCGTTTTATCTTTCAATGTAGTTAATTACATTCATATATATATATATATATATATATATATATATATATATAATTTATTTATTTATATGAAGTCATAATACGCAAATGATTAAACCATTGACTTGATGCTTGCATTTTCTAATAGACAACATTGAAGGCTTTATAAATTTATCCTGCTATTTTTCCTAGCGAAATATCCACTGTCACTTCTCAAATAAAATGCTAAGGACAAAAAAAAATGAAAAAAGAAAACAATACAAAAATTAGGAAATATTTAGACAAAATTATAAATTTAATAAATAATTGTGAATATAAAGTTAAAATCAACAAAATAAATAGTAGATAAACAATTATTACGAGAAAGTAAATTCAGGCGCAATAAACGGAAAGTTGAAATACTGGAAAACAATCAGAAAAATAGATTCAATGGCTAAGAGCTAACAAAACTGAAGTAAATAACAAACATATATAAAATAAATAGATGAATGAAACAACAATTAAAAAAACTAGCAATTGTGAAGTAAAAGGTCAGCAACACGACTACAAATCCCAAATAGTGCAAACAAATCCGTCTATATAAATTCCAGCTAACATAAACGCAAGAATAAGGACGCATATCAATAATAAAAAAGAGGAATGAGGTAATAGACGAAGAAAAAATATATGATAAAATAGAACTGTATTATATTGACGTGATTTCCTCTCCACCAAAAGACTCGTGTTTTCTTAGGGGAGAAATTTCTTTTTTTTTCTATTTAAATGCAAAAAATCCATAATTTATCGAATGTTTATGTTTGGTCGGGGTTGAGGGTTAATTTAGTTTCTCAAAGATTGTCGAACTTCGAAGTTCTAAGTTTTGTAATCACGAAAACTTTTACATGCAAATATCGGTCTGGACCAGGTTGGACGAAAACTTCACTTATCGCATAAACAAAGTTAAACTACATTAGGTTTGATGAGTTGACGGATGTGGTCCCGTGCTGATGTTGACACGTGGGTGATTACTAAACTTTAGTTGCATATTCAGGAAGGTATAATTTAGTCGAATTTAAGGGGGAAAGGAAATTCGTGTATTCCAACGAGGATTAAATAACTCAAGGGAGAAAATTGAAAGGAGGAAGAGATAGACGAAGAAAAAGGAAACTAAAATTAAATATTAAGAATAAAAAAAACATAATTCCAAGACCTTTTAATGGAATGCATGAATTAGTTTATCATCCATTTTAAATTAGTTGTTCGTTCAAAGAACACACAAACTCAAACGTACAAATTACTCCCCTATCTGTTCATAAAAAGATACAAAAAGGGGGAAAAAGGGTAAATTGGATAAACTGAATGGATAGGAGATAAATTGATCCACGAGTAACAACCGAAGTAATATTTTCAACCCATAGTTTTGAGGCCAATATATTGTGACAGAAACAGAAAAAAAATATATTAAGTAGAACAGAAAAGATTATAATTAACTAGGAGATGAAATAAAACGAAGGAATCAGGCAAAGAAAAGCAATAACAACATTGCGAATGAATAATACTGATGTGTGGCCTAAATTCTTGGGAAACGAAATGGTTCAATCTTGTCGAATTCTGGGACACTGAGAATGAATTCATATTTAAAATTGGCGAATATCGAGTTTTCAAGAAACGGTACATTGAATGTATGATTATTCGCTCATGAGTGTTGTGGGAGCATTCTGGAGCACAGGTTGTTCAGAAATGTTGGAGTGTATTAACATCATAAAATTTGGAAAAGTGTTTTTTGGGTTCTTCCCTTTGTTCAGATGGAATAAAATGCTCCTTGCAATTCAGATAAAAATATCAATCTCTGCATTACCCGAAGAGCTATTTGAAACATTTTCCTCGGAGCTTTACTGTGAGTAAGGTTTGCAGTCGTCCAGGTGGTCTTCAATGTTTTACCAAACCAACCTAAAGGGCTAAGATTTTACATTGTATGTGGTGCACAATTATTTTGTTTTTCAAATCATTTGTTGGCTCTTTACTTTTAAATAAGACTGGAGAATGTTGCAGTATGACAGTCAGAGGCTAAATGAGGTAATAAAAAAAAACATACTTAGGTTAACTATTGTTGGAATCTATAAGATCATTCTAGATCTTTTAAGAACAATCTAGAATATAAAATTATGCAAATGAGCTAATTTGAAAATATTGCCAATGAATATTTTAATACATATTTCCACCCTTATTTTGTGTTTTCGCCAATAAAGTATAATATACTCGTTAGTATCACAATAAGTTAGTTGTAGAAGTATCATTCATTTGAATGTGGCCAAATATTTGTTTTACCTCACAGATGTATATTTTACGAGAAATTCAATCGTTATATATCTTGAAAATAATATCCATAAGCAATTTGAATTTATCCTTTTAAAATACTAAATGATAGCACATTTAATCTTATAAGTTTCCAGGCACTGAAAACTGTTGCCACTGTAATTTTCGGGAATTGAAAACGTCTAATCCAACGAGAACAGGTGTGACAAATTGAGGGCAATATCATGGAGCATAAGACTAAACTTTGGGAAATAGAAAAGAAAAGGATAGTAAAGTGAGATAGTGAATGACATGGACTATTATGGCTTATTTATACCAAAAATTAAGAGGAAAGGTGAATTTAAAATCATATGGCAACCTTTTTGCCCAAGTGGAACATGAACTCCAAACTTCCTAAATGAAAAAACGAATAAAACTGTAAATTCTTTTTCACAATTGATATAAGAAATCCAATTGTTATTAATAAAGGAACGAAGAAGCATTTGATCAAACTCCCGAAAAGGTCTGTAGTTGTTTCTGTTAGGGTGCTAGATTCCTTCCATTGAATAGATAAACAGAAAGATTCAAGTTTTCCAGTTTTTCATGAGCCATATATACACGTTGTCTTTTACTGCGATTAATTAGACAATACTTCTCTTGAAAGTGTAGGAGAAAATAACTCATTAAAGAATTTTAGTTTTAACTTTCATCAAAATGTAAGCATCGCCTAACGAGCTCTTGGCACCACCTCAAAATTTAAGCTCTTTGTGGCAGTTATTAATGAGGATAGAGACTCAATAGGAGGAACAATAGAGGCTGTAGATTTATAAACAATGAAGAAATATTGCCCTATATAATATTTAGTTTTCCATTTTTCCTTGCACAACTTCGTTAGGACGACCATCGGGCAACATCATCTCCTCGAAAAAAGTCTGTTGGACGAAACAATCTGTGTCGTTTTCTTTCCCACTTTCGTTGCTTTCATTTTGTTCTTAATTTCCTAAGGTTCGTAGTGTGATATATGTACCAGAAATTTAATTCAGGGTGACTAATATCTTAGGAATTATAATTTCCACCAATCTTTTTAGCTCCCACATGCACGGGACGCCAGGCGGCCTTCCTTCACTGCAGTTGCGCGGCTTCCAATTTTTCACAGTCCTCAATATTCTCTTCTTTGGCAATAGTAGCATTAGAACACCCACCCCGACTTCGCCGTTTTGTACCACCCACCTCGACTCTGTGATTGACTAGGTCAGTGGCATTTTTGTCGATTAAAGTAAAGGAATGGTTTTGACGTACTAAGGGCTCATCTCCACCTCACTCGTACCACCCTCTCCCTTGCCCAAACTAGCAAGCTAGTTTCAAACCCATTTCTCCTAAGAACAACGCACTTGCATGTGAAGCGAGCTTTAAGACCCAGCCCGTCCTCTGTCTCTCCCCCTCCATCCCCACTCTCAAGCCGGACGAACTTCCGAACATTGCGAATGCATGGACTTAAGATGATGGGTTATATCACATGCTTTGACATATGAGCTAAACAAATTATTTGTATGCCCATTCATTTTAACTCTCCTCTCAACTACATATTTCTTTAGAGAGACAAACTTTATTTTCTGTAGTTCTTGATAAACTACACCTTCTATATGTTCTTCATTTAAATCTTTAATAAAATACAAGTCTAATACTTTTGAAATTCTATATATCTTGTAGATTTCTTTATTCCAACTTGCCTCGTCTCCTTTTTTAAAATTGCATGAAACACGTGAGATCTCAACATAATCACCGATCTTATATAGAAACCTCTTTTATTTACCTTGATTTCTCTGATTTAGTATAGAAACATCATGCATAACTTTAAACTGCCTGTTCCTAATCATTCTATGCCAAGATTTATTATAAGCATTTGCAAAATAATTTAACACGTCTATATATTTTAATTTATTATTTGAGGGAAAATAACTGAACATTCTTTCCTTTTATTGTTCTTTGCACGCGCTCTACAAGACCAGCTTTGTTTAGTGAGTGAACAGGATATACCCAGATATTATATTCGCTCAATAGGCCATCCATCTTTTTTCCTTTAAACTTTCGTGCATCATCAGAACATATATAACCTGGAGTCCATCTGGTTTCTTCCATGAGTTATCGTATAGCATTTGATACTACCTGATCCGTCTTCTCCTCTAAAGGAATTAATCATAGATATCTAGAATATACGTCAATTACAAGGAGTATGTAGCGTGCACCATGAATAAAACTTTGAAAATTCTGCATAACGGTGAGATTGATCAGTCATATCTCATTTCTAGCTGTGCTTTTTGTCATGATTTGTCTTGAATCTTTTTGGCACAGGATTGTATAGAGTATAACTATCCAAACCTGTTAGAGCATTCCACATCAGATCTTTAGCAATCTTTTTTACTGATTGAAATTGTCAATTCCCCCTACTTAATGATTTTGGGAGACTCGGGGATGTATATAAGCGTAACAATTGGCGGATCATTTCAAACTGAATATCTGATACGTTTACATCCTTATAAAACGATTTAATAAAAGACATCCTATGTTGAAACACAATCTTATTTTGCAACCAGGCTAAATAACATATTTTCAATTTGAATTTTATGGATATTCGCAACCTTATTACTTTGTACACATTTACTGATTCTCTGAATCAAAAGAGTTGGGTTAATCCGATCAGGAAAAAGATATTAGATATGCAACGGCTAAAAATTATTTATGAGTATTTTTAATTAAACTTTATAGTTTTGAAAATGAATATTAGGAGGTTTTTTATATGACCTTCAATTTGAATATCTTAATAAACATATTTGTTAGGAATCGTGCTCCAATAAAAATTTATTTTTCTTTAGGGTTAACCTAAACTTTCTTCTTGCAAGTTTTGATGACGCAAGCTGATGAAACTTAATCCTCTGTACTTCCATGGTAAGACTAATTGATAGATAGATATTCTATTAAATTTTCTTTACAAGTAATGGTAACGACGTCGTAAAGATCTCTGAGAAAAAATTCTTCCACAAGTTCGATAGTTTTCCCTCTCATGTCGAGAAAACAATGAAACTTATCAAACGATACATTTTTAGATACACAGTTTCTTTGATGGTTGAGTGAAGTTTTCGACATTCATCGAGTCTATCGTTTAATACACTTCATCTGACTAAAACTTTGATGAAACTTGCCTTCAAGTTTTAGGAAAGTATTGACTTCATATTCTTTGTACAATGCGTTTTTAAATCGTATTTCAAGTAAATACCGAAATGTATACTTGGAAATATGTAGATTGTTAAGATTTGCCTTTACTACACACTTCAGTTGTTTTGCATCATAGTCCTTTACAAGTCGATCTACATGGAGAAAATTTTCCAGTTTTAACCTGTGTATTGCCCAAAATACACGCCAAACTCATCCTCACTAAGGAATATTACGTAGGTATTTTCAAAGATCACTCTAACATAAGTAGATTTTATTCTTGTAATGTACAAAAGGCTGAATATTTTAATTTAATATTCTGTTTGTATAATCTGTTTCACCTATAATCGAGACAAAGTTTCTTAGGCATTAGTATTAGAGTGAATCTGGGCAGATAATGTGACCATGTCGAATAGGATAGGGATTCTTTCACCAGGTTTTCAATATTTATGTAATGTTTCATATTAGCATATCAGTGGAGTTGCCACTACACTCTTTATAAATCTCTGATTGGTCCGTCCGAAGCCATTTTTCATTGGTGAATTTGATTAATAATTCAACCACATTTTATTTTATTGTGGGGGATAACGAAAAGTACGAGGTGTGTTTTTGCGAACCACTGAATTTAATCAGAGAAAGTTGGTGTGTGATTAATATCTTCCTACTCTTTCCATAGTTTCGAGATTTCTATGATAGATTTATGGAAATTAAAAGATATTAATTTTACTCCTACTCCCATTCAGAAGATTCTAGCTAAATCATTGCGTAGGTTGATAATGTTAGAGAGTGAAAGTCTTTTACTATCGATGGTAATCACCCCATCATTATTCCAACTGAATCCTTTGTTTATGTTTTAGCGTCTGGTAAATTAATGTACTTTTTTCTCGAACAATAGCCTCCAGTGTTCCAAACGATGTGTGAAATATTTACAATATTATTCAACTCTCTCTCCAAAGCTGAAAATCTTTCTTGTGCTGGTATTAGGTTTGAGAGTGCTTTTCTCTCTTTTGAAGGATTAACATTACTTCTTTTCATCTTAGAAAGCTGGACAGAATAGGTGATATTACAGAGAAGAGGATTGGTAGAAACGATCATCCACGTTGATTTATTATTTCTTTCTTTAGACGTAAAGACCTGGCTTCCGAGCTAATACGTGTATCAACCGTTTGAATTGTGATTTCTTTTGTTTCTATGATATTGCCATCGGAACGTTACCTTTTATTAGATGAGGACATGTTTCACATATACACTTGACAAAATCATTATCCATGCTTCCTATGATTGAATATTTCATCTTTTTAGAGATAGAAGGGATCGCATGGAATAGATCCTCCTATTTTTTGCTCTATGACTGATTCTAAAAGATATTCCGTTTCGATCTCGTTTGAAAATAATTCTCTACGCAAGGTAAAATCGTGCAGTGTTTCGTACTCTTCTCCCATCTTACTTTTGCTTATTGCTCTCTCCCATTTTTCATTTCCACCTATTCCATTTCCTCCCTTTCCATTCATTATTATATTAGACCATGAACGTTCCTGTCTTGTCATTCGCTGTTCTGCCATTCCTTCCTCTGCTAGGCCTGTTTTGCCCCGCTCTTTTTCTTTTCTTCCCTTCAAAATCCTGCAAACGCTGAAATTCTTCCTCCTTACTTAACTTCTCCTAACCTGTCGTTTTTCCCTCTTCCATTTCGTTTCTTGTTATATCCTGTCACACTCTTTCCTCTCTAGCCATTGCCTTCCTGTCATTCCATGTTCATTTCAGCTTAGCCTGAATACATAAAATCTTGCTGAGTCAATTGCCTCGATTTACGGCTTATGCTGGGGCAGGGCAGGAGGAAAGAAGAGGGGCTGTGGATGCATTATTGGATGTAGGGGAGGAGTAGCGGTCCATTTGGTTCCCGCTTCTGATAACGGAGATAAGAAGCATCAAAAAAGACGAGATTAGAAAGGGTAAGAAATCTCGGTGCCATGGCGCCACTAGGGTGAAAACGAGGAGGGGAAGGATTGGAGGACGGAACAAAGTCAACGACCCTTAACTGGAACGGCTCTAAAGGAATAGGGGTGAAGGATAGTCATATAGATAGAAAAATAAATAGATGAGTATAGATAGAACATAAATATCGCCTGTTTTACATACACGTTAGTGTGAGCGATTGTATAATTAGTAAGTAATATAAGATGTCGAATAAATGTGGGGCGTACTTAATATGTTTTAATGTTATTAAAAGAGCATTACAAATTGTCAAATTCATCCAGTTATATAGTTATCGAATGCAACTAACAATTAATTTGCCTTAATTTTCTATGAATTATGATTTAAAAGATTGAATATAATGTTTGTACGATAAATAAACAAAGACATTCTTGTAATTATGAGCTCGAGGACTTAAAAAAAATGTGTTCATGTATTTGACGATCAGCGCAGTCTATGTAATCTCTATAACTACGTAATTTCAGGTTATTTAATTAACAATCTGCTTAGGCTATGTGATCTATATTCCTCCGGAAATTCGGCTTATTTATTTAACAGTATTCTTAAGGTATATGATCTTCATGGCTCTGAAAATTTGGGGGGTTTTTTAACGCTCTTTGCTGTCTATGCTGTCTCTATAGTTTAGGAAATATTGTTTATTTATTTATCGATTTGCGCAGGCTATGTCATCTATATAGCTATAGAAATCCGGTTGATATATTTAACGGTATGGTTGTAATGTACTGCCATATTTTGGGCGTTCTCTTATTAAAGATTAATTGTTCAATTTTCTTGAATAAATGTTTTTTTTCCAGACAAAACTGTATATAATCCAGTATAAACTTATATCAAAATCAACAGAAAATATTCCTGCTTCAAATGATATATGAATGTTTTTTATGATTCATCTTTTAAAATTATGGAATATCCTTTTGAAGTCAAAATTATTTGACATTTTGTAAAAAAAAGAACTCTACAAATTCTTGCCAAATGGCAATAAATAGGTTTATATTATCGTTTATTGTTGGGTACCTGAGCATCTCATGTAGTCTGCTCTTGAGCGACTCGGGATACTTCCCTTTCCCAGATTATCATGTACCCTAACCTCACCACGTTTATGTCTCTTTTTAATATTCTGGCTATAAATATGAATCGGAGGGTAGAAGAAGAATAGAAAGAGGTCGGATGAGTTATTAAAATACACCTGCAAGGGGGTATCATTTGCAAAGCATGCTGACATCTGGAGCACTGCATTCCCTCCTGGCCCGTCGCTCACAAATTCTTTACAGGTCTATCCTTATAAGTTTGTAGTGAGATGCCCTCGTGTGACCCCGTAAGGAGCGCGGTGATTTGCCATCCTGGCCGCCGTGCTGACGGGATCCAGCGCTCCGTCCGGCCCCAGCTTAGCCTCTCTTCCTTCCTTCAGATAGCCCGATTTCTCCCCTACCTCGTCGCTTTTCATACAACCTCTCCCACAACTTTCTCTGGTCAGCCTCTAATTTCACAGGGTAGAATGCTGACCTTCTCAAGCCAACCACCCCGGATCGGGGCTGAGGGGGGAGGGGACATTGTTCCCTAACCCCTCAGCTCCGGTTCGGGATGGGGGTTTTTTAACAACCTGCTTCATCCCCACCCATACCTTCCTCACATCCCTTTTCCTCTCCTCTTCACAACCTATATTTTTTACGCCGTGTTCAAGGTGGAGCCGCCATGCCGAAGGACTGCCAGGCCACCAGGCGGGAGGGGTGGTCCCGAATGGCGGCGCCTGGCTCTGCCGGGCTTGTAAGCACCTCTCGCAGTGCGGGCAACTGCGAGAGGTGATGAGCTATTGCGTCCCGTAATAAAAAGAGGGTCACCATGCCCATGAATGAAAAAAAACACCAAAAAACCCAACCCCCAACTTCCCCAAGAAAATCAACGGAGCCGCCCTCGGGCAGCTCCACCGAGAAAATGGAGGTCCCCCCCCCTTGTGCTTGCGCAAGGGACCCTCCATAATTCTTTAACCGGAGAGGAGGCTTACTCCTCTCCTACGCCTACGGGTGTAGGGGACTCCCCCTCACCCCCATCTCTGGAGGTGCTTTCGGGCACCTCCCCATCTCCAGCGGCAGTCCCTCCTTTGCTTTCTAAGGGGACTGCCAAGAAAGCCAGCAGGCAGCCCACTGCCGACCGCCCCTCGTGCAAGCGGCTCGGTAGGGCAAACCCCCTTAGGGGGGAGAGGGAAGCCAGGCCCCTTCGGTCGCTTCCCTCAAAAGACCTGCTGGCAAGAATTTTAAACCTTGCTGGGGTCAAGGCCTGTGCCTCCCCACACCACCTGACTAGAGACAATACTGCCAAGGGGACCTGCGATGTCCTGGGAGGGGATGGCCAACTGGAGGCCCCTCCTGTGATAGACATGGTCCTTGAGGAGACCCAGCCTCAGACGGTAGGGCCTTCCATGGGGGGGAATTCGGGCTCGGCGCCAAGCACCGAACCCGAATCCGCCCCTATGCAAGGTCCTCCTCAAATGGCTGAGGGCTCCGAGGCAGTAAAAGGAGGGGAGGGATCTCCTCCGACAGGTGCCCCTACGACAACCAGGACCTTCTCCATTTCGGAGAGGGACCTGGCTGAGGCTGGTCCATCTGGCCTGGGGACTTCTGCCGGCGGAGGTGAAAAGCGGGTTCATTCCCCGCCCTCCTCTCCGAAAAAGAAAAAGAAAAAGACTAAAAAGACAAAAAAGACTCGGGGCTCCTCTCCATCCACGGGGGCTGCGGGGACGGATGGGTCTGCTGCTACTCTGGCAAGCGACCAAGCCAAGATCGGCACATCCGGCCCCTCTACCCCCTCGTGTGCGGAGCCCCTGACAAAGAAGACTAATACCAAGAGTGCACAGGGCGGAGCCTCGATGACATCGGGGCCCCTCATTCAGAGGTTACCTGGCGTTTTCGAGCCCGCTGGCTTCAAACGCTTCCTCGTTATTCGCTCCACTGATGGCACCATGTTGTCCAAGGGCAACATGATCCATCAGAGGAGAGGATTAGCTAGTGCAATTGGTAGAGAGCCGAAGGTAACCCGTTTCTCGGACGGGAGCCTTCTGGCGAATGCGGCGAATCCCGCCGAGGCGGCCAAGATAAGTGCTCTTCGGACACTTCATGGCACCCCGGTGAGTGTGACGCCGCACTCTACCATGAACTTTGTGAAAGGAGTAGTTTATGCGAGGGAACTCGTTGACTACTCCATTGAGGACATCACCTTAGAGCTGGCCGACCATGGGGCGGTCAAGGTCGAACGTGTGATGAGAAAACAGGGAGGGGCCTCGAGACCCACCCCTACACTCTTCGTCACGTTCGACTGTGACAAGCTCCCTGAGTCGGTGCGTGCCGGTTGGTACCGCTACCGCGTGAAGGCATTCGTGCCACTGCCGCGGCGGTGCTATTACTGTCACTGCTTCGGCCATACGAATCGATCATGTAGACGTGCAAAATCGGGGTAACCCGAAGTCTGTGTAAATTGCTCCAAGGTCGCACACGATAAGTCCAAATCGTGTGTAGCCAAGTGTGTCAATTGCGGAAAGCCGCACCCTGCTTCTTGGAAGCAATGTGGTGCATATCTCCTGGAGAAAGAAATCCTGGCCGTTCAGGCCCAGGATCGACTCTCATTCCGCGAGGCAAAGGACTTGGTCCTGGCGCGCCCGGCTCTGCCTGGGACGTCATATGCCTCAATAGTTAGGAAGGCACCCTCTGCTCCCGGCCCATCCAGGCCAACGAGCACGGTTGTTTCCGCGCCCATTCGGAGCCCTTCTGCGGGCTCTACCCAACCCGGGCGCTCCCCTGGTAAAGCTGGCGGCAAAAAGGGCTCATACCCTGCCCCGGCTAAAACCAGGGCTCACCCCTCTTCCCCAAGCGTGACCGTTTCCCGTAAGGCGAAACGGCCACGCGCCTCCACCGAGTCGTTAGACTCACAGGAGGCAACACCCCTGAAGATGGTCTCTAGGCCATCTTCCGGGGTTCCTAAAGCTGCCCCCCGAAAGGAGGACAGCAATAAAGGAGCTTCGCCTCCTTCGCCCACGCCCCGAGGTGGAGCGAGTGGCTCGGAGACGGTGGTTCCTCGAAAAGAGGGCCCCCCGCCTCCGAAGCCGCAACGCCCGCCTAAGGTTTTGAGGCGGAGGGAGGAAAAGACTCGCATGGCGAGCCCAACCTCCCCCAATAAGTCCTCGAAGGCGACAGCGCCTTCAGCGCTTTCTCCGGCCAACAGCGCCCGGGGTTCTGCCCCCGGGAAGCGTACGGCCATTCCCGTGAGGGTCTTCAATTCGAGGAGGGCCCCCGCGTCTCCTCCGAGATAGGCCTGAAGGGCATATTCCTTCAATGGAATTGCCGTGGACTCCGGGCCAACTGGGAGGAGCTGCGGAGGCTCGTCTCGTCCCGTTCCCCGTTAGCTATTTTTTTGCAGGAGACCATGCTAGGTGCGTGCCCCCTCCCTGCCCTCCCGGGGTATAAGGGTCTTGCGACCCCACCACCGCGGGATGGCCGGGCTGGGGGATGCGCAGTTTACACCCGGCATGATGTCTCCGTTCTTCCTTTCTCTTTAGATACCTCCTTTCAGGCAGTGGCTGTGCAGCTGCACCTGGATAGGAGGTATACTATCATTTCTGCGTACATTCCACCGTCAGCTGACTTCGACGCGGGGGACTTCCGCCGCGTCGTTGCACGGTTGCCGAGGCCCTATCTCTTGCTTGGAGATCTGAACGGCAGGCATCCTCTCTGGGGAGATTACTCCATAAATCCCAGGGGACAAGTCCTTGCCGATCTGATCGAAGAGCTTGAGATGGGTGTCCTAAACGTGGATGATTTTACGCATCACTGTCCGAGAACCGCTTCATTTTCTTGCCTTGACCTATCTTTGTGCTTTTCGGATGCACAGCCTGATTTTGATTGGGGGGTGGTCGATGACCTCCATGGTAGTGATCACTTTCCCATTCATATATCATTTTCAGGGCAACTGCCGCCTGAGAGACCACCTCGGTGGTGCTTGGCGCGGGCGCGGTCGCCTGCATTTCAGGAAATGACTGAATTCTCTATCTCAGTCGAGGAGTTTAGGTCGGTAGATGAGGCCGTTGAGTTCTTCTCCGGCAACCTCATCGCCGTGGGCCTGACTACTATTTCTAGGACGTCTGGCCGTTTTGCACGCCGACCACTCCCATGGTGGTCGGCCGAGTGTGAGACGGCCCTCAAACAGAAGCGTTATGCCTACATGCGCTATAAGCGCCGCCCGAACGATTTCACTGTCGCTGAATTTCGTCGGGCTAGGGCTAGGTTCCGGTATATTTCGAAGCACGCCCGCCGCTCTTCTTGGCGGGCATACGTGTCTTCACTTAACGGGAAGACCCCTTTAGCTGAGGTGTGGAAGCGAGTCAAAAGGATTCGGGGCAAGTTCTCGCAGGACCCCCCTCCCGTTCTCCAGGAGAATGGGACCGCAATCTCAGACCCCGCGTCTGTGGCGGAATCCTTAGCGACCGCTTTTTCCGCATTCTCTAGCCGTGATGCTGCTCCGCCAGCATTCAATGCACGTCGTGATGTCGCGGAAGGCCGCCGGCTGGACTTTACCTCCAGTGGCGGAGAACCCTTCAACGACAAGTTTACTGTGAGTGAGTTGCGTTCCGCTCTCGCTTCGTGCGCGGACACCGCCCATGGTCCGGACGATGTCCCGTACGCCATGCTTCGACACCTGGGTGAGCGAGGCATGGCCTTTCTGTTAGATCTGTTCAACAGGATCTGGGTGGATGGTCTTCTCCCAGACTCCTGGCGAATCGCTACTGTGCTCGCCTTCTGCAAACCGGGTAGAGATCACTCTACTCCGACCGGTTTTCGCCCAATCTCTCTAAACTCTTGCGTGTGCAAGTTGATGGAGAAATTGGTAAACGTTAGATTAGCTTTTTTCCTGGACAGCGGAGGCCATCTGTCTTCCGCACAGTGCGGCTTCCGCAAGTTCCGCTCCACGTCGGATGCTCTGCTCCGACTGGAAAATATCGTCTGCGAGGCTTTTCTTCGTAGACAGCACTACGCCACGGTGTTTTTCGATCTGGAGAAGGCCTATGATACCGCATGGCGATACGGTATCATGGAGACTCTCTACACGATGGGGGCAAGGGGACGCCTCCCAATGTTTATATCTGAATTTTTGCGAGATCGTCGATTCCGCGTACGGGTGGGGGGAGCTCTCTCCGGCCCAAAGGAGCAAGAAGAGGGTGTCCCGCAGGGAAGTGTCCTCAGTGTCACACTCTTTGCCCTCAGCATCAACGGCATCACCTCGGTGCTGCCGGAAGATGTTCTCGCTACGCTCTACGTGGATGACCTTTCGATCTCTTTTGGCGCGGCCCAGATGCCAACTCTGGAGCGTCGACTCCAACAGGCATTGAACCGCGTCTCTCGCTTTGCCGAAGCGCACAGGTTTCGGTTTTCTTTTGCCAAGACTAAGGTGGTGCACTTCTGCCGCCATCCACGGCTTCACCCCGACCCAGATTTGTTTCTTAATGGGGTGCGCCTGGATGTGGTTGAGTCGCACCGTTTCCTTCGTCTTGTATTCGACCGACGCCTCACCTGGGAGGCTCATATTCGCAGCCTTAGGGTCTCTTGTACCCGCGCCATGGACATTCTCCGTTCCGTGGCGTTCAGCGCTTGGGGCGCTGATAGGGCTACCGCCTTACTTTTTTATCGATCCTTTGTTCGCTCGAAGCTCGACTACGGATGCGAGTTTTATGCATCCGCAGCCGAGCGTTTATTGCGGAAGGTGGATTCAATCCACCACACCTGCCTTCGCCTTGCGACCGGTGCCTTCCGCACTTCCCCCATTGAGAGCCTGTTGGTCGATGCTGGGGAGATGCCACTCGCTCTGCGCCGCGTGCAGTGCATCACTCGCCTGTACGCGCGAGCCCGGCGCCTCCCTCAGTCGCCAACAGCTCTCACTGCATCCGCAGCTGATCTCGATGGTGCCTATGCCGCCGAGAGACGCCAGTCATGCCCTAAGCCCTTTGGGTTTAGGGCCAGGAAACTCCTTCGAGAGCTAGATATAGCTCTCGGGCCGGTGGCGCCCCTGGTTCTGCCCAGGACGCCACCCTGGAGGGTACCACATTTGGCTATTTGTCGCCACGCCTCTGCTCCCAAAGCTTGTACTGCGCCGGGAGTATTGCGTTCGACCTTTTTGGAGCACACATCGTGTCACGCTGGAACCGTGCCAGTGTATACGGATGGCTCCAAGTCCCAAGAGGGGGTCGGCTTCCACGCCGTATCCCCTCTGTTTGAAGTCAGCGGGGCTCTACCGGGCGCTGCGTCTGTCTTCACGGCCGAGCTGGTGGCAATACACCACTCGGTACGGGAGATTACGCGACGTGCCCGGTTCGCAGACCGGATTGTGATCTATAGCGACTCACAAAGCGCCCTGAGTGCTCTCGTGGCATTGGAATCTCCGCATCCTCTGGTTCGCGATATCCGTGACGCCACGGTTTTGGCGAGCCGGGCAGATGTCGAGATTATCTTCTGCTGGGTTCCTGGACATGTGGGAATTGCGGGGAATGAGCGCGCCGATGAGGGCGCCAAAGAGTCCGCGAGGACTCTGCGACCGGACCAGCGTTTCGCTCTTCCTCACACCGACTACATGGCAGGAATACGGGCAGCTCTTCGGACTGCTTGGCAAAGAAGATGGGAGACGGTCGAAGGGAACTTAAAGTTGCGTGCCATTGCGCCGCGACTGTTCCTATGGACCTATTCCCCAATGCCGCGGCGGCTTCAGGTTGCTTTCTGTCGTCTCCGAATCGGACACACTCGTGTGACGCATCGCTATCTGGTGGAGCGCTCGCCTGCGCCCTATTGCAACGACTGCGTCGTCCCCCAGACTGTTCGGCACATTCTTGTCGAATGTCCCAGTCTGGGTGATCTTCGCGCACGACACCTGTCCCGGTACCGGGATGGGCGGGGTCGCTACCGCCTGTCCCTTGTACTCGGGACGTGTGCGTGCACTTTGACTGGTGGACTTGCTAACTTTTTGGGGGAGGCCGGCCTTCTCCCTTTTTTTTAACCAGGCTTAATTTTTGTTGTTGTTGTTTTTGTTGTTGTTGTTGTTTTTGTTATTGTTTTTTTTTATTGTTATTTCTTTTTTGTTGTTCCCTGTTCCATTTTTTGAAGTAGCTTAGAACTAGGCTGTTTGTTTACGGCGACTTATGCCTAAGTCGGCAGTCGCCAGATAGCCCCTTAAATAAATAAATAAAAAAAAAAAAAAAATGCCCTCGTGTGATTTCTTCGGAAAGAAATCACCCTTTTCATTGCCACCCTTTTCAAAATATTTCTAGAGATGTCCTAAATTTGTTTTCTTCTAGTTTATTCAAATAAGGAAATATTGCAAATTTTAAACTCTGATGAGCTGGAAAAGGATAAAAGATAAAATATTTGAAATTTATGCTGTTTGATTTTAGAAATAAATGTTCGTCATATTAAATAAATAACTTTTATATTAAATTTTCTTAAAAATGCTAATATGAATTTAAACTAATGTTTTATATATTTAATACACCATTTTTAAATGATTTTATATCAAGTTACATTGCGTTGACAAAGTAAAAATTTAAGAGGTTTGTGAAACCCTATTTGAAAAGTGCCCAAATAAATACATCAAAATTTAAAAATGAGAAAAAAAATCTAGAATGCCAGAATCTAATCTAAAATTCTGAAAGAAAAGAGGCAAATCTTTACTTGAAAGGCAGGAATCAAGACATCAATTAAGTATTATTTGAAGGCAGCTAAACAAAAATTATTAGTATCATTTAAAAATAAAGGAAAGAGAAAGGTCGTAGATTTTCTTCAAATCACAGGTAAAGTATAGGTTTACCTTTGGAAACAAAACTTAAAAGGTAATCTATTGAGGCTGTGTTGGTCTAACTGATCATACAAGATTCTCTCGTTATTATTAATGCAATAAAAAAGATGAAATGCAAGTTCAGTTGGAAACCTGAAGTCTTAAAGACCAAACCATTAGGTGATATTTTAATTCATTTTCAAAGCAACTTGAGACAAAATTGTAAAGGTTGGATTATATTAAATTTATAAAGGAAAAAAAATAGAATAGAAATCATATTGAAAATAAAGTTTTGTTTTAATATTATAGAATGATAAGATAAAGGAGAGTAATTAGATTTTCTTAGAGCAAACTTATAGAAGGAATATTTGAGTTTACTCTCGTGAAAAAAACAAATGTCATGAAATTTGAATTTATCTTCAAAACAAAGTAGAATAAAGATAAAATTAGAGTGCATTCTTTGGGATAAAACCAAAAGCCATTTCGTAAAATCGGTGAGACAAATGGAGATGCCATTTAAGTTGGCACTCTTCCAGAAGCAAATCTGGCATCTCGACTTCTTTGTTTTGAAATCAAAATAGGTCGATTCTCAGACCAAAAGTGCCATTTCATTTTCTGCTTCTGGAATAAGAGTGTTTTTCACAGAACTTCGAGTGTCTATACGACCGTACCAACTCATCCTTTTCTATTCTTATGTTCTATATTGAACGTTGTACGAAGCCAAGTTTGAAACACTGTTACGACTTTTTCTTATAAGAGGTGCATCTACGCCAATGTATAACTTTTGAGAAAAACGCGTTCAAATTTTATCATTTTCCATTTTATCTTATTATTATAAGAAATAGCATAATACTAACTATTTCATCGATCATAATAAATCTGTAACCGTACTTATTTCTCAGAACCATAAAAAGCACTAAATCAATTCCCAAAATGTCAAAATAAATATCGAAAAATTATCCACATGTTGAAAATATACCGAAGTGTACAAATAACCACACAAATACATAATATAATGGTTGCAATAAGAAAACAATAACATTATGTAATACCCATTAGCAGATTTTAATCACTTATTATTAAATATTAATATTTTAAATAAATTAATTTAGAAAATGTTGACACTGATACATTCTTAGGGCAATCATGGTTATTTCTATTTTTTTAAAGTTTATTTTATAATGTTAATTAAGTATTAGCACGATGACTTTTGTGTTGTAATTATTAATTAATAAAATAATTAATTAGTAATTATTCTTATTATATTAATGAATTTCTTACCATAAGTATTTTGATGTTTTTGACACTGAACTGCGGAGCTATTACCAATATTATTTTTATATTATTACAATAAATATTTTGATAACTCTCACCATGTGTAAAGTACTGAGAAGGCTTAAGGAGCCGCCACTTTTGGGGCGAGGTAGGGGAGTTAATGCTCAATGGCGGGGTCGTCAAGATCGTCGTCAAGGTAATGATCGTCCGGATTCTGTCCTCCAGTTCTACCCTGCCCATGTCCTGCCGCAGCTACTGCACGTTGCTCAGCCTGTTCCTGCTCATTGATGTGGGTTGTGTAGAAAGTCTTGTAAGAAGGATCCACGTACGTCATGAGAATCTTTAAATCTGCTACTTTTTCCATGGAGAGCAGTACTGTGACAGGATAATTTAATTGCAAGTTGAAAGTAGTCAGGTTGAGTTTTACTGCATCTTTGTTCTTTTCGAGGTTCACTGGTTTTGGATCCATAATGCCTCCATAGTTACTTTGAATCTGAAACCCACTCTTGTAGTTTTGGGAGTAACGGACTACTCTGATAGCAAATAAACCCGCCTTCTTCATGCCAGCCCAAGACACCGACTTCTCCTGGACGTCATCATCCTTGAAAAAGTCCCTTTTCACTTCGATGACTGTAAAAGGGTGAACTCTGTTGGCCTTTTCGAGGAGATTACTGTAGTGGGGGCTGCTTAACACGGAGGCAGGTGCACCTTCAACTCAATTAGTCCAAAATCACGGTTGCACTGCAGGTAGAAATAACCTGGCACCATGAAGTAGTGCAATATGCTCTCAAGACAGCCCGAATGTATTTTCCGGAGGCAGGACTAGATAAATTTTTCTTTTTGTTCTGCTCGCTGTATTTGTCAGAGAACAGAACTAGTTTAGTGATATGCGGGTCCAGGTGGTTCTCAATGGAGTGGTAAAGACACAATGCTACTTCGCACAAACCCCCGTAAGGGGCGCGGCGATTTGCCATCCTGGCCGCCGTGCTGACGGGATCCAGCGCCCCGTCCGGCCCCAGCTTAGCCTCTCTTCCTTCCTTCAGATAGCCTGTATTCCTATCCTACCTCGTCGCTTTTCATACAACCTCTCCCACAACTTTCTCTGGTCAGCCTCTAATTTCACAGGGTAGAAGCTGACCTTCTTCTCAGCCAATCGTCCCGGATCGGGGCTGAAGGGGGAGGGGACAATGTCCCCTAACCCCTGAGCTCCGGTCTGGGGTGGTTGGCTTTTATCAACCTGCTTCATCCCCACCCATACCTTCCTCACATCCCTTTTCCTCTCGTCTTCAAAATCTATCCGTTTTACGCCGTGTTCAAGGTGGAGCCGCCATGCCGAAGGACTGCCAGGCCACCAGGCGGGAGGGGTGGTCCCAAATGGCGGCGCCTGGCTCTGCCGGGCCTGTAAGCACCTCTTGCAGTGCGGGCTACTGCAAGAGGTGGTGAGCGATTGCGTCCCGTAAAACAAAGAGGGTCACCATGCCCAATGATGAAACAAAAAAACATCTCCCCTTAATTCCCCCTATAACAACAACGGAGCCGCCCTCGTGCAGCTCCACAGAAAAGATGAAGGGCCCCCCCCCCTGTGCTTGCGAAGGGGACCCTCCATACCTCTTTAACCGGAGAGGAGGCTTACTCCTCTCCTACGCCTACCGGTGTAGGGGACTCCCCCTCACCCCCTTCTCTGGAGGTGCTTTCGGGCACCTCCCTATCTCCAGCGGCAGTCCCTCCTATGCTTTCTAAGGGGACTGCCAAGAAAGCCAGCAACCAGCCCATTGCCGACCGCCCCTCGTACAAGCGGCTCGGTAGGGCAAACCCCCTTAGGGGGGAGAGGGAAGCCAGGCCCCTTCGGTCGCTTCCCTCAAAAGACCTGCTGGCAACCCCGTAAGGGGCGCGGCGATTTGCCATCCTGGCAGCCGTGCTGACGGGATCCAGCGCTCCGTCCGGCCCCAGATTAGCCTCTCTTCCTTCCTTCAGATAGCCCGATTTCTCCCCTACCTTGTCGCTTTTCATACAACCTCTCCCACAACTTTCTCTGGTCAGCCTCTAATTTCAAAGGATAGAATGCTGACCTTCTTCTCAAGCCAACCACCCCGGATCGGGGCTGAGGGGGGAGGGGACATTGTCCCCTAACCCCTGAGCTCCAGGTCGGGATGGGGGTTTTTTAACAACCTGCTGCATCCCCACCCATACCTTCCTCACATCCCTTTTCCTCTCCTCTTCACAACCTATATTTTTTACGCCGTGTCCAAGGTGGAGCCGCCATGCCTTGGACTGCCAGGCCACCAGGCGGGAGGGGTGGTCCCGAATGGCGGCGCCTGGCTCTGCCGGGCTTGTAAGCACCTCTCGCAGTGCGGGCTACTGCGAGGGGTGATGAGATATTGCGTCCCGTGGCAAAAATAGGGTCACCATGACAATAGATGAACAACAAAAAAAAAAAACCCAAACCCCTTTAACTCCCCCTTGCTCATCGACGGAGCCGCCCTTGGGCAGCTCCACCGAAAAAATGGAGGTCCCCCCCCCTGTGCTTTCACAGGGGACCCTCCATATTTCTCTAACCGAAGAGAAGGCTTACTCCTCTCCTTCGCCTACGGGTGCAGGGGACTCCCCCTCCCCCCTTTCTCTGGAGGTGCTTTCGGGCACCTCCCTTTTCCCAGCGGCAGTCCCATCTTTTCTTTTCAAGGGACTGCCAAGAAAGCCAGCAGGCAGCCCTTAGCCAGCCGCTTCCCATCAAAGCGGCTAGGTAGGGCAAACCCCCTAAGGAAGGAGAGGGAAGCCAGGCCCCTTCGGTCGCTTGCCTCAAAAGACCTGCTGGCAAGAATTTTAAACCTTGCCGGGGTCAAGGCCTGTGCCTCCCCATACAAGACTGGCGACACTGCCAAGGGGACCTGCGATGTCCTGGGAGGGGATGGCCAATTGGAGGCCCCTCCTGTGATAGACATGGTCCTTGAGGAGACCCAGCCCCAGACGGTAGGGCCTTCCATGGGGGGGAATTCGGGCTCGGCGCCAAGCACCGAACCCGAATCCGCCCCTATGCAAGGTCCTCCTCAAATGGCTGAGGGCTACGAGGCAGTAGAAGGAGGGGAGGGATCTCCTCCAACAGGTGCCCCTACGACAACCAGGACCTTCTCCATTTCGGAGAGGGACCTGGCTGAGGCTGGTCCATCTGGCCTGGGGACTTCTGCCGGCGGAGGTGAAAAGCGGGTTCATTCCCCGCCCTCCTCTCCGAAAAAGAAAAAGACTAAAAAGACTAAAAAGACCAAAAAGACTCGGGGCTCATCTCCATCCGCGGGGGCTGCGGGGACGGATGGGTCTGCTGCCACTCTGGAAAGCGACCAAGCCAAGATCGGCACATCCGCCCCCTCTGCCCCCCCGGTTGCGGAGCCCCTGACAAAGAAGACTACTACCAAGAGTGCACAGGGCGGAGCCTCGATGACATCGGGGCCCCTGATTCAGAGGTTACCTGGCGTTTTCGAGCCCGCTGGCTTCAACGCTTCCTCGTTATTCGCTCCTCTGATGGCACCATGTTGTCCAAGGGCAACATGATCCATCAGCGGAGAGGATTAGCTAGTGCAATTGGTAGAGAGCCGAAGGTAACCCGTTTCTCGGACGGGAGCCTTCTGGCGAATGCGGCGAATCCCGCCGAGGCGGCCAGGATTAGTGCTCTTCGGACACTTCATGGCACCCCAGTGAGTGTGACGCCGCACTCTACCATGAACTTTGTGAAAGGAGTAGTTTATGCGAGGGAACTCGTTGACTACTCCATTGAAGACATCACCTTAGAGCTGGCCGACCATGGGGCGGTCAAGGTCGAACGTGTGATGAGAAAACAGGGAGGGGCTTCGAGACCCACCCCTACACTCTTCGTCACGTTCGACTGTGACAAGCTCCCTGAGTCGGTGCGTGCCGGTTGGTACCGCTACCGCGTGAAGGCATTCGTGCCACTGCCGCGGCGGTGCTATTACTGTCACCGCTTCGGCCATGCGAATCGCTCATGTAGACGTGCAAAGTCGGGGTCACCCGAAGTCTGTGTAAATTGCTCCAAGGTCGCACACGATGAGTCCAAATCGTGTGTGGCCAAGTGTGTCAATTGCGGAGAGCCGCACCATGCTTCTTCGAAGCAATGTGGTGCATATCTCCTTGAGAAAGAAATCCTGGCCGTTCAGGCCCAGGATCGACTCTCATTCCGTGAGGCTAAGGACTTGGTCCTGGCGCGCCCGGCTCTGCCTGGGACGTCATATGCCTCAATAGTTAGGAAGGCACCCTCTGCTCCCGGCCCATCCAGGCAAACGAGCACGGTTGTTTCCGCGCCCATTCGGAGCCCTTCTGCGGGCTCTACCCAACCCGGGCGCTCCCCTGGTAAAGCTGGCGGCAAAAAGGGCTCCCCCCTCTTCCCCCAGTGTGACCGTTTCCCGTAAGGCGAAACGGCCACGCGCCTCCACCGAGTCGTTAGACTCACACGAGGCAACACCCCTGAAGATGGTCGCTAGGCCATCTTCCGGGGTTCCTAAAGCTGTCCCCCGAAAGGAGGACAGCAACAAAGGAGCTTCGGCACCTTCGCCCACGTCCCGAGGTGGAGCGAGTGGCTCGGAGACGGTGGTTCCTCGAAAAGAGGGCCCCCCGCCTCCGAAGCCGCAACGCCCGCCTAAGGTTTCGAGGCGGAGGGAGGAAAAGATTCGCATGGTGAGCCCAACCTCCCCCAATAAGTCCTCGAAGGCGACAGCGCCTTCAGCGCTTTCTCCGGCCAACAGCGCCCGGGGTTCTGCCCCCGGGAAGCGTACGGCCATTCCCGTGAGGGTCTTCAATTCGAGGAGGGCCCGCGCGTCTCCTCCGAGCTAGGCCTGGAGGGCATATTCCTTCAATGGAATTGCCGTGGACTCCGGGCCAACTGGGAGGAGCTGCGGAGGCTCGTCTCGTCCCGTTCCCCGTTAGCTATTTTTTTGCAGGAGACCATGCTAGGTGCGTGCCCCCTCCCTGCCCTCCCGGGGTATAAGGGTCTTGCGACCCCACCACCTCGGGATGGCCGGGCAGGGGGATGCGCAGTTTACACCCGGCATGATGTCTCCGTTCTTCCTTTCTCTTTAGATACCTCCTTTCAGGCAGTGGCTGTGCAGCTGCACCTGGATAGGAGGTATACTATCATTTCTGCGTACATTCCACCGTCAGCTGACTTCGACGCGCGGGACTTCCGCCGCGTCGTTGCACGGTTGCCGAGGCCCTATCTCTTGCTTGGAGATCTGAACGGCAGGCATCTTCTCTGGGGAGATTACTCCATAAATCCCAGGGGACAAGTCCTTGCCGATCTGATCGAAGAGCTTGAGATGGGTGTCCTAAACGTGGATGAGTTTACGCATCACTGTCCGAGAACCGCTTCATTTTCTTGCCTTCACCTATCTTTGTGCTCTTCGGATGCACAGCCTGATTTTGATTGGGGGGTGGTCGATGACCTCCATGGTAGTGATCACTTTCCCATTCAAATATCATTTTCAGGGCAACTGCCGCCTGAGAGACCACCTCGGTGGTGCTTGGCGCGGGCGCGGTGGCCTGCATTTAATGAAATGACTGAATTCTCTATCTCAGTCGAGGAGTTTAGGTCGGTAGATGATGCCGTTGAGTTCTTCTCCGGCAACCTCATCGCCGTGGGCCTGACTACTATTCCTAGGACGTCTGGCCGTTTTGCACGCCGACCACTCCCATGGTGGTCGGCCGAGTGTGAGACGGCCCTCAAACAGAAGCGTTATGCCTACATGCGCTATAAGCGCCGCCCGAACGATTTCACTGTCGCTGAATTTCGTCGGGCTAGGGCTAGGGCTAGGTTCCGGTATATTTCGAAGCACGCCTGCCGCTCTTCTTGGCGGGCATACGTGTCTTCACTTAACGGGAAGACCCCTTTAGCTGAGGTGTGGAAGCGAGTCAAAAGGATTCGGGGCAAGTTCTCGCAGGACCCCCCTCCCGTTCTCCAGGAGAATGGGACCGCAATCTCGGACCCCGCGTCCGTGGCGAAATCCTTAGCGACCGCTTTTTCCGCATTCTCTAGTTGTGATGCTGCTCCGCCAGCATTCAATGCACGTCGTGATGTCGCGGAAGGCCGCCGGCTGGACTTTACCTCCAGAGGCGGAGAACCCTTCAACGACAAGTTTACTGTGAGTGAGTTGCGCTCCGCTCTCGCTTCGTGCGCGGACACCGCCCATGGTCCGGACGATGTCCCGTACGCCATGCTTCGACACCTGGGTGAGCGAGGCATGGCCTTTCTGTTAGATTTGTTCAACAGGATCTGGGTGGAAGGTCTTCTCCCAGACTCCTGGCGAATCGCTACTGTGCTCGCCTTTCGCAAGCCGGGGAGAGATCACTCTACTCCGACCGGTTTCCGCCTAATCTCTCTAACCTCTTGCGAGTGCAAGTTGATGGAGAAATTGGTAAATATTAGATTAGCCTATTTCCTGGACAGCGGAGGCCATCTGTCTTCTGCACAGTGCGGCTTCCGTAAGTTCCACTCCACGTCGGATGCTCTGCTCCGACTGGAAAATGCCGTGTGCGAGGCTTTCCTTCGTAGACAGCACTACGCCACGGTGTTTTTTGATCTGGAGAAGGCTTATGATACCGCATGGCGATAAGGTATCATGGAGACTCTCCACACGATGGGGGCGAGGAGACGCCTCCCAATGTTTATATCTGAATTTTTGCGAGATCGTCGATTCCGCGTACGGGTGGGGGGAGCCCTCTCCGGCCCAAAGGAGCAGGAAGAGGGTGTCCCGCAGGGAAGTGTCCTCAGTGTCACACTCTTTGCCCTCAGCATCAACGGCATCACCTCGGTGCTGCCGGAAGATGTTCTCGCTACGCTCTACGTGGACGACCTTTCGATCTCTTTTGGCGCGGCCCAGATGCCAACTCTGGAGCGTAGACTCCAACAGGCATTGAACCGCGTCTCTCGCTATGCCGAAGCGCACAGGTTTCGGTTTTCTTTGGCCAAGACTGAGGGGGTGCACTTCTGCCGCCATCCACGGCTTCACCCCGACCCAGATTTGTTTCTTAATGGGGTGCGCCTGGATGTGGTTGAGTCGCACCGTTTCCTTGGTCTTGTATTCGACCGACGCCTCACCTGGGAGGCTCATATTCGCAGCCTTAGGGTCTCTTGTACCCGCGCCATGGACATTCTCCGTTCCGTGACGTTCAGCGCTTGGGGCGCTGATAGGGCTACCGCCTTACTTTTTTATCGATCCTTTGTTCGCTCGAAGCTCGACTACGGATGCGAGTTTTATGCATCCGCAGCCGAGCGTTTATTGCGGAAGGTGGATTCGATCCACCACACCGGCCTTCGCCTTGCGACCGGTGCCTTCCGCACTTCCCCCATTGAGAGCCTGTTGGTCGATGCTGGGGAGATGCCACTCGCTCTGCGCCGCGTGCAGTGCATCACTCGCCTGTACGCGCGAGCCCGGCGCCTCCCTCAGTCGCCAACAGCTCTCACTGCATCCGCAGCTGATCTCGATGGTGCCTATGCCGCCGAGAGACGCCAGTCATGCCCTAAGCCCTTTGGGTTTAGGGCCAGGAAACTCCTTCGAGAGCTAGATATAGCTCTCGGGCCGGTGGCGCCCCTGGTTCTGCCCAGGACGCCACCCTGGAGGGTACCACATTTGGCTATTTGTCGCCACGCCTCTGCTCCCAAAGCTTGTACTGCGCCGGGAATATTGCGTTCGACCTTTTTGGAGCACACATCGTGTCACGCTGGAACCGTGCCAGTGTATACGGATGGCTCCAAGTCCCAAGAGGGGGTCGGCTTCCACGCCGTATCCCCTCTGTTTGAAGTCAGCGGGGCTCTACCAGGCGCTGCGTCTGTCTTCACGGCCGAGCTGGTGGCAATACACCACTCGGTACGGGAGATTACGCGACGTGCCCGGTTCGGAGACCGGATTGTGATCTATAGCGACTCACAAAGCGCCCTGAGTGCTCTCGGTGCATTGGAATCTCCGCATCCCCTGGTTCGCGATATCCGTGACGCCACGGTTTTGGCGAGCCGGGCAGATGTCGAGATTATCTTCTGCTGGGTTCCTGGACATGTGGGAATTGCGGGGAATGAGCGCGCCGATGAGGGCGCCAAAGAGTCCGCGAGGACTCTGCGACCGGACCAGCGTTTCGCTCTTCCTCACACCAACTACATGGCAGGAATACGGGCAGCTCTTCGGACTGCTTGGCAAAGAAGATGGGAGACGGTCGAAGGGAACTTAAAGTTGCGTGCCATTGCGCCGCGACTGTTCCCGTGGACCTATCCCCCAATGCCGCGGCGGCTTCAGGTTGCTTTCTGTCGTCTCCGAATCGGACACACTCGTGTGACGCATCGCTATCTGGTGGAGCGCTCGCCTGCGCCCTATTGCAACGACTGCGTCGTCCCCCAGACTGTTCGGCACATTCTTGTCGAATGTCCCAGTCTGGGTGATCTTCGCGCACGACACCTGTCCCGGTACCGGGATGGGCGGGGTCGCTACCATCTGTCCCTTGTACTCGGGACGAGTGCGTGCACTTTGACTGGTGGACTTGCTAACTTTTTGGGGGAGGCCGGCCTTCTCCCTTTTTTTTAACCAGGCTTAATTTTTGTTGTTGTTGTTTTTGTTGTTGTTGTTTTTGTTATCGTTTTTTTTATTGTTATTTCTTTTTTGTTGTTCCCTGTTCCATTTTTTGAAGTAGCCTAGAACTAGGCTGTTTGTTTACGGCGACTTATGCCTAAGTCGGCAGTCGCCAGATAGCCCCTTAAATAAAAAAAAAAAAAAAAATCGACTACGGATGCGAGTTTTATGCATCCGCAGCCGAGCGTTTATTGCGGAAGGTGGATTCGATCCACCTACCCGGCCTTCGCCTTGCGACCGGTGCCTTCCGCACTTCCCCCATTGAGAGCCTGTTGGTCGATGCTGGGGAGATGTCACTCGCTCTGCGCCGCGTGCAGTGCATCACTCGCCTGTACGCGCGAGCCCGGCGCCTCCCTCAGTCGCCAACAGCTCTCACTGCATCCGCAGCTGATCTCGATGGTGCCTATGCCGCCGAGAGACGCCAGTCATACCCTAAGCCCTTTGAGTTTAGGGCCAGGAAACTCCTTCGAGAGGTAGATATAGCTCTCGGGCCGGTGGCGCCCCTGGTTCTGCCCAGGACGCCACCCTGGATGGTACCACATTTGGCTATTTGTCGCCACGCCTCTGCTCCCAAAGCTTGTACTGCGCCGGGAGTATTGCGTTCGACCTTTTTGGAGCACACATCGTGTCACGCTGGTACCGTGCCAGTGTATACGGATGGCTCCAAGTCCCAAGAGGGGGTCGGCTTCCACGCCGTATCCCCTCTGTTTGAAGTCAGCGGGGCTCTACAAGGCGCTGCGTCTGTCTTCACGGCCGAGCTGGTGGCAATACACCACTCGGTACGGGAGATTACGCGACGTGCCCGGTTCGGAGACCGGATTGTGACTAATAGCGACTCACAAAGCGCCCTGAGTGCTCTCGGGGCATTGGAATCTCCGCATCCCCTGGTTCGCGAAATCCGTGACGACACGGTTTTGGCGAGCCGGGCAGATGTCGAGATTATCTTCTGCTGGGTTCCTGGACATGTAGGAATTGCGGGGAATGAGGGCCCTAAAGAGTCCGCGAGGACTCTGCGACCGGACCAGCGTTTCGCTCTTCCTCACACTGACTACATGGCAGGAATACGGGCAGCTCTTCGGACTGCTTGGCAAAGAAGATGGGAGACGGTCGAGGGGAACTTAAAGTTGCGTGCCATTGCGCCGCGACTGTTCCCATGGACCTATCCCCCAATGCCGCGGCGGCTTCAGGTTGCTTTCTGTCGTCTTCGAATCGGACACACTCGTGTGACGCATCGTTACTTGGTGGAGCGCTCGCATGTGCCCTATTGCAACGACTGCGTCGTCCCGCAGACTGTTCGGCATATTCTTGTCGAATGTCCCAGTCTGGGTGATCTTCGCGCACGATACCTGTCTCGGTACCGGATGGGCGGGGTCGCTACCGCCTGTCCATTGTACTCGGGACGAGTGCGTGCACCATGACTGGTGGACTTATTGACTTTTGGGGGGAGGCCGGCCTTCCCTCCTTTATTTAAGGTTCCTTTTTTTTGTTATTGTTTTGTTTTAGGTTGCACTCTCCTGCACCGGGGTGAGGGGGACCTCCCCCCGCTGCCGGAGATTGCTTCGATTGTTAAGTTTTTCCAATTTATATTGATTGTTAAGTTTTCATATTTTAACTTTAAAGTAGCCTAATTCTAGGCTGTCGTGTTTTTCGGCGACTTATGCCCAAGTGGGTAGTTGCCAGATGGGCTCTATAAAAAAAAAAAAAAAAAAAAAAAATCCTTCAATGGAATTGCCGTGGACTCCGGGCTAGCTGGGAGGAGCTGCGGAGGCTCGCCTCGTCCCGCTCCCCGTTAGCTATTTTTTTGCAGGAGACCATGCTAGGCGCGTGCCCACTGCCTGCCCTCCCGGGGTATAAGGGTCTTGCAACCCCACCAGCGCGGGACGGCCGGGCTAGGGGATGCGCGGTTTACACCCGGCATGATGTCTCCATTCTTCCTTTCTCTTTAGATACCTCCTTACAGGCAGTGGCTGTGCAGCTGCACCTGGATAGGAGGTATACTATCATTTCTGCGTACATTCCACCGTCAGCTGACTTCGACGCGGGGGACTTCCGCCGCGTCGTGGCACGGTTGCCGAGGCCCTATCTCTTGCTTTGAGATCTGAACGGCAGGCATCCTCTCTGGGGAGATTACACCATAAATCCCAGGGGACAAGTCCTTGCCGATCTGATCGAAGAGCTTGAGATGGGTGTCCTAAACGTGGATGAGTTTACGCATCACTGTCCGAGAACCGCTTCATTTTCTTGCCTTGACCTATCTTTGTGCTCTTCGGATGCACAGCTTGATTTTGATTGGGGGGTGGTCGATGACCTCCATGGTAGTGATCACTTTCCCATTCAAATATCATTTTCAGGGCAACTGCCGCCTGAGAGACCACCTCGGTGGTGCTTGGCACGGGCGCGGTGGCCTGCATTTCAGGAAATGACTGAATTCTCTATCTCAGTCGAGGAGTTTAGGTCGGTAGATGAGGCCGTTCAGTTCTTCTCTGGCAACCTTATCGCCGTGGGCCTGACTACTATTTCTAGGACGTCTGGCTGTTTTGCACGCCGACCACTCCCATGGTGGTCGGCCGAGTGTGAGACGGCCCTCAAACAGAAGCGTTATGCCTACATGCGCTATAAGCGCCGCCCGAACGATTTTACTGTCGCTGAATTTCGTCGGGCTAGGGCTAGGTTCCGGTATATTTCGAAGCACGCCCGCCGCTCTTCTTGGCGGGCATACGTGTCTTCACTTAAAGGGAAGACCCCTTTAGCTGAGGTGTGGAAGCGAGTCAAAAGGATTCGGGGCAAGTTCTCGCAGGACCCCCCTCCCGTTCTCCAGGAGAATGGGACCGCAATCTCGGACCCCGCGTCCGTGGCGGAATCCTTAGCGACCGCTTTCTCCGCATTCTCTAGCCGTGATGCTGCTCCGCCAGCATTCAATGCACGTCGTGATGTCGCGGAAGGCCGCCGGCTGGACTTTACCTCCAGAGGCGGAGATCCCTTCAACGACAAGTTTACTGTGAGTGAGTTGCGCTCCGCTCTCGCTTCGTGCGCGGACACCGCCCATGGTCCGGACGATGTCCCGTACGCCATGCTTCGACACCTGGGTGAGCGAGGCATGGCCTTTCTGTTAGATTTGTTCAACAGGATCTGGGTGGAAGGTCTTCTCCCAGACTCCTGGCGAATCGCTACTGTGCTCGCCTTTCGCAAGCCGGGGAGAGATCACTCTACTCCGACCGCTTTCCGCCCAATCTCTCTAACCTCTTGCGTGTGCAAGTTGATGGAGAAATTGGTAAATATTAGATTAGCCTATTTCCTGGACAGCGGAGGCCATATGTCTTCTGCACAATGCGGCTTCCGTAAGTTCCACTCCACGTCGGATGCTCTGCTCCGACTGGAAAATGCCGTCTGCGAGGCTTTCCTTCGTAGACAGCACTATGCCACGGTGTTTTTTAATCTGGAGAAGGCCTATGATACCGCATGGCGATACGGTTTTATGGAGACTCTCCACACGATGGGGGCGAGGGGACGCCTCCCAATGTTTATATCTGAATTTTTGCGAGATCGTCGATTCCGCGTACGGGTGGGGGGAGCCCTCTCCGGCCCAAAGGAGCAGAAAGAGGGTGTCCCGCAGGGAAGTGTCCTCAGTGTCACACTCTTTGCCCTCAGCATCAACGGCATCACCTCGGTGCTGCCGAAAGATGTTCTCGCTACGCTCTACGTGGACGACCTTTCGATCTCTTTTGGCGCGGCCCAGATGCCAACTCTGGAGCGTCGACTCCAACAGGCATTAAACCGCGTCTCTCGCTATGCCGAAGCGCACAGGTTTCGGTTTTCTTTGGCCAAGACTAAGGTGGTGCACTTCTGCCGCCATCCACGGCTTCACCCCGACCCAGATTTGTTTCTTAATGGGGTGCGCCTGGATGTGGTTCAGTCGCACCGTTTCCTTGGTCTTGTATTCGACCGACGCCTCACCTGGGAGGCTCATATTCGCAGCCTTAAGGTCTCTTGTACCCGCACCATGGACATTCTCCGTTCCGTGACGTTCAGCGCTTGGGGCGCTGATAGGGCTACCGCCTTACTTTTTTATCGATCCTTTGTTCGCTCGAAGCTTGACTACGGATGCGAGTTTTATGCATCCGCAGCCGAGCGTTTATTGCGGAAGGTGGATTCGATCCACCACACCGGCCTTTGCCTTGCGACCGGTGCCTTCCGCACTTCCCCCATTGAGAGCCTGTTGGTCGATGCTGGGGAGATGCCACTCGCTCTGCGCCGCGTGCAGTGCATCACTCGCCTGTACGCGCGAGCCCGGCGCCTCCCTCAGTCGCCAACAGCTCTCACTGCATCCGCAGCTGATCTCGATGGTGCCTATGCCGCCGAGAGACGCCAGTCATACCCTAAGCCCTTTGGGTTTAGGGCCAGGAAACTCCTTCGAGAGGTAGATATAGCTCTCGGGCCGGTGGCGCCCCTGGTTCTTCCCAGGACGCCACCCTGGAGGGTACCACATTTGGCTATTTGTCGCCACGCCTCTGCTCCCAAAGCTTGTACTGCGCCGGGAGTATTGCGTTCGACCTTTTTGGAGCACACATCGTGTCACGCTGGTACCGTGCCAGTGTATACGGATGGCTCCAAGTCCCAAGAGGGGGTCGGCTTCCACGCCGTATCCCCTCTGTTTGAAGTCAGCGGGGCTCTACCAGGCGCTGCGTCTGTCTTCACGGCCGAGCTGGTGGCAATACACCACTCGGTACGGGAGATTACGCGACGTGCCCGGTTCGGAGACCGGATTGTGATTTATAGCGACTCACAAAGCGCCCTGAGTGCTCTCGGGGCATTGGAATCTCCGCATCCCCTGGTTCGCGAAATCCGTGACGCCACGGTTTTGGCGAGCCGGGCAGATGTCGAGATTATCTTCTGCTGGGTTCCTGGACATGCAGGAATTGCGGGGAATGAGGGCGCCAAAGAGTCCGCGAGGACTCTGCGACCGGACCAGCGTTTCGCTCTTCCTCACACTGACTACATGGCAGGAATACGGGCAGCTCTTCGGACTGCTTGGCAAAGAAGATGGGAGACGGTCGAGGGGAACTTAAAGTTGCGTTCTATTGCGCCGCGACTGTTCCCATGGACCTATCCCCCAATGCCCTGGCGGCTTCAGGTTGCTTTCTGTCGTCTTCGAATCGGACACACTCGTGTGACGCATCGTTACTTGGTGGAGCGCTCGCATGTGCCCTATTGCAACGACTGCGTCGTCCCCCAGACTGTTCGGCATATTCTTGTCGAATGTCCCAGTCTGGGTGATCTTCGCGCACGATACCTGTCTCGGTACCGGGATGGGCGGGGTCGCTACCGCCTGTCCCTTGTACTTGGGACGAGTGCGTGCACCATGACTGGTGGACTTATTGACTTTTTGGGGGAGGCCGGCCTTCTCCCCTTTATTTAAGGTTCCTTTTTTTGTTATTGTTTTGTTTTATGTTGCACTCTCCTGCACCGGGGTGAGGGGGACCTCCCCCCGCTGCCGGAGATTGCTTCGATTGTTAAGTTTTTCCAATTTATATTGATTGTTAAGTTTTCATATTTTAACTTTAAAGTAGCCTAATTCTAGGCTGTCGTGTTTTTCGGCGACTTATGCCCAAGTGGGTAGTTGCCAGATTGGCTCTATAAAAAAAAAAAGAAAAAAAAATCCTTCAATGGACCCCGTAAGGGGCGCGGCGATTTGCCATCCTGGCCGCCGTCCTGACGGGATCCAGCGCTCCGTCCGGCCCCAGCTTAGCCTCTCTTCCTTTCTTCAGATAGCCCGATTTCTCCCCTACCTTGTCGCTTTTCATACAACCTCTCCGACAACTTTCTCTGGTCATCCTCTAATTTCAAAGGGTAGAATGCTGACCTTCTTCTCAAGCCAACCACCCCGGATCGGGGCTGAGGGGGGAGGGGACATTGTCCCCTAACCCCTGAGCTCCGGTTCGGGATGGGTTTTTTTAACAACCTGCTTCATCCCCACCCATACCTTCCTCACATCCCTTTTCCTCTTCTCTTCACAACCTATATTTTTTTCGCCGTGTCCAAGGTGTAGCCGCCATGCCGATGGACTGCCAGGCCACCAGGCGGGAGGGGTGGTCCCGAATGGCGGCGCCTGGCTCTGCCGGGCTTTTAAGCACCTCTCGCACTGCGGGCTACTGCGAGGGGTGATGAGCTATTGCGTCCCGTGGCAAAAATAGGGTCACCATGCCCATAGATGAACAACAAAAAAACAAAACTCAAACCCCTTTAACTCCCCCTTGCTCATCGACGGAGCCGCCCTTGGGCAGCTCCACCGAAAAAATGGAGGTCCCCCCCTGTGCTTGCACAGGGGACCCTCCATATTTCTCTACCGGAGAGGAGGCTTACTCCTCTCCTTCGCCTACGGGTGCAGGGGACTCCCCCTCACCCCCTTCTCTGGAGGTGCTTTCGGGCAACTCCCTTTTCCCAGCGGCAGTCCCATCTTTTCTTTTCAAGGGGACTGCCAAGAAAGCCAGCAGGCAGCCCTTAGCCAGCCGCTTCCTATCAAAGCGGCTCGGTAGGGCAAACCCCCTTAGGGGGGAGAGGGAAGCCAGGCCCCTTCGGTCGCTTCCCTCAAAAGACCTGCTAGCAAGAATTTTATACCTTGCCGGGGTCAAGGCCTGTGCCTCCTCATACAAGACTGGCGACACTGCCAAGGGGACCTGCGATGTCATGGGAGGGGATGGCCAACTGGAGGCCCCTCCTGTGATAAACATGGTCCTTGAGGAGACCCAGCCCCAGACGGTAGATCCTTCCATGGGGGGGAATTCGGGCTCGGCGCCAAGCACCGAACCCGAATCCGCCCCTATGCAAGGTCCTCCTCAAATGGCTGAGGGCTCCGAGGCAGTAGAAGGAGGGGAGGGATCTCCTCCGACAGGTGCCCCTACGACAACCAGGACCTTTTCCATTTCGGAGAGGGACCTGGCTGAGGCTGGTCCATCTGGCCTGGGGACTTCTGCCGGCGGAGGTGAAAAGCGGGTTCATTCCCCGCCCTCCTCTCGGAAAAAGAAAAAGACTAAAAAGACCAAAAAGACTCGGGGCTCCGCTCCATCCGTGGGGGCTGCGGGGACGGATGGGTCTGCTGCCACTCTGGCAAGCGACCAAGCCAAGATCGGCACATCCGCCCCCTCTGCCCCCCCGGTTGCGGAGCCCCTGACAAAGAAGACTACTACCAAGAGTGCACAGGGCGGAGCCTCGATGACATCGGGGCCCCTGATTCAGAGGTTACCTGGCGTTTTCGAGCCCGCTGGCTTCAAACGCTTCCTCGTTATTCGCTCCACTGATGGCACCATGTTGTCCAAGGGCAACATGATCCATCAGCGGAGAGGATTAGCTAGTGCAATTGGTAGAAAGCCGAAGGTGACCCGTTTCTCGGACGGCAGCCTTCTGGCGAATGCGGCGAATCCCGCCGAGGCGGCCAGGATTAGTGCTCTTCGGACACTTCATGGCACCCCGGTGAGTGTGACGCCGCACTCTACCATGAACTTTGTGAAAGGAGTAGTTTATGCGAGGGAACTCGTTGACTACTCCATTGAAGACATCACCTTAGAGCTGGCCGACCATGGGGCGGTCAAGGTCGAACGTGTGATGAGAAAACAGGGAGGGGCCTCGAGACCCACCCCTACACTCTTCGTCACGTTCGACTGTGACAAGCTCCCTGAGTCGGTGCGTGCCGGTTGGTACCGCTACCGCGTGAAGGCATTCGTGCCACTGCCGCGGCGGTGCTATTACTGTCACCGCTTCGGCCATACGAATCGCTCATGTAGACGTGCAAAGTCGGGGTCACCCGAAGTCTGTGTAAATTGCTCCAAGGTCGCACACGATAAGTCCAAATCGTGTGTGGCCAAGTGTGTCAATTGCGGAGAGCCGCACCCTGCTTCTTCGAAGCAATGTGGTGCATATCTCCTTGAGAAAGAAATCCTAAGCCGTTCAGGCCCAGGATCGACTCTCATTCCGCGAGGCAAAGGACCTGGTCCTGGCGCGCCCGGCTCTGCCTGGGACGTCATATGCCTCAATAGTTAGGAAGGCACCCTCTGCTCCCGGCCCATCCTGGCCAACGAGCACGGTTGTTTCCGCGCCCATTCGGAGCCCTTCTGCGGGCTCTACCCAACCCGGGCGCTCCCCTGGTAAAGCTGGCGGCAAAAAGGGCTCATACCCTGCCCCGGCTAAAACCAAGGCTCCCCCCTCTTCCCCCAGCGTGACCGTTTCCCGTAAGGCGAAACGGCCACGCGCCTCCACCGAGTGGTTAGACTCACAGGAGGCAACACCCCTGAAGATGGTCGCTAGGCCATCTTCCGGGGTTCCTAAAGCTGTCCCCCGAAAGGAGGACAGCAACAAAGGAACTTCGGCTCCTTCGCCCACGTCCCGAGGTGGAGCGAGTGGCTCGGAGACGGTGGTTCCTCGAAAAGAGGGCCCCCCGCCTCCGAAGCCGCAACGCCCGCCTAAGGTTTCGAGGCGGAGGGAGGAAAAGACTCGCATGGCGAGCCCAACCTCCCCCAATAAGTCCTCGAAGGCGACAGCGCCTTCAGCGCTTTGTCCGGCCAACAGCGCCCGGGGTTCTGCCCCCGGGAAGCGTACGGCCATTCCCGTGAGGGTCTTCAATTCGAGGAGGGCCCCCGCGTCTCCTCCGAGCTAGGCCTGGAGGGCATATTCCTTCAATGGAATTGCCGTGGACTCCGGGCCAACTGGGAGGAGCTGCGGAGGCTCGTCTCGTCCCGTTCCCCGTTAGCTATTTTTTTGCAGGAGACCATGCTAGGTGCGTGCCCCCTCCCTGCCCTCCCGGGGTATAAGGGTCTTGCGACCCCACCACCTTGGGATGGCCGGGCTGGGGGATGCGCAGTTTACACCCGGCATGATGTCTCCGTTCTTCCTTTCTCTTTAGATACCTCCTTTCAGGCAGTGGCTGTGCAGCTGCACCTGGATAGGAGGTATACTATCATTTCTGCGTACATTCCACCGTCAGCTGACTTCGACGCGCGGGACTTCCGCCGCGTCGTTGCACGGTTGCCGAGGACCTATCTCTTGCTTGGAGATCTGAACGGCAGGCATCCTCTCTGGGGAGATTACTCCATAAATCCCAGGGGACAAGTCCTAAACGTGGAGGAGTTTACGCATCACTGTCCGAGAACCGCTTCATTTTCTTGCCTTCACCTATCTTTGTGCTCTTCGGATGCACAGCTTGATTTTGATTGGGGGGTGGTCGATGACCTCCATGGTAGTGATCACTTTCCCATTCACATATCATTTTCAGGGCAACTGATGCCTGAGAGACCACCTCGGTGGTGCTTGGCGCGGGCGCGGTGGCCTGCATTTCAGGAAATGACTGAATTCTCTATCTCAGTCGAAGAGTTTAGGTCGGTAGATGATGCCGTTGAGTTCTTCTCCGGCAACCTCATCGCCGTGGGCCTGACTACTATTCCTAGGACGTCTGGCCGTTTTGCACGCCGACCACTCCCATGGTGGTCGGCCGAGTGTGAGACGGCCCTCAAACAGAAGCGTTATGCCTACATGCGCTATAAGCACCGCCCGAACGATTTCACTGTCGCTGAATTTCGTCGGGCTAGGGCTAGGTTCCGGTATATTTCGAAGCACGCCCGCCGCTCTTCTTGGCGGGCATACGTGTCTTCACTTAACGGGAAGAACCCTTTAGCTGAGGTGTGGAAGCGAGTCAAAAGGATTCGGGGCAAGTTCTCGCAGGACCCCCCTCCCGTTCTCCAGGAGAATGGGACCGCAATCTCGGACCCCGCGTCCGTGGCGGAATCCTTAGCGACCGCTTTTTCCGCATTCTCTAGCCGTGATGCTGCTCCGCCAGCATTCAATGCACGTCGTGATGTCGCGGAAGGCCGCCGGCTGGACTTTACCTCCAGAGGCGGAGAACCCTTCAACGACAAGTTTACTGTGAGTGAGTTGCGCTCCGCTCTCGCTTCGTGCGCCTACACCGCCCATGGTCCGGACGATGTCCCGTACGCCATGCTTCGACACCTGGGTGAGCGAGGCATGGCCTTTCTGTTAGATTTGTTCAACAGGATCTGGGTGGAAGGTCTTCTCCCAGACTCCTGGCGAATCGCTACTGTGCTCGCCTTTCGCAAGCCGGGGAGAGATCACTCTACTCCGACCGGTTTCCGCCCAATCTCTCTAACCTCTTGCGTGTGCAAGTTGATGGAGAAATTGGTAAATGTTAGATTAGCCTATTTCCTGGACAGCGGAGGCCATCTGTCTTCTGCACAGTGCGGCTTCCGTAAGTTCCACTCCACGTCGGATGCTCTGCTCCGACTGGAATATGCCGTCTGCGAGGCTTTCCTTCGTAGACAGCACTACGCCACGGTGTTTTTTGATCTGGAGAAGGCCTATGATACCGCATGCGATACGGTATCCTGGAGACTCTCCACACGATGGGGGCGAGGGGACGCCTCCCAATGTTTATATCTGAATTTTTGCGAGATCGTCGATTCCGCGTACGGGTGGGGGGAGCCCTCTCCGGCCCAAAGGAGCAGGAAGAGGGTGTCCCGCAGGGAAGTGTCCTCAGTGTCACACTCTTTGCCCTGAGCATCAACGGCATCACCTCGGTGCTTCCGGAAGATGTTCTCACTACGCTCTACGTGGACGACCTTTCGATCTCTTTTGGCGCGGCCCAGATGCCAACTCTGGAGCGCCGACTCCAACAGGCATTGAACCGCGTCTCTCGCTATGCCGAAGCGCACAGGTTTCGGTTTTCTTTGGCCAAGACTAAGGTGGTGCACTTCTGCCGCCACCCACGGCTTCACCCCGACCCAGATTTGTTTCTTAATGGGGTGCGCCTGGATGTGGTTCAGTCGCACCGTTTCCTTGGTCTTGTATTCGACCGACGCCTCACCTGGGAGGCTCACATTCGCAGCCTTAGGGTCTCTTGTACCCGCGCCATGGACATTCTCCGTTCCGTGACGTTCAGCGCTTGGGGCGCTGATAGGGCTACCGCCTTACTTTTTTATCGATCCTTTGTTCGCTCGAAGCTCGACTACGGATGCGAGTTTTATGCATCCGCAGCCGAGCGTTTATTGCGGAAGGTGGATTCGATCCACCACACCGGCCTTCGCCTTGCGACCGGTGCCTTCCGCACTTCCCCCATTGAGAGCCTGTTGGTCGATGCTGGGGAGATGCCACTCGCTCTGCGCCGCGTGCAGTGCATCACTCGCCTGTACGCGCGAGGCCGGCGCCTCCCTCAGTCGCCAACAGCTCTCACTGCATCCGCAGCTGATCTCGATGGTGCCTATGCCGCCGAGAGACGCCAGTCATACCCTAAGCCCTTTGGGTTTAGGGCCAGGAAACTCCTTCGAGAGGTAGATATAGCTTTTGGGCCGGTGGCGCCGCTGGTTCTGCCCAGGACGCCACCCTGGAGGGTACCACATTTGGCTATTTGTCGCCACGCCTCTGCTCCCAAAGCTTGTACTGCGCCGGGAGTATTGCGTTCGACCTTTTTGGAGCACACATCGTGTCACGCTGGTACCGTGCCAGTGTATACGGATGGCTCCAAGTCCCAAGAGGGGGTCGGCTTCCACGCCGTATCCCCTCTGTTTGAAGTCAGCGGGGCTCTACCAGGCGCTGCGTCTGTCTTCACGGCCGAGCTGGTGGCAATACACCACTCGGTACGGGAGATTACGCGACGTGCCCGGTTCGGAGACCGGATTGTGATTTAGAGCGACTCACAAAGCGCCCTGAGTGCTCTCGGGGCATTGGAATCTTCGCATCCCCTGGTTCGCGAAATCCGTGACGCCACGGTTTTGGCGAGCCGGGCAGATGTCGAGATTATCTTCTGCTGGGTTCCTGGACATGTAGGAATTGCAGGGAATGAGCGCGCCGATGAGGGCGCCAAAGAGTCCGCGAGGACTCTGCGACCGGACCAGCGTTTCGCTCTTCCTCACACTGACTACATGGCAGGAATACGGGCAGCTCTTCGGACTGCTTGGCAAAGAAGATGGGAGACGGTCGAGGGGAACTTAAAGTTGCGTTCTATTGCGCCGCGACTGTTCCCATGGACCTATCCCCCAATGCCGCGGCGGCTTCAGGTTGCTTTCTGTCGTCTTCGAATCGGACACACTCGTGTGACGCATCGTTACTTGGTGGAGCGCTCGCATGTGCCCTATTGCAACGACTGCGTCGTCCCCCAGACTGTTCGGCATATTCTTGTCGAATGTCCCAGTCTGGGTGATCTTCGCGCACGATACCTGTCTCGGTACCGGGATGGGCGGGGTCGCTACCGCCTGTCCCTTGTACTCGGGACGAGTGCGTGCACCATGACTGGTGGACTTATTGACTTTTGGGGGGAGGCCGGCCTTCTCCCCTTTATTTGAGGTTCCTTTTTTTTGTTATTGTTTTGTTTTAGGTTGCACTCTCCTGCACCGGGGTGAGGGGGACCTCCCCCCGCTGCCGGAGATTGCATCGATTGTTAAGTTTTTCCAATTTATATTGATTGTTAAGTTTTCATATTTTAATTTTAAAGTAGCCTAATTCTAGGCTGTCGTGTTTTTCGGCGACTTATGCCCAAGTGGGTAGTTGCCAGATGGGCTCTATAAAAAAAAAAACCACAAAAAAAAACACACCCAGCCCCAGGAAATACCAGGGCTCCCCCCTCTTCCCCCAGCGTGACCGTTTCCCGTAAGGCGAAACGGCCACGCGCCTCCACCGAGTCGTTAGACTCACAGGAGGCAACACCCCTGAAGATGGTCGCTAGGCCATCTTCCGTGGTTCCTAAAGCTGCCCCCCGAAAGGAGGACAGCAACAAAGGAGCTTCGGATCCTTCACCCACGCCCCAAGGTGGAGCGAGTCGCTCGGAGACGGTGGTTCCTCGAAAAGAGGGCCCCCCCCGCCTCCGAAGCCGCAAAGCCCGCCTAAGGTTTCGAGGCGGAGGGAGGAAAAGACTCGCATGGCGAGCCCAACCTCCCCCAATAAGTCCTCGAAGGCGACAGCGCCTTCAGCGCTTTGTCCGGCCAACAGCGCCCGGGGTTCTGCCCCCGGGAAGCGTACGGCCATTCCCGTGAGGGTCTTCAATTCGAGGAGGGCCCCCGCGTCTCCTCCGAGCTAGGCCTAGAGGGCATATTCCTTCAATGGAATTGCCGTGGACTCCGGGCCAACTGGGAGGAGCTGCGGAGGCTCGTCTCGTCCCGTTCCCCGTTAGCTATTTTTTTGCAGGAGACCATGCTAGGTGCGTGCCCCCTCCCCGCCCTCCCGGGGTATAAGGGTCTTGCGACCCCACCACCTTGGGATGGCCGGGCTGGGGGATGCGCAGTTTACACCCGGCATGATGTCTCCGTTCTTCCTTTCTCTTTAGATACCTCCTTTCAGGCAGTGGCTGTGCAGCTGCACCTGGATAGGAGGTATAATATCATTTCTGCGTACATTCCACCGTCAGCTGACTTCGACGCGGGGGACTTCCGCCGCGTCGTTGCACGGTTGCCGAGGCCCTATCTCTTGCTTGGAGATCTGAACGGCAGGCATCCTCTCTGGGGAGATTACTCCATAAATCCCAGGGGACAAGTCCTTGCCGATCTGATCGAAGAGCTTGAGATGGGTGTCCTAAACGTAGATGAGTTTACGCATCACTGTCCGAGAACCGCTTCATTTTCTTGCCTTCACCTATCTTTGTGCTCTTCGGATGCACAGCCTGATTTTGATTGGGGGGTGGTCGATGACCTCCATGGTAGTGATCACTTTCCCATTCAAATATCATTTTCAGGGCAACTGCCGCCTGAGAGACCACCTCGGTGGTGCTTGGCGCGGGCGCGGTGGCCTGCATTTCAGGAAATGACTGAATTCTCTATCTCAGTCGAGGAGTTTAGGTCGGTAGATGAGGCCGTTGAGTTCTTCTCCGGCAACCTCATCGCCGTGGGCCTGACTACTATTCCTAGGACGTCTGGCCGTTTTGCACGCCGACCACTCCCATGGTGGTCGGCCGAGTGTGAGACGGCCCTCAAACAGAAGCGTTATGCCTACATGCGCTATAAGCGCTGCCCGAACGATTTCACTGTCGCTGAATTTCGTCGGGCTAGGGCTAGGTTCCGGTATATTTCGAAGCACGCCCGCCGCTCTTCTTGGCGGGCATACGTGTCTTCACTTAACGGGAAGACCCCTTTAGCTGAGGTGTGGAAGCGAGTCAAAAGGATTCGGGGCAAGTTCTCGCTGGACCCCCCTCCCGTTCTCCAGGAGAATGGGACCGCAATCTCAGACCCCGCGTCCGTGGCGGAATCCTTAGCGACCGCTTTTTCCGCATTCTCTAGCCGTGATGCTGCTCCGCCAGCATTCAATGCACGTCGTGATGTCGCGGAAGGCCGCCGGCTGGACTTTACCTCCAGTGGCGGAGAACCCTTCAACGACAAGTTTACTGTGAGTGAGTTGCGTTCCGCTTTCGCTTCGTGCGCGGACACCGCCCATGGTCCGGACGATGTCCCGTACGCCATGCTTCGACACCTGGGTGAGCGAGGCATGGCCTTTCTTTTAGATCTGTTCAACAGGATCTGGGTGGAAGGTCTTCTCCCAGACTCCTGGCGAATCGCTACTGTGCTCGCCTTTCGCAAGCCGGGGAGAGATCACTCTACTCCGACCGGTTTCCGCCCAATCTCTCTAACCTCTTGCGTGTGCAAGTTGATGGAGAAATTGGTAAACGTTAGATTAGCTTTTTTCCTGGACAGCGGAGGCCATCTGTCTTCCGCACAGTGCGGCTTCCGCAAGTTCCACTCCACGTCGGATGCTCTGCTCCGACTGGAAAGTGCCGTCTGCGAAGCTTTCCTTCGTAGACAGCACTACGCCACGGTGTTTTTCGATCTGGAGAAGGCCTATGATACTGCATGGCGATACGGTATAATGGAGACTCTCTACACGATGGGGGCGAGGGGACGCCTCCCAATGTTTATATCTGAATTTTTGCGAGATCGTCGATTCCGCGTACGGGTGGGTGGAGCCCTCTCCGGCCCAAAGGAGCAGGAAGAGGGTGTCCCGCAGGGAAGTGTCCTCAGTGTCACACTCTTTGCCCTGAGCATCAACGGCATCACCTCGGTGCTGCCGGAAGATGTTCTCGCTACGCTCTACGTAGACGACCTTTCGATCTCTTTTGGCGCGGCCCAGATGCCAACTCTGGAGCGTCGACTCCAACAGGCATTGAACCGCGTCTCTCGCTATGCCGAAGCGCACAGGTTTCGGTTTTCTTTGGCCAAGACTAAGGTGGTGCACTTCTGCCGCCATCCACGGCTTCACCCCGACCCAGATTTGTTTCTTAATGGGGTGCGCCTGAATGTGGTTGAGTCGCACCGTTTCCTTGGTCTTGTATTCGACCGACGCCTCACCTGGGAGGCTCATATTCGCAGCCTTAGGGTCTATTGTACCCGCGCCATGGACATTCTCCGTTCCGTGACGTTCAGCGCTTGGGGCGCTGATAGGGCTACCGCCTTACTTTTTTATCGATCCTTTGTTCGCTCGAAGCTCGACTACGGATGCGAGTTTTATGCATCCGCAGCCGAGCGTTTATTGCGGAAGGTATATTCGATCCACCACAACGGCCCTGGCCTTGCGACCGGTGCCTTCCGCACTTCCTCCATTGAGAGCCTGTTGGTCGATGATGGGGAGATGCCACTCGCTCTGCGCCGCGTGCAGTGCATCACTCGCCTGTACGCGCGAGCCCGGTGCCTCCCTCAGTCGCCAACAGCTCTCACTGCATCCGCAGCTGATCTCGATGGTGCCCATGCCGCCGAGAGACGCCAGTCATACCCTACGCCCTTTGGGTTTAGAGCCAGGAAACTCCTTTGAGAGCTAGATATAGCTCTCGGGCCGGTGGCACCCCTGGTTCTGCCCAGGACGCCACCCTGGAGGGTACCACATTTGGCTATTTGTCGCCACGCCTCTGCTCCCAAAGCTTGTACTGCGCCGGGAGTATTGCGTTCGACCTTTTTGGAGCACACATCGTGTCACGCTGGAACCGTGCCAGTGTATACGGATGGCTCCAAGTCCCAAGAGGGGGTCGGCTTTCGCGCCGTATCCCCTCTGTTTGAAGTCAGCGGGGCTCTACCAGGCGCTGCGTCTGTCTTCACGGCCGAGCTGGTGGCTATACACCACTCGGTACGGGAGATTACGCGACGTGCCTCGTTCGGAGACCGGATTGTGATCTATAGCGACTCACAAAGCGCCCTGAGTGCTCTCGGGGCATTGGAATCTCCGCATCCCCTGGTTCGCGATATCCGTGACGCCACGGTTTTGGCGAGCCGGGCAGATGTCGAGATTATCTTCTGCTGGGTTCCTTGACATGTGGGAATTGCGGGGAATGAGCGCGCCGATGAGGGCGCCAAAGAGTCCGCGAGGACTCTGCGACCGGACCAGCGTTTCGCTCTTCCTCACACCGACTACATGGCAGGAATACGGGCAGCTCTTCGGACTGCTTGGCAAAGAAGATGGGAGACGGTCGAAGGGAACTTAAGTTGCGTGCCATTGCGCCGCGACTGTTCCCATGGACCTATCCCCCAATGCCGCGGCGGCTTCAGGTTGCTTTCTGTCGTCTCCGAATCGGACACACTCGTGTGACGCATTGCTATCTGGTGGAGCGCTCGCCTGCGCCCTATTGCAACGACTGCGTCGTCCGCCAGACTGTTCGGCACATTCTTGTCGAATGTCCCAGTCTGGGTGATCTTCGCGCACGACACCTGTCCCGGTACCGGGATGGGCGGGGTCGCTACCGCCTGTCCCTTTTACTCGGGACGAGTGCGTGCACTTTGACTGGTGGACTTGCTAACTTTTTGGGGGAGGCCGGCCTTCTCCCTTTTTTTTAACCAGGCTTAATTTTTGTTGTTTTTGTTGTTGTTGTTGTTGTTTTTGTTATTGTTTTGTTATTGTTATTTCTTTTTTGTAGTTCCCTGTTCCATTTTTTGAAGTAGCCTAGAACTAGGCTGTTTGTTTACGGCGACTTATGCCTAAGTCGGCAGTCGCCAGATAGCCCCTTAAATAAAAAAAAAAAAAAAAAAAAAATCGCTGAATTTCGTCGGGCTAGGGCTAGGTTCCGGTATATTTCGAAGCACGCCCGCCGCTCTTCTTGGCGAGCATACGTGTCTTCACTTAACGGGAAGACCCCTTTAGCTGAGGTGTGGAAGCGAATCAAAAGGATTCGGGGCAAGTTCTCGCAGGACCCCCCTCCCGTTCTCCAGGAGAATGGGACCGCAATCTCGGACCCCGCGTCCGTGGCGGAACTCTTTAGCGACCGCTTTTTCCGCATTCTCTAGCCGTGATGCTGCTCCGCCAGCATTCAATGCACGTCGTGATGTCGCGGAAGGCCGCCGGCTGGACTTTACCTCCAGAGGCGGAGAACCCTTCATCGACAAGTTTACTGTGAGTGAGTTGCGTTCCGCTCTCGCTTCGTGCGCGGACACCGCCCATGGTCCGGACGATGTCCCGTACGCCATGCTCCGACACCTGGGTGAGCGAGGCATGGCCTTTCTGTTAGATTTGTTCAACAGGATCTGGGTGGAAGGTCTTCTCCCAGACTCCTGGCGAATCGCTACTGTGCTCGCCTTTCGCAAGCCGGGGAGAGATCACTCTACTCCGACCGGTTTCCGCCCAATCTCTCTAACCTCTTGCGTGTGCAAGTTGATGGAGAAATTGGTAAATGTTAGATTAGCCTATTTCCTGGACAGCGGAGGCCATCTGTCTTCTGCACAGTGCGGCTTCCGTAAGTTCCACTCCACGTCGGATGCTCTGCTCCGACTGGAAATTGCCGTCTGCGAGGCTTTCCTTCGTAGACAGCACTACGCCACGGTGTTTTTTGATCTGGAGAAGGCCTATGATACCGCATGGCGATAGGGTATCATAGAGACTCTCCACACGATGGGGGCAAGGGGACGCCTCCCAATTTTTATATCTGAATTTTTGCGAGATCGTCGATTCCGCGTACGGGTGGGGGGAGCCCTCTCCGGCCCAAAGGAGCAGGAAGAGGGTGTCCCGCAGGGCAGTGTCCTCAGTGTCACACTCTTTGCCCTGAGCATCAACGGCATCACCTCGGTGCTGCCGGAAGATGTTCTCGCTACGCTCTACGTGGACGACCTTTCGATCTCTTTTGGCGCGGCCCAGATGCCAACTCTGGAGCGTCGACTCCAACAGGCATTAAACCGCGTCTCTCGCTATGCCGAAGCGCACAGGTTTCGGTTTTCTTTGGCCAAGACTAAGGTGGTGCACTTCTGCCGCCATCCACGGCTTCACCCCGGCCCAGATTTGTTTCTTAATGGGGTGCGCCTGGATGTGGTTGAGTCGCACCGTTTCCTTGGTCTTGTATTCGACCGACGCCTCACCTGGGAGGCTCATATTCGCAGCATTAAGGTCTCTTGTACCCGCGCCATGGACATTCTCCGTTCCGTGACGTTCAGCGCTTGGGGCGCTGATAGGGCTACCGCCTTACTTTTTTATCGATCCTTTGTTCGCTCGAAGCTCGACTACGGATGCGAGTTTTATGCATCCGCAGCCGAGCGTTTATTGCGGAAGGTGGATTCGATCCACCACACCGGCCTTCGCCTTGCGACCGGTGCCTTCCGCACTTCCCCCATTAAGAGCCTGTTGGTCGATGCTGGGGAGATGCCACTCGCTCTGCGCCGCGTGCAGTGCATCACTCGCCTGTACGCGCGAGCCCGGCGCCTCCCTCAGTCGCCAACAGCTCTCACTGCATCCGCAGCTGATCTCGATGGTGCCTATGCCGCCGAGAGACGCCAGTCATACCCTAAGCCCTTTGGGTTTAGGGCCAGGAAACTCCTTCGAGAGGTAGATATAGCTCTCGGGCCGGTGGCGCCCCTGGTTCTGCCCAGGACGCCACCCTGGAGGGTACCACATTTGGCTATTTGTCGCCACGCCTCTGCTCCCAAAGCTTGTACTGCGCCGGGAGTATTGCGTTCGACCTTTTTGGAGCACACATCGTGTCACGCTGGTACCGTGCCAGTGTATACGGATGGCTCCAAGTCCCAAGAGGGGGTCGGCTTCCACGCCGTATCCCCTCTGTTTGAAGTCAGCGGGGCTCTACCAGGCGCTGCGTCTGTCTTCACGGCCGAGCTGGTGGCAATACACCACTCGGTACGGGAGATTACGCGACGTGCCCGGTTCGGAGACCGGATTGTGATTTAGAGCGACTCACAAAGCGCCCTGAGTGCTCTCGGGGCATTGGAATCTCCGCATCCCCTGGTTCGTGAAATCCGTGACGCCACGGTTTTGGCGAGCCGGGCAGATGTCGAGATTATCTTCTGCTGGGTTCCTGGACATGTAGGAATTGCGGGGAATGAGCGCGCCGATGAGGGCGCCAAAGAGTCCGCGAGGACTCTGCGACCGGACCAGCGTTTCGCTCTTCCCCACACCGACTACATGGCAGGAATACGGGCAGCTCTTCGGACTGCTTGGCAAAGAAGATGGGAGACGGTCGAAGGGAACTTAAAGTTGCGTGCCATTGCGCCGCGACTGTTCCCATGGACCTATCCCCCAATGCCGCGGCGGCTTCAGGTTGCTTTCTGTCGTCTCCGAATCGGACACACTCGTGTGACGCATCGCTATCTGATGGAGCGCTAGCCTGCGCCCTATTGCAACGACTGCGTCGTCCCCCAAACTGTTCGGCACATTCTTGTCAAATGTCCCAGTCTGGGTGATCTTCGCGCACGATACCTGTCCCGGTACCGGGATGGGCGGGGTCGCTACCGCCTGTCCCTTGTACTCGGGACGAGTGCGTGCACCATGACTATTTGACCTTTTGGGGGAGGCTGGCCTTTTCCCTTTCATTTAACACAGTTTAATTGTTGTTATTGTTTTTGTTATTGTTTTTGTTATTGCTTTTTTATTGTTATTTCGTTTTATTGTTTCCTGTTTAATTTTTAAAGTAGCCTAGAACTAGGCTGTTTGTTTACGGCGACTAATGCCTAAGTCGGCAGTCGCCAGATAGCCGCTTAATTAAAAAAAAAAAAAAATGACTTTTGGGGGGAGGCCGGGCTTCTCCCCTTTATTTAAGGTTCTTTTTTTGTTATTGTTTTGTTTGTAGGTTGCACTCTCCTGCACTGGGGTGAGGGGGCCCTTCCCCCGCTGCCGGAGATTGCTTCCTGATTGTTAAGTTTTTCCAATTTACATCGATTGTTAAGTTTTGATTTTTTTATTTTAAAGTAGCCTAGTTCTAGGCTGTCGTGTTTTTCGGCGACTTATGCCCAAGTGGGTAGTTGCCAGATGGGCTCTATAAAATTTTAAAAAAAATCTCAAAATCCTAATATGAATGCTACTGTTTACGGTTAGAATGAGTGCATTTAATATTTTTTTAAATACTAAATTTCTAGATTGACGCTATTACCATCGAAGCCACAGCCAAACTCACTCCACGCCCCTGTCACCCATGCCAGAGCCGAAGCAGGTAGAAAAGGGAGTTAAAATAAACATGTGTGTAGGTTCAGCTCGTATGATACTAGATACCATTTAAACAAATAAGGTATACAGCAATGGTATTGTGAGTCAACTTGTCTAAAAATGTGAGAGAAAGATAGTCTAAATACACAAAGAGGGAGAATAATTGTAGTAGCAGAGGAAAAGGAAGTCACAAAACTCTGCCGAATAAGGACACGTGTGGCGATAGATGAGTTTATAACCTCAGGAATTATTCTCGTAAGAACACAAACACCTAGAAGCATCATTTGCGATCTGAAGATGGAACATTAAGTTATAAGGTAGTAATTTGTAGAAACGTTGAGATATTAACTTGGATACAAATTACTCACAAAAGTTCATATCCTAATTTTCTTCAAAGATTATAGCTAATGAAAAAAACTTTGCTTTTATAAATTCTCATTTTTGTAACGGTTTTTCCTATTAGGGATTAAAAGTTCCGGCCCATAAGTCTTTGTTCTCACACAGTTATTCAAGGTTGTTTTTCTTTAATCCAGCCATTCATCTACTTGTCCTAAACACGTCCTCAACACGCTCAAAACATGACAATGGAATAATTAATTTTTCGTCCATTTGATGGAAGCTTTTTTGTTTCATAATATTGTATTGTGTTTTGTTCTTATTTTTTCTCTAAATATTTTAATTATGTTTTCTTGTATAGTCTTGGTATTCTTGGATACTGATACATGGGTATTTTTAAAAGCGAATAATGTCCTTTTTTACATGTAATCGATCCTTCATAGTCGTTGAAATACGTGAAATTTACAAGCATAAGGCGATTTAAAGCGGAAAATATTAAATGCTGAGGCCGGAAGGGTTTGTTGAAAACTACCAAAGCAAATCTGCGCATTACAGAGAAGGATAATTTTAGAGCCAGTTGGCTGTTTTGTGGTTGTTTTGGTTTTTATCTGATAGTTCTTGATTCTTTATTTGCGAATATGTCTGGTGTATAATGGAGTGTGTGACAATAGCCATTACTAGAGGGTAGTAGTGGAGCCACTTAAAAAGCTGATGCTTTATTTACCGAAGTTTTGATGGGAAAAAACGTCAGCAAATAAATCCATTAGTTTTTAGGTTGCTTTTTTTTGTTCATTCTTTCTACTACGTGCAGTCTATTCTTAGTGCCTCTTTCAGATGTTCCAGCCATCTCTTATTGCTAATTTTTTTACTTTTTCACGTTTTTCCTTCTTAGTCTGTATATATTCTTCCATTTATCAAATCTCCTCTCCATTATTTACCTTTACTCTATATTGTGTCCAATTGTAACCAAATGATTATATCTTATTTGTTTTTCTCCCGTCTGTTCTCCTTTTTGATCTCACCTTTTCTTAAATGCCAGTTTTTCTTTTATCTCTAATATATATTATTTCTTACACTTTTATTTTTCCTTATTTTGTGTTCATCTGTTGTCTTATTTTCATTAATCCTCATTTATGACCATTTACTTAATATGGAGTATTTACCTTATCGAAACCCCGCGTTTAAAATCAAGGTAAAATAATTACTCTGAAGTACAGCGATTCCTTATTTATCAAGATACAGTTCAACGTTCTCTTATTATTAGGCATTTTATAATAGGCCTAAACAGTTTATACAGCCTAAAACTAGACAAAAATAATACGAAAATCTACATTTTCGTGAAAACAGATATTTAATTTCCATAAATATTGCACATAATATTCTTTGAAATTTCTCTCTCCTAATATCCAAGTTTAATTTCCTTGAAGTGTGGATAAAACTTTATGACAAAAGTAATGTGTATAAGAAGAAATGTTTGCATCCTAAACTAGATAACGATTATTTAACTTTAATTTTACACGAAAGAATTAGTAACATATGCATGTAAGTAGTATCCAACATGGATTTTTTAATGCTTTTGATGGCATTACTCATTTCTCAGGATGGCGAGATGAATTAATGTCGGAAGTCGAAAACTCTCTCAAAACACTTAGTTAAAAGCTCCTTTACAACCAACGCTACACCATACACATCTATTTCACAGTCTTTCCTCACTCTATCCACCTTTTACATTACAAGCATCCCTCTTAAGTTGTCCATTTGCACTGATGTTCATCGAGATATTTTTTTCTCCTTCGATACCATAGTACTCATCCTCAACCCAGGGAGTGTGTACTTGCATACTCTCATGAAGTATCACTGTACACTCAACAATTAACTACGGCTTCTGAGAGACCATTAACTTCTGCATTAGGTTTTTACAATGTGTCATAGATACTTAAAACTTCTCATATGACACGCCACTACATTGTTACCCTAAATTACCTTACTATTTTGTGCCTTCACTCTTGCCTCTTCCTATCAAACAACCTATCAAATTATTTGGTCAAGATTTCAAAATCCCTCTCACTCTCAGCCACTAACACCACGCCATGAGCATATATGTACTATCATAAAATCCATTCCTCACCATTCTTCATCATTCTCACACACGATTTCTCTCGTTCTTTTGAGTACTTCTCTCACTACTGTATTTAAAAAGATAAGAAGTAACCGTGGAGAGTTCACAAACACCTGTCATACTTCATACGTTGGTCACAAATTCATTCCACCTCTCCTTCACCCTAATGTAAGACATAAAAATACTCTTCCCACCATCCCAACCGCAACTTCTAAATCTTATGCAGTCTTCAAGCGTTTTTTGTCTAAAACGATCGTAATTATCATTTCTAATTGTACGATATTTTCATAAAATATAACACATTTCAATGATTTCTGTCCACTACACCCTTCTGCTATCAAATGTGATCAGCTACTGCTCAGCTAGAGGTACTTTACTGCTCTTCATTTACTTTGTAGTTGGCGAGCTTATTTGTATTAATCTTAAACTCTAGTTTGATTTTATTGTTTATTGATTTACTCTTTACCCTTTAGTATTATTATAATAACAATAATTTTGAAGAATATTATTATGACGAGGGAAAGTCGTGGGTACAGAAGGGTTCCTTTACATTCCTCTAAAAATTGTACCTTTCAGACATTTGTGCCTTTTTCAGATATTTTCACTTTCCCAACTTCAGAATTAGCTGTTTAATGGTGTGATGGTGGCGGATGATAGAGTGATTTTTTAATTATTTAGCATTGGCATTAGAATATCTCAAATTAAAAATTTTACTCATCTTTTGTCTACTACCTACTCCACTGCCATCTTTATCTCGACTTATGACGTTTCATTTCATGGTGTGCAGCAAGATATCGAAAATATTCCATGTCATCTAACACTTTTTCCCGTTTTCTCTTTAATCAGAAGCCGTGTCACTTGTAATCTGTAACCCATTGATGATCCTAGGATTATTTCACGTTGAAAATTCATCATTAATTCTGGGCAAACGTCCAATTTCTTTGTTTTTGGAGGAAGAAAATAGGCAATTTTATCTCTGAATTGTTTAATTATGGCATTATGAATAAATTTGATCAGTTATCACTCTTCTACATTTGTTGAGGTAAAAATAATCAGGACGGTTTAAATAAAACACTATTACTTTAAAAGAAGTCATTACCCTTGAGCCTCGTTTTATCTATTACGAGCTGTAATTTGTAACAATAGCGTCGCTCTTAAAAAATTCAAAGAGTTTACTATATCACTAAAACCCTCATAGATACCGAGATAATCAATATAGATTTTCTGAAGATATAAAATTACGTTCCCGATGAGGTCTATAAAAAACCGACTTCCTTCTTCTAATTTAGACAAGTTGCCTTTTAAGGAAAGCCGCCGTTGGATTTTTAGTCCTCCGTTCCCAAGTCGGAGGGCCCAATGAATCAATAACGAAAGATTACAGATTATTTGAAATAAAAAGGACAGAGAAAGAGCAGCCAAGATGACTTCCGCCAATTTCTAGCGAATAACCGAATGAAGGAAGGGAAGTGACGTGGAATAATCCCCGAAATTGGATCAGAGAATTTCTGTCTCAACAAAGGAGAGGTTAGACAGGAAAGGCCATTTAAATAATGGGGGGGCCACAACGGAAGGAATATTAAAGCAGCCAGCCAAAAGGAATGATGGGAGTTTCTTATGAATTGAAACTAGAAATTAAACTACCCGGTGTTCGTTGTGGATTTCATTTTCAAAGATACAATTCCTATTTCGTTTATTTTTATTGCTGGGAGCAACCGAAGGACCCTATGCGGGTCAGATGCTTTGCCGTAGCGAGTGAATTCTCTTTAAATTATTATCCAGGCTTGCTGCCTCGTGTTAGAGTGTCATCATTTCTACTGACTTCGACATGGCACTCTTTTCTTTTCAACGGATCCTCTCGTCCTGCCTCAACCTACATGCCCAGTTTCACCGTATCTTCAATTAGCCACAACCTGTCGTATTTCTCAGAGAATAATTTGAACGCAAAGAAAAAGAGAGAAGGAGTTATGATAAAAGAATGTTTTATACAGGGACAGGAACCACCTGCGTAACGCCTTTCACTTCCTATAATACTTCTATACTGCCCCAATAAATTCCCGCCTAAGTGCGTCACACACCATCACTATCCTTAAAGAAAACAAAGACCAGCCATACACATTGTTCAAGCTTCCTGCTTATCTCTCTGGCCCTCTCAACCTCCAATCTCTTCTTTATTTTCTCAAGGTGAGATCTCTGACAGGATAGCTCAATGCCACTCTGGCTTACCTGCGCAAGGTATTGATCCGTGTAGACTGTTACACAGATTACCAGAATGAGCAACACGACCTTCTAGTCCAATTGTCTCTATGATTCTATTGTTTGAGTCTACATCGGCTTTTTTCTTCGAAACCTTTCCATTGTACACGGTTTTTACCATATTTTTTACAAGCCACTATATATATATATATAATATATATAATAATTTCACACATTCTCACTTTCTTTAGCGCCACCACTTTTTACGAAGATCCTGCGTAATATGACTTCGTTGATATTGCGCTCTAAACTTGAGCCCTCTCCCTATTGTTCTAGCAGACCTTCTGCCTCCTTCGATTTGCATCATCTAACTCTTTTTCCTCCCACTTAACTTCTTTCTCTCTCCCTAATGTCCTTTATAAGGTTAACTCCCCCATTCTCTCTTTTAAGTAGACCTTTTCTCCTTATGACTCTTTATTTCAATCAATTAATACCAGCTCATTTTTATTCTTCTACCTTACCTCACTCATATATTGAGTACCCGACTCTCGTCTGGAGTAATATCATCTAATTTTCAAACCCAATTCTTATGGACCTGTGTATAGGAACCTGAACTCAAACAACCACGCAAGCTTACGCTCAATCTCTTAACTCCCATTTATTCCTAAATCACTGGAAGGCTGATACCAGCCTGGATTTTTGGTCACTTATCTCCTTTCAACGATAGAGAGATCTTTTAGGTGAGTTCTTAAGCGAAAACAGCACGAAAGCCACTCTCATACATGTAACGGACCGCATCTTCCCTGCGACCAACACTAGTAAACGTTTGTAGTACCTACTCCTGAACCTCATGACGGCATTTGGCACTGTTAATCACACTCTTCTTCTTCAACGCTAACATAAATTCTTGAGTGTCTGTTGAAGTACCCTTCTCAGGTTCTACTAGTATTCCTTATCTCTCGCTCAATCTATCACTATTGAGTTTGGTATATCCTGGCAGATGTGCGTTTGGATGTACCGTAATTGTCCTGGTATTTTTATGTCTCGTTTTAGGCCATCATATCATTTTTATGCTAAGTACACGCACATTTGTCTCTTTTTTATTCTAGTTTCTTTGACTAAGATTCTTATAAACCTACTATCCGCCTATTACATCATTCTCGAATGGTTTTCGTACAACTTTCCCAAACTGACCCAAGAAAAAACAGGTAATAATGGTAGGACACTTTGGAGTATGTAGCTCCCTACCAAAATTTCGGTGCCTTTTGTGCCCCTTTTTCTGATAGCTTTAAAAAAATCATGGAATCCCTTGGGATTGTCATTTATCTCTCAAAATTCATGTTACTAACATCTGTAAGTCCTCTCTTTACTTTATCACTAATCTGCACCGAATCCGTTCTCACTAGGAACACGTCAGTTTTGTGATTTTCACTCATGCCTTCGACTCCCACCGACTCATGTAACTCTTTTTTCTCAGGATCGCAGGAATTCACGCTTTGACCTCTTCAACTGGTTTAATCCTTTGCACCCCGTAAGGGGCGCGGCGATTTGCCATCCTGGCCGCCGTGCTGACGGGATCCAGCGCTCCGTCCGACCCCAGCTTAGTCTCTCTTCCTTCCTTCAAAATACTTGTTTCCTATCTTTTCACACAACCTCTCCCACAACTTTCTCTGGTCAGCCTCTAATTTCACAGGGTAGATGCTGACCTTCCTTTCAGCCAACCGTCCCGCATTGGGGCTGAGGGGGTGGGGGACAAAGTTCCCTAACCCCTGAGCTCCGGTCTGGGGTGGCTGGTTTTTAACAACCTGCTTCATCCCCACCCATACCTTCCACACATCCCTTTTCCTCTCCTCTTCACAATCTATATTTTTTACGCCGTGTCTAAGGTGGAGCCGCCATGCCGATGGACTGCCAGGCCACCAGGCGGGAGGGGTGGTCCCAAATGGCGGCGCCTGGCTCTTCCGGGCTTGTAAGCACCTCTCGCAGTGCGGGCTACTGCGAGAGGTGTGCGCGATTGCATCCGGTGTTTAAAAAAGGGTCACCATGCCCAATGATGAGGATAAAAAAAAACAAACCCAACCCTCAACTTCCCCTGTTCCATCGACGGAGCCGCCCTCGGGCAGCTCCAGCAAAAAAATGGAGGTTCCCCCCCCTGTGCTTGCACAGGGGACCCTCCATATTTCTCTAACCGGAGAGGAGGCTTACTCCTCTCCTTCGCCTACGGGTGCAGGGGACTCCCCCTCACCCCCTTCTCTGGAGGTGCTTTCGGGCACCTCCCTTTTCCCAGCGGCAGTCCCCTCTTTTCTTTCCAAGGGGACTGCCAAGAAAGCCAGCAGGCAGCCCTTAGCCAGCCGCTCCCCATCAAAGCGGCTCGGTAGGGCAAACCCCCTTAGGGGGGAGAGGGAAGCCAGGCCCCTTCGGTCGCTTCCCTCAAAAGACCTGCTGGCAAGAATTTTGAACCTTGCTGGGGTCAAGGCCTGTGCCTCCCCACACAAGACTGGCGACACTGCCAAGGGGACCTGCGATGTCCTGGGAGGGGATGGACAACTGGAAGCCCCTCCTGTGATAAACATGGTCCTTGAGGAGACCCAGCCTCAGACGGTAGGGCCTTCCATGGGGGGAAATTCGGGCTCGGCGCCAAGCACCGAACCCGAATCCGCCCCTATGCAAGGTCCTCCTCAAATGGCTGAGGGCTCCGAGGCAATACAAGGAGGGGAGGGATATCCTCCGACAGGTGCCCCCACGACAACCAGGACCTTCTCCATTTCGGAGAGGGACCTGGCTGAGGCCGGTCCATCTGGCCTGGGGGCTTCTGCCGGCGGAGGTGAAAAGTGGGTTCATTCCCCGCCCTCCTCTCCAAAAAAGAAAAAGACAAAAAAGACTAAAAAGACGAAAAAGACTCGGGGCTCCTCTCCATCCGCGGGGGTTGCAGGGACGAATGGGTCTGCTGCCACTTTGGTAGGCGACCAAGCCAAGATCGGCACATCCGGCCCCTCTAACCCCTCGTGTGCAGAGCCCCTGACCAAGACTAACAACAAAAGTGCACAGGGCGGAGCCTCGATGACATCGGGGCCCCTGATTCAGAGGTTACCTGGCGTTTTCGAGCCCGCTGGCTTCAAACGCTTCCTCGTTATTCGCTCCACTGATGGCACCATGTTGTCCAAGGGCAACATGATCCTTAAGAGGAGAGGATTAGCTAGTGCAATGGGTAGAGAGCCGAAGGTGACCCGTTTCTCGGACGGGAGCCTTCTGGCGAATGCGGCGAATCCCGCCGAGGCGGCCAAGATAAGTGCTCTTCGGACACTTCATGGCACCCCGGTGAGTGTGACGCCGCACTCTACCATGAACTTTGTAAAAGGAGTAGTTTATGCGAGGGAACTCGTTGACTACTCCATTGAGGACATCACCCTAGAGCTGGCCGACCATGGGGCGGTCAAGGTCGAACGTGTGATGAGAAAACAGGGAGAAGCTTCGAGACCCACCCCTACACTCTTCGTCACGTTCGACTGTGACAAGATTCCTGAGTCGGTGCGTGCCGGTTGGTACCGCTACCGCGTGAAGGCATTCGTGCCACTGCCGCGGCGGTGCTATAACTGTCACCGCTTCGGCCATACGAATCGCTCATGTAGACGTGCAAAGTCGGGGTCACCCAAAGTCTGTGTAAATTGCTCCAAGGTCGCACACGATAAGTCCAAATCGTGTGTGGCCAAGTGTGTCAATTGCGGAGAGCCGCACCCTGCTTCTTCGAAGCAATGTGGTGCATATCTCCTGGAGAAAGAAATCGTGGCCGTTCAGGCCCAGGATAGACTCTCATTCCGCGAGGCTAAGGACTTGGTCCTGGCGCGCCCAGCTCTGCCTGGGACGTCATATGCCTCAGTAGTTCGAAAGGCACCCTCTGCTCCTGGCCCATCCAGGCCAACGAGCACGGTTGTTTCCGCGCCCGTTTGGAGCCCTTCTGCGGGCTCTACCCAACCCGGGCGCTCCCCTGGTAAAGCTGGCGGCAAAAAGGGTTCATACCCAGCCCCGGCTAAAACCAGGGCTCCCCCCTCTTTCCCCAGCGTGACCGTTTCCCGCAAGGCGAAACGGCCACGCGCCTCCACCGAGTCGTTAGACTCACAGGAGGCAACACCCCTGAAGATGGTCGCTAGGCCATCTTCAGGGGTTCCTAAAGCTGTCCCCCGAAAGGAGGACAGCAACAAAGGAGCTTCGGCTCCTTCGCCCACGCCCCGAGGTGGAGCGAGTGGCTCGGAGACGGTGGTTCCTCGAAAAGAGGCCCCCCCCGCCTCCAAAGCCGCAGCGCCCGCCTAAGGTTTCGAGACGGAGGGAGGAAAAGACTCGCATGGCGAGCCCAACCTCCCCCAATATGTCCTCGAAGGCGACAGCGCCTCCAGCGCTTTGTCCGGCCAACAGCGCCCGGGGTTCTGCCCCCGGGAAGCGTACGGCCATTCCCGTGAGGGTCTTCAATTTGAGGAGGGCCCCCGCGTCTCCTCCGAGCTAGGCCTGGAGGGTATATTCCTTCAATGGAATTGCCGTGGACTCCGGGCCAACTGGGAGGAGCTGCGGAGGCTCGCCTCGTCCCTTTCCCCGTTAGCTATTTTTTTGCAGGAGACCATGCTAGGCGCGTGCCCCCTGCCTGCCCTCCCGGGGTATAAGGGTCTTGCGACCCCACCACCGCGGGATGGCCGGGCTGGGGGATGTGCGGTTTACACCCGGCATGATGTCTCCGTTCTTCCTTTCTCTTTAGATACCTCCTTTCAGGCTGTGGCTGTGCAGCTGCACCTGGATAGGAGGTATACTATCATTTCTGCGTACATTCCACCGTCAGCTGACTTCGACGCGGGGGACTTCCGCCGCGTCGTGGCACGGTTGCCGAGGCCCTATCTCTTGCTTGGAGATCTGAACGGCAGGCATCCTCTCTGGGAAGATTACTCCATAAATCCCAGGGGACAAGTCCTTGCCGATCTGATCGAAGAGCTTGAGATGGGTGTCCTAAACGTGGATGAGTTTACGCATTACTGTCCGAGAACCGCTTCATTTTCTTGCCTTGACCTATCTTTGTGCTCTTCGGATGCACAGCCTGATTTTAATTGGGGGGTGGTCGATGACCTCCATGGTAGTGATCACTTTCCCATTCAAATATCATTTTCATGGCAACTGCCGCCTGAGAGACCACCTCGGTGGTGCTTGGCGCGGGCGCGGTGGCCTGCATTTCAGGAAATGACTGAATTCTCTATCTCAGTCGAGGAGTTTAGGTCGGTAGATGAGGCCGTTGAGTTCTTCTCTGGCAACCTCATCGCCTTGGGCTTGACTACTATTCCTAGGACGTCTGGCCGTTTTGCACGCCGACCACTCCCATGGTGGTCGGCCGAGTGTGAGACGGCCCTCAAACAGAAGCGTTATGCCTACATGCGCTATAAGCGCCGCCCGAAAGATTTCACTGTCGCTGAATTTCGTCGGGCTAGGGCTAGGTTCCGGTATATTTCGAAGCACGCCCGCCGCTCTTCTTGGTGGGCATACGTGTCTTCACTTAACGGGAAGACCCCTTTAGCTGAGGTGTGGAAGCGAGTCAAAAGGATTCGGGGCAAGTTCTCGCAGGACCCCCCTCCCGTTCTCCAAGAGAATGGGACCGCAATCTCGGACCCCGCGTCCGTGGCGGAATCCTTAGCGACCGCTTTCTCCGCATTCTCTAGCCGTGATGCTGCTCCGCCAGCATTCAATGCACGTCGTGATGTCGCGGAAGGCCGCCGGCTGGACTTTACCTCCAGAGGCGGAGAACCCTTCAACGACAAGTTTACTGTGAGTGTGTTGCGTTCCGCTCTCGCTTCGTGCGCGGACACCGCCCATGGTCCGGACGATGTCCCGTACGCCATGCTTCGACACCTGGGTGAGCGAGGCATGGCCTTTCTGTTAGATATGTTCAACAGGATCTAGTGGAAGGTCTTCTCCCAGACTCCTGGCGAATCGCTACTGTGCTCGCCTTTCGCAAGCCGGGGAGAGATCACTCTACTCCGACCGATTTCCGCCCAATCTCTCTAACCTCTTGCGTGTGCAAGTTGATGGAGAAATTGGTAAATGTTAGATTAGCCTATTTCCTGGACAGCGGAGGCCATCTGTCTTCTGCACAGTGCGGCTTTCGTAAGTTTCACTCCACGTCGGATGCTCTGCTCCGACTGGAAAATGCCGTCTGCGAGGCTTTCCTTCGTAGACAGCACTACGCCACGGTGTTTTTTGATTTGGAGAAGGCCTATGATACTGCATGGCGATACGGTATCATTGAGACTCTCCACACGATGGGGGCGAGGGGACGCCTCCCAATGTTTATATCTGAATTTTTGCGAGATCGTCGATTCCGCGTACGGGTGGGGGGAGACCTCTCTGCCCCAAAGGAGCAGGAAGAGGGTGTCCCGCAGGGAAGTGTCCTCAGTGTCACACTCTTTGCCCTGAGCATCAAGGGCATCACCTCGGTGCTGCCGGAAGATGTTCTCGCTACGCTCTACGTGGACGACCTTTCGATCTCTTTTGGTGCGGCCCAGATTCCAACTCTGGAGCGTCGACTCCAACAGGCATTGAACCGCGTCTCTCGCTATGCCGAAGCACACAGGTTTCGGTTTTCTTTGGCCAAGACTAAGGTGGTGCACTTCTGCCGCCATCCACGGCTTCACCCCGACCCAGATTTGTTTCTTAATGGGGTGCGCCTGGATGTGGTTGAGTCGCACCGTTTCCTTGGTCTTGTATTCGACCGACGCCTCACCTGGGAGGCTCATATTTGCAGCCTTAGGGCCTCTTGTCCTCGCGCCATGGACATTCTCCGTTCCGTGACGTTCACCGCTTGGGGCGCTCGAAGCTCGACTACGGATGCGAGTTTTATGCATCCGCAGCCGAGCGTTTATTGCGGAAGGTGGATTTGATCCACCACACCGGCCTTTGCCTTGCGACCGGTGCCTTCCGCACTTTCCCCATTGAGAGCCTGTTGGTCGATGCTGGGGAGATGCCACTCGCTCTGCGCCGCGTGCAGTGCATCACTCGCCTGTACGCGCGAGCCCGGCGCCTCCCTCAGTCGCCAACAGCTCTCACTGCATCCGCAGCTGATCTCGATGGTGCCTATGCTGCCGAGAGACGCCAGTCATACCCTAAGCCCTTTGGGTTTAGGGCCAGGAAACTCCTTCGAGAGGTAGATAAAGCTCTGGGGCCGGTGGCGCCCCTGGTTCTGCCTAGGACGCCACCCTGGAGGGTACCACATTTGGCTATTTGTCGCCACGCCTCTGCTCTCAAAGCTTGTACTGCGCCGGGAGTATTGCGTTCGACCTCTTTGGTGCACACATCGTGTCACGCTTGTACCGTGCCAGTGTATACGGATGGCTCCAAGTCCCAAGAGGGGGTCGGCTTCCACGCCGTATCCCCTCTGTTTGAAGTCAGGGGGGCTCTACCAGGTGCTGCGTCTGTCTCTACGGCCGAGCTGGTGGCAATACACCACTCGGTACGGGGGATTACACGACGTGCCCGGTTCGGAGACCGGATTGTGATCTATAGCGACTCACAAAGCGCCCTGAGTGCTCTCGGGGCATTGGAATTTCCGCATCTCCTGGTTCGCGATACCCGTGACGCCACGGTTTTGGCGAGCCGGGCAGATGTCGAGATTATCTTCTGCTGGCTTCCTGGACATGTAGGAATTGCGGGGAATGAGCGCGCCGATGAGGGCGCCAAAGAGTCCGCGAGGACTCTGCGACCGGACCAGCGTTTCGCTCTTCCTCACACCGACTACATGGCAGGAATACGGGCAGCTCTTCGGACTGCTTGGCAAAGAAGATGGGAGACGGTCGAAGGGAACTTAAAGTTGCGTGCCATTGCGCCGCGACTGTTCCCATGGACCTATCCCCCAATGCCGCGGCGGCTTCAGGTTGCTTTCTGTCGTTTTCAAATCGGACACACTCGTGTGACGCATCGCTATCTGATGGAGCGCTCGCCTGCGCCCTATTGCAACGACTGCGTCGTCCCCCAGACTGTTCGGCACATTCTTGTCGAATGTCCCAGTCTGGGTGATCTTCGCGCACGATACCTGTCCCAGTACCGGGATGGGCGGGGTCGCTACCGCCTGTCCCTTGTGCTCGGGACAGATTCGTGCACATTGACTTGTGGACTTGTTGACTTCTTGGGGGAGGCCGGCCTTCTCCCTATTATTTATGCAAGGTTTGTTTGTTTTTTTGTTTTGTTTTGTTTTTTTTGTTGTTTTTTTCTTTAGTTGAACGCTCCTGCGCCGGGGGGACCTCTCCCCGACGCACCAGCTTCCTTCCTTTCCTTCTTTTGGGGTGTTGTTTTGTTGTTTTTTTTCTCTCTTTAATTTTATTTTAAAGTAGCCTAGAACTAGGCCAGTTTTAATACGGCGACTAATGCCCAAGTTGGCAGTCGCCAGATGAGTCTTAAAAAAAAAATAAAAAAATGGTTTAATCCTTTGCAGCCCGAGTTTCCTCCGCCGGAGATGTTTCTCTCGTGCGTCTTACCTACTTCGATAACTGCGCTGGCTGCTAATTTGATGCATAATTACCTTAATAGCTATCTATTATGTATTTTTAGCACAATGATTTCAAATATAACTCCTTTAATAAGTCCTATTATTTAACTACTTTGATACTAACTGTAATATTGATATAAAGATACTCTTTAACCAATATTCATATAACTGTTCGATTCTTAATACATTTCTTTTAAAATACATGTCGAAAAGTTATTTCATTCTGACCTTCCATTGTACCTGTCATTTAAGCGTATTCTTAAGATTACTCAAAACTTAAATTTTTTCAAATAATACATGTTTTTGTACAAAGCTTTATCGAAAACATTTACTCATCCTTTTATATTAAACTAGCCTCATTCACAGCCAATTTTTCACAAACAAACCATTCAAACCTAATGTTTTTTCATTTTTTTCACTTCTTAAAATTCATAGTAAAGGTAGCTACCTCAAGTTTCCCTAATAATACCACTCTTGCTAACAAATCTTTAATATTTTGTATTCGGTTTATTTTTAAAATACATAATCTTGCATCATTTTGCATTTCACATTTACCTTCCATCCACTTCCTTAATAAACAACCATAATATATATCTCTTTATCTATATTAATTTGAATTCCTTCATTATATCTCTCTCTCTCTTTATTATTTATAACTTTCAACTGAAAATGTTTTGGCAACTTTATTAAATGCCCAATCACCGTTATTCAAAAATCGAATACCTCTTGTTTAAGTCTGTCTTTCGCGTCTCTACATTTTTCATCCTCCCTTCATCCGAACTTTTCATTTTCCACTTACTTTCAACCTGCACTTCCCTCAATTTGGGTATTTTTCTGATATTTTTCACCTGGAAAGTCTTTTTCCCTTAATACTGGACAAAACATAAAAGAGGAAATAGGTTTCGTGCTTGCCCATTTGCCCGTGAGATGAAGCCAAATAATGGTCTCGAAAGAGGTGAATAAAAACAAAAGTGGCAAAAACAATTACTGTATTTTGTCGCCCTCAAAGAATTTTTATTCTTTTCTGAGTTAGTTGCTTATTACATTTGGAGTAAGCTGGACATTGAAAGGGAGTCATAGTAAACTCAATATTATTAAAGAGAGAGGAATAAACAACCAGTAGAGATGAATTAGATAAATATACACAAAGGAATCTTATTCCGTTAGAAATTTAAAACTAAATAGAAGTTTCCATCAACTTTAAATCAAAATAGATCTACAGTTTCTTGCTATTTATCTAAAAAAGATGGAATAGATTTCGTGCTTGCCCATTCGCTCGTGAGATGAAGCCAAATAATGGTCTCCAAAGAAATAAATAAAAACTGAAATTTTTCGTAATGAGAATGTCGTTCTCAATTCCATTGCATAATGTGTAAGTTAACTAAAGTGAATCAATACATCTTGTTTGTATACTATTAAATTCTATGAAATACATTTTACGAAATTAAATATGCCTGTCTGTCTATCTCTATATCGATCAAGGAGTGAGTTTAAGTCCACATATACATATATCTGGGTAGGTATATAATCTACTGTTATCCTTGACGAGGTTTGCTCTTTGCAGTAGTTATCACCCGTAATTTTTCGCCCTCTTTCACCTCTTCATATTTATTCACACTAATTCTTAATCTGAATTCACGTTCCCTCATTCAATTGCTGTTACGCGAAAAGGTCCCGTTTGCAATACTACTTTCCATTCTTTTATCAATTAAATATGTGTCTACATGTCGGTTCAATATCAATAAGTTCTGATCATGCAATACTCGTTATCTTTTCACATTTATTCCTTTCCTGTTTTGACAGCATCTTCCAGGCCTTTCCCTACCCACTTGGAACGTAGGCTTATTGTTTATCACCAATGGCCGTTTCTTTTATATGGTGAGGAGTTTTAAAAAGTTTACTTTGTGATGTCGTAAATTCAGGCGCTTTGTCCATCTCCTTCTTGATTTTCGGAGTCCTAAAATTGCCCATGGACCTATGCAAGAATAGATGCTGGCCAGACATACAGTATGTATAAAGATCATCAATTGACTAATTACAGCTAATCCGGAGGATTAGTCTTGACGTAATAAAATTGATAAACCGTGATTGCTGGGGCCGGGGAAGAGTATTACTATCAAAGAGTAGGACGATCATTTCCTTTAATTTGAACTCAGATTTACAACTGTGTTTTCCTGTCTTGTTGGGCTCACGTTGGCTGACGAAAAATTAAATTGCTCAGTTGCAGAACCCATCGCTTTATTTTAGCTTACAAAAGAAAGAAAACATAATAAACGAGGGTATTTTTCCTCAGTAGACGAAGAATAGTAAATGCGACAAGTGAAAAATAATATATGAAGATAAGAAAAGAAATGTCTAAAAAATCACAAAGAACGCCAAGACGTAAAAAACGCATTGTCGACACTAATTACTAGGGCGAGATCGGAGTACTAATCCCCGACAGGAAGAAGTTCCTCCACAGAGCATAAACTATCCAGTCTAAAAAATTGAGCGTCACTTGGGGGGGGGGGGGGTAGGATCTGAGTGTTCCCTGGTGAATACTGAAGAGTTGACTGACTTAGTGAACACAATCAGTGGTAAAACAACGAAAAGCGAATACAGAGGGAAATAAAAAGCAGTTATTAAGAGAAAAAGAGTAATGAAGAGACCAAAATGAAGACAACGAAGCGAAAGATAATTTGTCATCATCCACCAAGGCTTTTCGTCGTGTACGGTAGGTTTTCATGGCCTCTTCTATTCAGTTCGTTCGGTAGAACAAAGAGATTCCAGATTACGTACGGTTCTTGATTTCTCCCTGTTTAGCTGCGTTTCTTCTCACATAAGAAATAGATTTCTTTTACTTCTTTCCCTTCCGAATTGTATTATTTTTTATAATGGAATTTTTATGTTTCTTTATAAAATCTAATTCATATTTTCAAAAGTGAATATAAATACTTATCGGCAGCTCTTTCCCTATTTATTAATGTGTTAGGAAATTAATGTCGTTTTCCTAGGAAAGAAAATAAAATAATTTTTATTTTAAAAAAATCGTCCATCCACCCAACTCGCTTCCATAATTATTTTGAATGCTCTACGATCATTTAACTGAGAGGTTTATACCTTTCTTAAAGAATTTATTCGCCGTTGACGAAATATATGATTTGATTTCCTTTTTCCACCTCTTTCGTATCAGACGACTCTCTATGTAGGCCAGTTTATAACAGTCATGTGCGCGTTGACCTGGTAGGTCTTTTCCGTCAGCTCCTTGTGGCTTGGGGCTTCATCCTGCCAAAAATTTAAAGCTTGGATGTTCGCCGATGCGGCAAAGCATTTTGTTCCAGCAATTTCTTGTACACTTGTGCATTCACTGTGCTTCGTAATTGCACAAGTTGCTCCTGAGCACGACACTTCATCCCCAATCTTCACATTCATTTTCTGCAAGTGATAAACGATCTTTCATATGCTCTGCGACGAACTAGCCTCCTGCCACCGGATTCTAGCAAATTTGACTTAGCTTCGCCAATGAAGTTGACTTGGCTCTTTTTGCCATCCGTCCATGTAATGAGCTCAGTTCGAATGTAAGACGAGCCTTTTTGTTCTCTAGACTGATTATTGGGTTGACCGCGGTTGTATGTGTGTGGGAATTGTCTTCCTTCAGCCGAGCTGACACTCTGCCTCGATATATTGATGGCAAAAATCTCAAGAGAAATTTCTGCAGCCATCCTAAAACGGGCCTTCTTCACAATTTGAATAATGGCGCTAGCTTCCCTTGGTGATTTGACAACCTTACATAAATCTGTTTTGACATAGGTTAAAAAAATATTATGGACTGCACTTTTGTGACACTTGGTAGTCTTTTCACCAGCTCCAATGGAATGATTATCTTAGTATTGCAGCTTTACGATCAGTTTGCGAACAAAGCGAAGCGTGACAGAATTCTTAAGCATGTTACGTGAACGACAGCTGGTAGTAAAATAGCCTAACATGCACAAATTTGAACTAAAGTTATTTACTATGCAAAGAATGTTGCTTCTATCTTCAAGGAACAAAAGCACTAGCATTATTTGGACACTTCATTTTTTATGTTTAATTGCTTATTTGTTGATAACTTTCCTTTTATTTATCCAAATTTTATACTTGTTTCTCATAACTACTTTATATCTGATGGTTCTTATACATCAATTTTGAAAACCTTGAATTTTCTCTGGCAAATGATATGGAAGATGTTATGATAAAATTATAGACATTATGATCTTTTGGGGTGATAGTCTTAACATACAGTACTTTTTGTTTATTATTGTGGAGCTCATATCGAATAACCCATTCAAATGTTGCCTTCTGTTGTTGGACACCATCTAAGAATGGAGTGGGGGATTTTGCGATCAAACTATTGTGTTGCCCTTAATATTGCAAAAATGAACCCACTTTTCGGCTTCTGTAACTATTGTCTCAAAATCTATCAACGCCATTTCGAGCTAATAGTAGTGAAGTAATATTTACACCTTGTAAAGGATGTCCTTAAGATTGTTGATGTGACACTCAATCACTATTTTTGTAGACATATATATATAAGTTTAAAGATAAACGTCTTCGCATTGTTTCATGGCTGATATTTCGCTTACGGCATATTTATAAATTACGAGCTTTAAAAAGGGTTAGGCATTATTACAGATTACTAAAGGCGTAGGCATTAGTAGAGTAATCTTAAACATCTATCTCTTAGCTCCATTATTTTAGAGTAGATGAGTAGATAAGATTTGTCATCCTTAACCCTTTTATTTTAATATTTTTGTTCTTTCATATGATTTCTCTATTTTCTTAAATTATCTTATCCTCCTCTCCTTTGTCCAACTGCGACTTACAGTCCTTTTTTTGTTAGGGCAATTTCCTTTCTTTTCTTCTTACTTTACCTCCCTGGCTTTGCCAAATTGAAGTAGTTTCCAGTTGAACGAAGTTAAACCACTTCATTCGTCGCATAATGGAGGATGGAGTATCGTTTCGGGTTGATGCAGTTACGGCTACCGTATTCTATAGTACCCATAGGTTAAGATCCCAATTAAAATCCGAGTTTTAGACTAAGAAACCCCGAAACAAAACAATTAAAATTCAGAACTAAAACTTACAGTTAGTAAAGGTTTTTACAGCCGATTTGTTCTTTGTTCTACCAAATAAGTTTTTTTCCTCTTACTTTACAAAGCTGGCGAAATAAACTTAACAAGATCAACAAACCTAGGTCGTGTGCTGTTAATTATTCTGACTTATGACCTTATGACCCTATGACCTTATGAACTTCAAAACTTTCAAAAAGTAGGGCAATCCGACCCATAGTTTGTTTTCTTTTAGTAATTCCCTAACTAACCTTGAGAGGAATTTTCTGAATAGTTACGATGTTATTACTAAAAAAACCTCAGCGAAAAGTAAAATGGTATCCATCTGACCAAACTACCTAAGCAATGATATAGTAACTTATAGGGTCGCGTTGCACGTGATTAAAAAACCTAATGACTGGTGCATTAAGCGGACGAAAAGCGCCAACTATGAAAGGAGAGGTTAGGAATTTGGTCCATCTGGCCACAGCTCATCGAAGAGGTTAAAAGATTACTGATAAAAAAGAGAGAGAAAAAGGGTGAGAGTCAGAAGATTCCCAAAGAAGTAGGAGCTAAAAAAAGAGCGTGCCTAAGAGAGAACCAAAAAAATCAAAGAATTGTGAATGTTCTGAGAAGTTCTAAATAACTGAGCATCGCCCATAGCTATAGGGCGCCAATTTGCAGGACGGGATTGACAAAGGAGAAAATAAAGAGTGTATATTGCGACCTCCAGTAAATGGATATATTAAACTTGGCTAAATAAATGGGAATAATAATAAAAAAATGGCTTAGGTATAGATAATAAATCGAATCTAATAGAATAAGAATAAAAAAAGTTATTTAAGAATAACTTATGAAAAAAAATACCAAAAAATGGTTCAAAAGGAGCCTACAGTGCCAAATTGGGAGCAATGAGAGAGCCGATAAAAGAGCGCAGGTGATGGCTTTGGTTGAAGCAATTTGGAGGCTAAATCCTACCTTGGCAGGAATTGAGAGAAGATCCCCAAAACATGAAGCTTTATCTTGGTCAAATCGCAATGCAGCCGGCTCGTTTGGAAGGAAATGTGTAATAATAGATGGCGTTTTGGCTAGGAAATTTTGATGACAAAGTAACTAATCTGCTATGAAAATAACTAAAGTAAATTGAGTACAGTACTTACTTCATTTGTTTTTATAAATTATATTCATGTTAAATCTTTTCACAATGATTGAAACCCATTTTGAATATGTTACACAATATTATATACCTATTATTTTATGCTCTAAGTCTTAATTTATTTTCAGGTATAATGATATCTCATAAATATGAAAGACCTTTCAGACTTTCAAAGAGGGCTCCTTTTAGCAGTACGAATGGTTAGAGCAGTGATTACAAAAATCGCTCAAATTTTGAATGTTTTCAGATGAACTATTTCTATGAAAAATGCTTATGAGAATCAGAAAAGGAAAAGATAAGATATAAACAATCGCGAAAGAAAGTTAAAGCTCAGTTTTATCAGACACCGTAGAATTCATTGTCGAAGAATCCTAGAACCAAAGCTTCAAAAGTAACTACATAGCTTTATCATCCCCTATTAAGTTATGCTTAGAGAGCTTCACAAATCATGGTATTCAGAAATGGTTACAATTACAAAATTTTGCTTCCGAAAATCAATTTTGAACATCACAACAAGTGGAGTATACTTTAGACGGTAAGAATTTGACAAGCGATCGAGGGAAGAATGGGATATTAAAATTCTACTTACTTTATTTTTCTATAGCACTTGTATATATCTCTTTCTACAATTACAATCTCCATTTCAGCTCAAACATAGTTTATCCATGCTCTAGACGAGTTTAGGACTGGCCGACACCTAAAGGAGCGTATAATCCTGTCCCTCCGATTAAGCATGGTAGCGGATCGGTGATGATTTGGGGCGTAAGTAATAAAGAGGTCCTTGGTTCAGTACGCATGGCAGGCAGAACTGCCAAGGATATACGTTTACTTTGGTTTACCAGATGCATACCATGGTAAAAACATACTTTTCCACTGGTAGCTCCATTTTTCAGGGCGATAATGGCTCTATTCACCTGCCACTGCTTTGGAACAATAGCGGTCCCTTGATCATATGAGACTGCTATTCTTCAAATGGGCAAAACTTGGACCCGGATTCTTTAAGTGGATCCATTTCATAATAACAGGATTTTCTCTTTTAAATACTATGATGAGGTTATTTCTTTATCAGTTTGGTTGGTTAAAACATCGCTTGTTTAGAAATCAGGTGTTTTTTTCAATATGAAATCCTGCTCATTTCTCAGGTATAATTAATTTATTTAGCTCACCTAACTTTGCTTGAAAAATAGTTCACCTTTATTTAGTAGCAAACAAACCCAGAACAATCATACATGTATTCGAAAACTTGTAACTTAGTGATGAACTGGACGAAATTAGCTTCAAAACTAGATAATTTTGCAAGTCTCAAAATAATGACTATACGAAGTACAAACGTAAAATGTCAATATAAAAGCACTTTAATTTTTACTTCTAAATTGAAATTTTAACACTGGGCTGAAGCAAGTTTATATTGAGATGATGAAATTGGTGAAACTATTGTCTTAGTAAAATAATTTATGATTTGTATAGTTTCTTTCGTGAAATATGTACTAAACATTTTCCAAATAACCCAATTAAACTGAGTGGGTCTGATATCACACAACAAGTTGATGAATCGTGTTTTTCACACAAATCCAAACATCATAGAGAAAATCTTCCCATTCAAAAATATGTTTGGGGAGAATTGTGGATACATCGAAAACACCATTCCTGAGATACATGGACATTTTTGAGCACCAATATACTGCAACCATGTTTCTAATCATTTATATGGTTTTTAGACAATGATTAACTATCCACTCGAACGATTTGGAAGCATAATAAAAATTCACATCAACGGATACGTAAATAAAAGTGTGAATTATTCTCTAAATTTCGTAGAAAAAGACTCAAGCTTCAATAAGCATCATGTAGATTCTTAATTGAATAAACACAAAGCTAAAATAAAGAAGATCGATATATATAAAAGAGACTTTTAAAGATCTTAGTTACAGGAATTTATTCCACATGAAAGACACGAGCAAAATAAGTTTTATGCAATTTGAGATGCAATTGGGGACATTAGTATTTATACCTTTTATAATTTATATCCCTACATTTTATAACTCGTCTTCAAATGAAAAAAACTAGGATTGTTTAGTGCAGTAAGTAACGAACCAGATTGGATCTACCAGCGCCTATGAAAAAGCTGGAACATTTTTTGCTCGAAGAATGTGTTAAATTCATTAGATAGTCTCCGAAAGCTGTTTGAATCAATTACTCGACCTATCAGAGCAATTATTAATACATGAAAAGTGTCAAATCAATATTAAAAGTTTAAAGTAGTAATTAAAAAAAGCGTTTCCATTAATCTCTCCCAACTCTCTATGTCTCTCTCTTGCTATCTGTAGAGGAAAGGAGGCAAACTTTCCTAGTTATTATCTCTAAACCAATTTGTGTACAGCGAAAGTACCCCAAGAGATGGATTCCATAGAATCCCGGAAATAGAAAGAAGCTTCAAATTAAAAATGTTTTTTTTATATCCATTCCAATAGGGAATAGTCATACAAGATGAAAATTTGTGTATTAATCGTAATAAAGCCTTTTTAAACACAAAAGGCAAAATAAAAAATAATTAAATAAATAATTGTATGGAATAATACAGAAGTAACACAAATTTAATAAAAATATCATTAAGGAGTTAAAATAATTCAATGACAATATTTTCACTTCAAGTTTGGAGAAATGGATATTTTTATACAGCAAGAACAAAATTAGAGCTATTTGATGTCAGCGCAACGTGGATACTGTCTTCGTTGTTAAAATTATTTCTTTATTTTGTTTTTAAGTTAATGAAAGTGAAAGATCCTTGTTCTAAAGTATATAAATTTATAAATGGCAGCAGTATTTTTATCGCTTCCTCATATGCAATTTGGAAAGGCTTTGCATCTCTTGCATCTCTTTTGCATTTCTAACCGTTGACATTAAAAAATGCACATGTGTTGTTTTGAAGTTTAAACCCCTGATGCATTAATGGATCGAATTACTAGAATTGGCTCAACCAAACCTAATTATTCTTCTGGAAGCTTAGCCATTTCACAGTTTATAAGATTTACAACCCAACTCATAGTATGTGAATCGAGATCTAGAAAGGAATCAGAGAACTGCTTTCTGAGTTTGGTAAGATGTCAAATAACTGGCCCCTTGATTTTACCCAAAGAAATATATATTTACCTGTGCCAGGTTACTTTGAAAATTCAGCTATTTTTCTTATATTTTATGTATACATACTATTTAGAAGCTTTGATCCAAATGCTGATATAATTTTTCTGGAGAAAATAACGTGATGTATTTTCCATGCAATTATTTGTTTAATCTATTTACTTACCCAAAGATATCAGCTCAGGCAATCGCCCAGTTTAGCGCAGACTCGTTTCGGCGCAGACCCATTGCTGCACAGACCCGTTTCGGCGCAGACCATCTTCGGCGCATGCCCTATTCGGTGCAGACTCAGCTCAGCGTAGAAGTTGTTAAAGATTTTAAAATCAGCCAGATCTATTTTTAAAACAAAATGAAAAGAAAGGTTATTGCTATAAACCTCTGACAAGGAAGACAAAATTATGTGATTGGCCTCATTCGCAGGTTCAGTCGTGTTCAAAGATACTTAAAATCGATTAGACCGATTTTTACCAAATTTGGTTGAACACTAGAACCTGAGCCTAGAAGGAAACAATTTTTTGTTGCCAAGCTAACTTGGTAAATAATGTTAATCATGATACTACTAATAATAATAATATAAATAATAATAAAAAATTAGAATAAGTTAAACTATGGATCATTTTTGTATTGAAGAGAATGTCCTAAGTCTAAAACATGCTATTTCATATTTTGAACAAATGACAAAAAATTCTCTAATATCTCGTGAAGGGAAATGCACTTTTAAGCTAATAAAATTTGTCATTCTTAGTCTTAGTTGATAATGAGTAGAGTAAATCTAGGTTAAAGTTTTAAAATCACCACAAATACTTTTCATAAGTTCCACGAACTTTAATAGGGAGCAAAACGTATAGCAAGGGATGTACCACCCGGATTTCTCACCTCAAATTGCATAAACCTGAGAAAAAAAGGTGGTGCGATTTTAAAAGTACCATCACCTAAAAGCTTTTCACACTCATTTAATAATCTCAGGTTAAAATTACGACCAAATATTATAATTTTACGAGAATTTTCAGAAAATCTACTGTCTGCAAGCAAAAATTTTTCCGTTTGTTCTCCACCATAAATATAGGTTTCGAATTATTCTGGAATAACAAGACTAATCAAATCGATTGTGCTCATTTAGTATGATCTTATATTGTTTCTCTGTCGACAGAAGATCTTTTAAAACATATTTTATCTGGTATTTCTCAATTGCAAGCTCAAGGTAACATTCCCCGTAAGGGGCGCGGCGATTTGCCATCCTGGCCGCCGTGCTGACGGGATCCAGCGCTCCGTCCGGCCCCAGCTTAGCCTCTCTTCCTTCCTTCAGATAGCCCGATTTCTCCCCTACCTTGTCACTTTTCATACAACCTCTCCCACAACTTTCTCTGGTCAGCCTCTAATTTCAAAGGGTAGAATGCTGACCTTCTTCTCAAGCCAACCACCCCGGATCGGGGCTGAGGGGGGAGGGGACATTGTCCCCTAACCCCTGAGCTCCGGTTCGGGATGGGGGTTTTTTAACAACCTGCTTCATCTCCACCCATACCTTCCTCACATCCCTTTTCCTCTCCTCTTCACAAACTATATTTTTTACGCCGTGTCCAAGGTGGAGCCGCCATGCCGATGGACTGCCAGGCCACCAGGCGGGAGGGGTGGTCCCGAATGGCGGCGCCTGGCTCTGCCGGGCTTGTAAGCACCTCTCGCAGTGCGGGCTACTGCGAGGGGTGATGAGCTATTGCGTCCCGTGGCAAAAATAGGGTCACCATGCCCATAGATGAACAACAAAAAAAAAAAACCCAAACCCCTTTAACTCCCCCTTCCTCATCGACGGAGCCGCCCTTGGGCAGCTCCACCGAAAAAATGGAGGTCCCCCCCCTGTGCTTGCACAGGGGACCCTCCATATTTCTCTAACCGGAGAGGAAGCTTACTCCTCTCCTTCGCCTACGGGTGCAGGGGACTCCCCTTCACCCCCTTCTCTGGAGGTGCTTTCGGGCACCTCCCTTTTCCCAGCGGCAGTCCCATCTTTTCTTTTCAAGGGGACTGCCAAGAAAGCCAGCAGGCAGCCCTTAGCCAGCCGCTTCCCATCAAAGCGGCTCGGTAGGGCAAACCCCCTTAGGGGGGAGAGGGAAGCCAGGCCCCTTCGGTCGCTTCCCTCAAAAGACCTGCTGGCAAGAATTTTAAACCTTGCCGGGGTCAAGGCCTGTGCCTCCCCATACAAGACTGGCGACACTGCCAAGGGGACCTGCGATGTCCTGGGAGGGGATGGCCAATTGGAGGCCCCTCCTGTGATAGACATGGTCCTTGAGGAGACCCAGCCCCAGACGGTAGGGCCTTCCATGGGGGGGAATTCGGGCTCGGCGCCAAGCACCGAACCCGAATCCGCCCCTATGCAAGGTCCTCCTCAAATGGCTGAGGGCTCCGAGACAGTAGAAGGAGGGGAGGGATCTCCTCCGACAGGTGCCCCTACGACAACCAGGACCTTCTCCATTTCGGAGAGGGACCTGGCTGAGGCTGGTCCATCTGGCCTGGGGACTTCTGCCGGCGGAGGTGAAAAGCGGGTTCATTCCCCGCCCTCCTCTCGGAAAAAGAAAAAGACTAAAAAGACCAAAAAGACTCGGGGCTCCTCTCCATCCGTGGGGGCTGCGGGGACGGATGGGTCTGCTGCCACTCTGGCAAGCGACCAAGCCAAGATGGGCACATCCGCCCCCTCTGCCCCCCCGGTTGCAGGGCCCCTGACAAAGAAGACTACTACCAAGAGTGCACAGGGCGGAGCCTCGATGACATCGGGGCCCCTCATTCAGAGGTTACCTGGCGTTTTCGAGCCCGCTGGCTTCAAACGCTTCCTCGTTATTCGCTCCACTGATGGCACCATGTTGTCCAAGGGCAACATGATCCATCTGCGGAGAGGATTAGCTAGTGCAATTGGTAGAGAGCCGAAGGTAACCCGTTTCTCGGACGGGAGCTTTCTGGCGAATGCGGCGAATCCCGCCGAGGCGGCCAGGATTAGTGCTCTTCGGACACTTCATGGCACCCCGGTGAGTGTGACGCCGCACTCTACCATGAACTTTGTGAAAGGAGTAGTTTATGCGAGGGAACTCGTTGACTACTCCATTGAAGACATCACCTTAGAGCTGGCCGACCATGGGGCGGTCAAGGTCGAACGTGTGATGAGAAAACAGGGAGGGGCCTCGAGACCCACCCCTACACTCTTCGTCACGTTCGACTGTGACAAGCTCCCTGAGTCGGTGCGTGCCGGTTGGTACCGCTACCGCGTGAAGGCATTCGTGCCACTGCCGCGGCGGTGCTATTACTGTCACCGCTTCGGCCATACGAATCGATCATGTAGACGTGCAAAATCGGGGTCACCCGAAGTCTGTGTAAATTGCTCCAAGGTCGCACACGATAAGTCCAAATCGTGTGTGGCCAAGTGTGTCAATTGCGGAGAGCCGCACCCTGCTTCTTCGAAGCAATGTGGTGCATATCTCCTGGAGAAAGAAATCCTGGCCGTTCAGGCCCAGGATCGACTCTCATTCCGCGAGGCAAAGGACTTGGTCCTGGCGCGCCCGGCTCTGCCTGGGACGTCATATGCCTCAATAGTTAGGAAGGCACCCTCTGCTCCCGGCCCATCCAGGCCAACGAGCACGGTTGTTTCCGCGCCCATTCGGAGCCCTTCTGCGGGCTCTACCCAACCCGGGCGCTCCCCTGGTAAAGCTGGCGGCAAAAAGGGCTCATACCCTGCCCCGGCTAAAACCAGGGCTCCCCCCTCTTCCCCCAGCGTGACCGTTTCCCGTAAGGCGAAACGGCCACGCGCCTCCACCGAGTCGTTAGACTCACAGGAGGCAACACCCCTGAAGATGGTCGCTAGGCCATCTTCCGGGGTTCCTAAAGCTGTCCCCCGAAAGGAGGACAGCAACAAAGGAGCTTCGGCTCCTTCGCCCACGTCCCGAGGTGGAGCGAGTGGCTCGGAGACGGTGGTTCCTCGAAAAGAGGGCCCCCCGCCTCCGAAGCCGCAACGCCCGCCTAAGGTTTCGAGGCGGAGGGAGGAAAAGACTCGCATGGCGAGCCCAACCTCCCCCAATAAGTCCTCGAAGGCGACAGCGCCTTCAGCGCTTTGTCCGGCCAACAGCACCCGGGGTTCTGCCCCCGGGAAGCGTACGGCCATTCCCGTGAGGGTCTTCAATTCGAGGAGGTCCCCGCGTCTCCTCCGAGCTAGGCCTGGAGGGCATATTCCTTCAATGGAATTGCCGTGGACTCCGAGCCAACTGGGAGGAGCTGCGGAGGCTCGTCTCGTCCCGTTCCCCGTTAGCTATTTTTTTGCAGGAGACCATGCTAGGTGCGTGCCCCCTCCCTGCCCTCCCGGGGTATAAGAGTCTTGCGACCCCACCACCTCGGGATGGCCGGGCTGGGGGATGCGCAGTTTACACCCGGCATGATGTCTCCGTTCTTCCTTTCTCTTTACCCCGTAAGGGGCGCGGCGATTTGCCATCCTGGCCGCCGTGCTGACGGGATCCAGCGCTCCGTCCGGCCCCAGCTTAGCCTCTCTTCCTTCCTTCAGATAGCCCGATTTCTCCCCTACCTCGTCGCTTTTCATACAACCTCTCCCACAACTTTCTCTGGTCAGCCTCTAATTTCACAGGGTAGAATGCTGACCTTCTTCTCAAGCCAACCACCCCGGATCGGGGCTGAGGGGGGGAGGGGACATTGTTCCCTAACCCCTCAGCTCCGGTTCGGGATTGGGTTTTTTTAACAACCTGCTTCATCCCCACCCACATCTTCCTCACATCCCTTTTCCTCTCCTCTTCACAACCTATATTTTTTACGCCGTGTCCAAGGTGGAGCCGCCATGCCGAAGGACTGCCAGGCCACCAGGCGGGAGGGGTGGTCCCGAATGGCGGCGCCTGGCTCTGCCGGGCTTGTAAGCACCTCTCGCAGTGCGGGCAACTGCGAGAGGTGATGAGCTATTGCGTCCCGTAATCAAAAGAGGGTCACCATGCCCATGTATGAAAAAAAACAAAAACCCCAACCCCCAACTTCCCCAAAAACATCTACGGAGCCGCCCTCGGGCAGCTCCACCGAGAAAATGGAGGTCCCCCCCCTTGTGCTTGCGCAAGGGACCCTCCATAATTCTTTAACCGGAGAGGAGGCTTACTCCTCTCCTACGCCTACGGGGGTAGGGGACTCCCCCTCACCCCCTTCTCTGGAGGTGCTTTCGGGCACCTCCCTATCTCCAGCGGCAGTCCCTCCTTTGCTTTCTAAGGGGACTGCCAAGAAAGCCAGCAGGCAGCCCATTGCCGACCGCCCCTCGTGCAAGCGGCTCGGTAGGGCAAACCCCCTTAGGGGGGAGAGGGAAGCCAGGCCCCTTCGGTCGCTTCCCTCAAAAGACCTGCTGGCAAGAATTTTGAACCTTGCTGGGGTCAAGGCCTGTGCCTCCCCACACCACCTGACTAGTGACAATACTGCCAAGGGGACCTGCGATGTCCTGGGAGGGGATGGCCAACTGGAGGCGCCTCCTGTGATAGACATGGTCCTTGAGGAGACCCAGCCCCAGACGGTAGGGCCTTCCATGGGGGGGAATTCGGGCTCGGCGCCAAGCACCGAACCCGAATCCGCCCCTATGCAAGGTCCTCCTCAAATGGCTGAGGGCTCCGAGGCAGTAGAAGGAGGGGAGGGATCTCCTCCGACAGGTGCCCCTACGACAACCAGGACCTTCTCCATTTCGGAGAGGGACCTGGCTGAGGCTGGTCCATCTGGCCTGGGGACTTCTGCCGGCGGAGGTGAAAAGCGGGTTCATTCCCCGCCCTCCTCTCCTAAAAAGAAAAAGACTAAAAAGACTCAAAAGACGAAGAAGACTCGGGGCTCCTCTCCATCCGCGGGGGCTGCGGGGACGGATGGGTCTGCTGCCACTTTGGTAGGCGACCAAGCCAAGATCGGCACATCCGGCCCCTCTACCCCCTCGTGTGCGGAGCCCATGACTACGACTAAGACCAAAAATGCACAGGGCGGAGCCTCGATGACATCGGGGCCCCTGATTCAGAGGTTACCTGGCGTTTTCGAGCCCGCTGGCTTCAAACGCTTCCTCGTTATTCGCTCCACTGATGGCACCATGTTGTCCAAGGGCAACATGATCCATCAGAGGAGAGGATTAGCTAGTGCAATTGGTAGAGAGCCGAAGGTAACCCGTTTCTCGGACGGGAGCCTTCTGGCGAATGCGGCGAATCCCGCCGAGGCGGATAAGATAAGTGCTCTTCGGACACTTCATGGCACCCCGGTGAGTGTGACGCCGCACTCTACCATGAACTTTGTGAAAGGAGTAGTTTATGCGAGGGAACTCGTTGACTACTCCATTGAGGACATCACCCTAGAGCTGGCCGACCATGGGGCGGTCAAGGTCGAACGTGTGATGAGAAAACAGGGAGGGGCCTCGAGACCCGCCCCTACACTCTTCGTCACGTTCGACTGTGACAAGCTCCCTGAGTCGGTGCGTGCCGGTTGGTACCGCTACCGCGTGAAGGCATTCGTGCCACTGCCGCGGCGGTGCTATTACTGCCACCGCTTCGGCCATACGAATCGATCATGTAGACGTGCAAAATCGGGGTCACCCGAAGTCTGTGTAAATTGCTCCAAGGTCGCACACGATAAGTCCAAATCGTGTGTGGCCAAGTGTGTCAATTGCGGAGAGCCGCACCCTGCTTCTTCGAAGCAATGTGGTGCATATCTCCTGGAGAAAGAAATCCTGGCCGTTCAGGCCCAGGATCGACTCTCATTCCGCGAGGCAAAGGACTTGGTCCTGGCGCGCCCGGCTCTGCCTGGGACGTCATATGCCTCAATAGTTAGAAAGGCACCCTCTGCTCCTGGCCCATCCAGGCCAACGAGCACGGTTGTTTCCGCGCCCATTCGGAGCCCTTCTGTGGGCTCTACCCAACCTGGGCGCTCCCCTGGTAAAGCTGGCGGCAAAAAGGGTTCATACCCTGCCCCGGCTAAAACCAGGGCTCCCCCCTCTTCCCCCAGCGTGACCGTTTCGCGTAAAGCGAAACGGCCACGCGCCTCCACCGAGTCGTTAGACTCACAGGAGGCAACACCCCTGAAAATGGTCGCTAGGCCATCTTCCGGGGTTCCTAAAGCTGTTCCCCGAAAAGAGGACAGCAACAAAGGAGCTTCGGCCCCTTTGCCCACGCCTCGAGGTGGAGCGAGTGGCTCGGAGACGGTGGTTCCTCGAAAAGAGGGCCCCCCGCCTCCGAAGCCGCAACGCCCGCCTAAAGTTTCGAGGCGGAGGGAGGAAAAGACTCGCATGGCGAGCCCAACCTCCCCCAATAAGTCCTCGAAGGCGACAGCGCCTTCAGCGCTTTGTCCGGCCAACAGCGCCCGGGGTTCTGCCCCCGGGAAGCGTACGGCCATTCCCGTGAGGGTCTTCAATTCGAGGAGGGCCCCCGCGTCTCCTCCGAGCTAGGCCTGGAGGGCATATTCCTTCAATGGAATTGCCGTGGACTCCGGGCCAACTGGGAGGAGCTGCGGAGGCTCGCCTCATCCCGTTCCCCGTTAGCTATTTTTTTGCAGGAGACCATGCTAGGCGCGTGCCCCCTGCCTGCCCTCCCGGGGTATAAGGGTCTTGCGACCCAACCACCGCGGGACGGCCGGGCTGGGGGATGCGCGGTTTACACCCGGCATGATGTCTCCGTTCTTCCTTTCTCTTTAGATACCTCCTTTCAGGCAGTGGCTGTGCAGCTGCACCTGGATAGGAGGTATACTATCATTTCTGCGTACATTCCACCGTCAGCTGTCTTCGACGTGGGGGACTTTCGCCGCGTCGTGGCACGGTTGCTCAGGCCCTATCTCTTGCTTGGAGATCTGAACGGCAGGCATCCTCTCTGGGGAGATTACACCATAAATCCCAGGGGACAAGTCCTTGCCGATCTGATCGAAGAGCTTGAGATGGGTGTCCTAAACGTGGATGAGTTTACGCATCACTGTCCGAGAACCGCTTCATTTTCTTGCCTTGACCTATCTTTGTGCTCTTCGGATGCACAGCCTGATTTTGATTGGGGGGTGGTCGATGACCTCCATGGTAGTGATCACTTTCCCATTCAAATATCATTTTCAGGGCAACTGCCGCCTGAGAGACCACCTCGGTGGTGCTTGGCGCGGGCGCGGTGGCCTGCATTTCAGGAAATGACTGAATTCTCTATCTCAGTCAAGGAGTTTAGGTCGGTAGATGAGGCCGTCGAGTTCTTCTCCGGCAACCTCATCGCCGTGGGCCTGACTACTATTCCTAGGACGTCTGGCCGTTTTGCACGCCGACCACTCCCATGGTGGTCGGCCGAGTGAGAGACGGCCCTCAAACAGAAGCGTTATGCCTACATGCGCTATAAGCGCCGCCCGAACGATTTCACCGTCGCTGAATTTCGTCGGGCTAGGGCTAGGTTCCGGTATATTTCGAAGCACGCCCGCCGCTCTTCTTGGCGGGCATACGTGTCTTCACTTAACGGGAAGACCCCTTTAGCTGAGGTGTGGAAGCGAGTCAAAAGGATTCGGGGCAAGTTCTCGCAGGACCCCCCTCCCGTTCTCCAGGAGAATGGGACCGCAATCTCGGACCCCGCGTCCGTGGCGGAATCCTTAGCGACCGCTTTTTCCGCATTCTCTAGCCGTGATGCTGCTCCGCCAGCATTCAATGCACGTCGTGATGTCGCGGAAGGCCGCCGGCTGGACTTTACCTCCAGAGGCGGAGAACCCTTCAACGACAAGTTTACTGTGAGTGAGTTGCGTTCCGCTCTCGCTTCGTGCGCGGACACCGCCCATGGTCCGGACGATGTCCCGTACGCCATGCTTCGACACCTGGGTGAGCGAGGCATGGCCTTTCTATTAGATTTGTTCAACAGGATCTGGGTGAAAGGTCTCCTCCCAGACTCCTGGCGAATCGCTACTGTGCTCGCCTTTCGCAAGCCGGGGAGAGATCACTCTACTCCGACCGGTTTCCGCCCAATCTCTCTAACCTCTTGCGTGTGCAAGTTGATGGAGAAATTGGTAAATGTTAGATTAGCCTATTTCCTGGACAGCGGAGGCCATCTGTCTTCTGCACAGTGCGGCTTCCGTAAGTTCCACTCCACGTCGGATGCTCTGCTCCGACTGGAAAATGCCGTCTGCGAGGCTTTCCTTCGTAGACAGCACTACGCCACGGTGTTTTTTGATCTGGAGAAAGCCTATGATACCGCATGGCGATACGGTATCATGGAGACTCTCCACACGATGGGGGCGAGGGGACGCCTCCCAATGTTTATATCTGAATTTTTGCGAGATCGTCGATTCCGCGTACGGGTGGGGGGAGCCCTCTCCGGCCCAAAGGAGCAGGAAGAGGGTGTCCCGCAGGGAAGTGTCCTCAGTGTCACACTCTTTGCCCTGAGCATCAACGGCATCACCTCGGTGCTGCCGGAAGATGTTCTCGCTACGCTCTACGTGGACAACCTTTCGATCTCTTTTGGCGCGGCCCAGATGCCAACTCTGGAGCGCCGACTCCAACAGGCATTGAACCGCGTCTCTTGCTATGCCAAAGCGCACAGGTTTCGGTTTTCTTTGGCCAAGACTAAGGTGGTGCACTTCTGCCGCCATCCACGGCTTCACCCCGACCCAGATTTGTTTCTTAATGGGGTGCGCCTGGATGTGGTTGAGTCACACCGTTTCCTTGGTCTTGTATTCGACCGACGCCTCACCTGGGAGGCTCACATTCGCAGCCTTAGGGTCTCTTGTACCCGCGCCATGGACATTCTCCGTTCCGTGACGTTCAGCGCTTGGGGCGCTGATAGGGCTACCGCCTTACTTTTTTATCGATCCTTTGTTCGCTCGAAGCTCGACTACGGATGCGAGTTTTATGCATCCGCAGCCGAGCGTTTATTGCGGAAGGTGGATTCGATCCACCACACCGGCCTTCGCCTTGCGACCGGTGCCTTCCGCACTTCCCCCATTGAGAGCCTGTTGATCGATGCTGGGGAGATGCCACTCGCTCTGCGCCGCGTGCAGTGCATCACTCGCCTGTACGCGCGAGCCCGGCGCCTCCCCCAGTCGCCAACAGCTCTCACTGCATCCGCAGCTGATCTCGATGGTGCCTATGCCGCCGAGAGACGCCAGTCATACCCTAAGCCCTTTGGGTTTAGGGCCAGGAAACTCCTTCGAGAGGTAGATATAGCTCTCGGGCCGGTGGCGCCCCTGGTTCTGCCCAGGACGCCACCCTGGAGGGTACCACATTTGGCTATTTGTCGCCACGCCTCTGCTCCCAAAGCTTGTACTGCGCCGGGAGTATTGCGTTCGATCTTTTTGGAGTACACATCGTGTCACGCTGGTACCGTGCCAGTGTATACGGATGGCTCCAAGTCCCAAGAGGGGGTCGGCTTCCACGCCGTATCCCCTCTGTTTGAAGTCAGCGGGGCTCTACCAGGCGCTGCGTCTGTCTTCACGGCCGAGCTGGTGGCAATACACCACTCGGTACGGGAGATTACGCGACGTGCCCGGTTCGGAGACCGGATTGTGATTTATAGCGACTCACAAAGCGCCCTGAGTGCTTTCGGGGCATTGGAATCTCCGCATCCCCTGGTTCGCGAAATCCGTGACGCCACGGTTTTGGCGAGCCGGGCAGATGTCGAGATTATCTTCTGCTGGCTTCCTGGACATGTAGGAATTGCGGGGAATGAGCGCGCCGATGAGGGCGCCAAAGAGTCCGCGAGGACTCTGCGACCGGACCAGCGTTTCGCTCTTCCTCACACCGACTACATGGCAGGAATACGGGCAGCTCTTCGGACTGCTTGGCAAAGAAGATGGGAGACGGTCGAGGGGAACTTAAAGTTGCGTGCCATTGCGCCGCGACTGTTCCCATGGACCTATCCCCCAATGCCGCGGCGGCTTCAGGTTGCTTTCTGTCGTCTTCGAATCGGACACACTCGTGTGACGCATCGTTACTTGGTGGAGCGCTCGCATGTGCCCTATTGCAACGACTGCGTCGTCCCCCAGACTGTTCGGCATATTCTTGTCGAATGTCCCAGTCTGGGTGATCTTCGCGCACGATACCTGTCTCGGTACCGGGATGGGCGGGGTCGCTACCGCCTGTCCCTTGTACTCGGGACGAGTGCGTGCACCATGACTGGTGGACTTATTGACTTTTTGGGGGAGGCCAGCCTTCTCCCCTTTATTTAAGGTTCCTTTTTTTGTTATTGTTTTGTTTTAGATTGCACTCTCCTGCACCGGGGTGAGGGGGACCTCCCCCCGCTGCCGGAGATTGCTTCGATTGTTAAGTTTTTCCAATTTATATTGATTGTTAAGTTTTCATATTTTAACTTTAAAGTAGCCTAATTCTAGGCTGTCGTGTTATTCGGCGACTTATGCCAAAGTGGGTAGTTGCCAGATGGGCTCTATAAAAAAAAAAATAAAAAAAAAAAAAATTCCTTTCTCTTTAGATACCTCCTTTCAGGCAGTGGCTGTGCAGCTGCACCTGGATAGGAGGTATACTATCATTTCTGCGTACATTCCACCGTCAGCTGACTTCGACGCGGGGGAATTCCGCCGCGTCGTTGCACGGTTGCCGAGGCCCTATCTCTTGCTTGGAGATCTGAACGGCAGGCATCCTCTCTGGGGAGATTACTCCATAAATCCCAGGGGACAAGTCCTTGCCGATCTGATCGAAGAGCTTGAGATGGGTGTCCTAAACGTGGATGAGTTTACGCATCACTGTCCGAGAACCGCTTTATTTTCTTGCCTTGACCTATCTTTGTGCTCTTCGGATGCACAGCCTGATTTTGATTGGGGGGTGGTCGATGACCTCCATGGTAGTGATCACTTTCCCTTTCAAATATCATTTTCAGGGCAACTGCCGCCTGAGAGACCACCTCGGTGGTGCTTGGCGCGGGCGCGGTGGCCTGCATTTCAGGAAATGACTGAATTCTCTATCTCAGTCGAGGAGTTTAGGTCGGTAGATGATGCCGTTGAGTTCTTCTCCGGCAACCTCATCGCCGTGGGCCTGACTACTATTCCTAGGACGTCTGGCCGTTTTGCACGCCGACCACTCCCATGGTGGTCGGCCGAGTGTGAGACGGCCCTCACACAGAAGCGTTATGCCTACATGCGCTATAAGCGCCGCCCGAACGATTTCACTGTCGCTGAATTTCGTCGGGCTAGGGCTAGGTTCCGGTATATTTCGAAGCACGCCCGCCGCTCTTCTTGGCGGGCATACGTGTCTTCACTTAACGGGAAGACCCCTTTAGCTGAGGTGTGAAAGCGAGTCAAAATGATTCGGGGCAAGTTCTCGCAAGACCCCCCTCCCGTTCTCCAGGAGAATGGGACCGCAATCTCGGACCCCGCGTCCGTGGCGGAATCCTTAGCGACCGCTTTTTCCGCATTCTCTAGCCGTGATGCTGCTCCGCCAGCATTCAATGCACGTCGTGATGTCGCGGAAGGCCGCCGGCTGGACTTTACCTCCAGAGGCGGAGAACCCTTCAACGACAAGTTTACTGTGAGTGAGTTGCGCTCCGCTCTCGCTTCGTGCGCGGACACCGCCCATGGTCTGGACGATGTCCCGTACGCCATGCTTCGACACCTGGGTGAGCGAGGCATGGCCTTTCTGTTAGATTTGTTCAACAGGATCTGGGTGGAAGGTCTTCTCCCAGACTCCTGGCGAATCGCTACTGTGCTCGCCTTTCGCAAGCCGGGGAGAGATCACTCTACTCCGACCGGTTTCCGCCCAATCTCTCTAACCTCGTGCGTGTGCAAGTTGATGGAGAAATTGGTAAATGTTAGATTAGCCTATTTCCTGGACAGCGGAGGCCATCTGTCTTCTGCACAGTGCGGCTTCCGTAAGTTCCACTCCACGTCGGATGCTCTGCTCCGACTGGAAAGTGCCGTCTGCGAGGCTTTCCTTCGTAGACAGCACTACGCCACGGTGTTTTTTGATCTGGAGAAGGCCTATGATACCGCATGGCGATACGGTATCATGGAGACTCTCCACACGATGGGGGCGAGGGGACGCCTCCCAATGTTTATATCTGAATTTTTGCGAGATCGTCGATTCCGCGTACGGGTGGGGGGAGCCCTCTCCGGCCCAAAGGAGCAGGAAGAGGGTGTCCCGCAGGGAAGTGTCATCAGTGTCACACTCTTTGCCCTGAGCATCAACGGCATCACCTCGGTGCTGCCGGAAGATGTTCTCGCTACGCTCTACGTGGACGACCTTTCGATCTCTTTTGGCGCGGCCCAGATGCCAACTCTGGAGCGCCGACTCCAACAGGCATTGAACCGCGTCTCTCGCTATGCCGAAGCGCACAGGTTTCGGTTTTCTTTGGCCAAGACTAAGGTGGTGCACTTCTGCCGCCACCCACGGCTTCACCCCGACCCAGATTTGTTTCTTAATGGGGTGCGCCTGGATGTGGTTGAGTCGCACCGTTTCCTTGGTCTTGTATTCGACCGACGCCTCACCTGGGAGGCTCACATTCGCAGCCTTAGGGTCTCTTGTACCCGCGCCATGGACATTCTCCGTTCCGTGACGTTCAGCGCTTGGGGCGCTGATAGGGTTACCGCCTTACTTTTTTATCGATCCTTTGTTCGCTCGAAGCTCGACTACGGATGCGAGTTTTATGCATCCGCAGCCGAGCGTTTATTGCGGAAGGTGGATTCGATCCACCACACCGGCCTTCGCCTTGCGACCGGTGCCTTCCGCACTTCCCCCATTGAGAGCCTGTTGGTCGATGCTGGGGAGATGCCACTCGCTCTGCGCCGCGTGCAGTGCATCACTCGCCTGTACGCGCGAGCCCGGCGCCTCCGTCAGTCGCCAACAGCTCTCACTGCATCCGCAGCTGATCTCGATGGTGCCTATGCCGCCGAGAGACGCCAGTCATACCCAAAGCCCCTTTGGGTTTAGGGCTAGGAAACTCCTTCGAGAGGTAGATATAGCTCTCGGGCCGGTGGCGCCCCTGGTTCTGCCCAGGACGCCACCCTGGAGGGTACCACATTTGGCTATTTGTCGCCACGCCTCTGCTCCCAAAGCTTGTACTGCGCCGGGAGTATTGCGTTCGACCTTTTTGGAGCACACATCGTGTCACGCTGGTACCGTGCCAGTGTATACGGATGGCTCCAAGTCCCAAGAGGGGGTCGGCTTCCACGCCGTATCCCCTCTGTTTGAAGTCAGCGGGGCTCTACCAGGCGCTGCGTCTGTCTTCACGGCCGAGCTGGTGGCAATACACCACTCGGTACGGGAGATTACGCGACGTGCCCGGTTCGGAGACCGGATTGTGATTTATAGCGACTCACAAAGCGCCCTGAGTGCTCTCGGGGCATTGGAATCTCCGCATCCCCTGGTTCGCGAAATCCGTGACGCCACGGTTTTGGCGAGCCGGGCAGATGTCGAGATTATCTTCTGCTGGGTTCCTGGACATGTAGGAATTGCGGGGAATGAGCGCGCCGATGAGGGCGCCAAAGAGTCCGCGAGGACTCTGCGACCGGACCAGCGTTTCGCTCTTCCTCACACTGACTGCATGGCAGGAATACGGGCAGCTCTTCGGACTGCTTGGCAAAGAAGATGGGAGACGGTCGAGGGGAACTTAAAGTTGCATGCCATTGCGCCGCGACTGTTCCCATGGACCTATCCCCCAATGCCGCGGCGGCTTCAGGTTGCTTTCTGTCGTCTTCGAATCGGACACACTCGTGTGACGCATCGTTACTTGGTGGAGCGCTCGCATTTCCCTATTGCAACGACTGCGTCGTCCCCCAGACTGTTCGGCATATTCTTGTCGAATGTCCCAGTCTGGGTGATCTTCGCGCACGATACCTGTCTTGGTACCGGGATGGGCGGGGTCGCTACCGCCTGTCCCTTGTACTCGGGACGAGTGCGTGCACCATGACTGGTGGACTTATTGACTTTTTGGGGGAGGCCGGCCTTCTCCCCTTTATTTAAGGTTCCTTTTTTTTGTTATTGTTTTGTTTTAGGTTCCACTCTCCTGCACCGGGGTGAGGGGGACCTCCCCCTGCTGCCGGAGATTGCTTCGATTGTTAAGTTTTTCCAATTTATATTGATTGTTAAGTTTTCATATTTTAACTTTAAAGTAGCCTAATTCTAGGCTGTCGTGTTTTTCGGCGACTTATGCCCAAGTGGGTAGTTGCCAGATGGGCTCTATAAAAAAAAAAAAAAAAAATTTCAACAATTCCAGGACTAACCTTGGAAGGACCTTGGCAATTGTATTATTTAAAAGAAAATAGGTATGATTCTATTGCCCCCCAAAATAATTTCCGAGCTGTCCTTGATAGGACTTTGACAATTATATCATTCGAAGGAGAATGTAAAAAAACATAAGGATTTCAAGTTGCGTTAAAATCAGCCGAATAGTTATGATTTTATATACAGAAAAAAATAATTCCTGGGCTAATCTTGGGAGGACCCAATTATACCACTTGAAAAATAAAATGCTAAAACAAAATAGGGGTTTCAAATTTGGTTAGAATCGACTGAATAGTTATGATATTATTTCCAAATAATTCCCCTGCTAATGTGGGAGGCCTTTGGCAATTGTATCATTTGAAAGAAAAGGTAAAACAACAAGTATTTTAAATTTCGTTAGACTTGGACAAATAGTTATAATGTTATTGCCAAAACAAAATAATTACCGATCTACCCTTTCAAGGACTTTGAAAATTATATTATTAGAAAAAGAATTTAAAACAACATAATGGTTTTAAATATCGTAGAATCAGCCGAGTAGTTATGATGCTATTGCTTTAACAAAATAGTTTCCGGGCTAAGCTTGGTAACTATATCATTCGAAAGATAATGTAAAACAGCATTAGTATTTCAGATTTCGTTAGCATCTGCCAAATGCTTATGATGTTATTGCCCCCCTAAAAGAAATTCCTGGGCTAACCTTGAAAGGAGTTTGGCAATTATATAATTCGAAAGAGAATGTCAAACAACATCAGTGATTCAACTTTAGTTAGAATCTGCCAAATAGTTACAATGTTATTACCCCAAAAAAAGCAAAACGTCTGTCGAACAACAGACATAGTGAGATAAAGAGTCGCCTGTGGCTAGACTCACACGCGACTAAAAAAAATAGTAAGGGAAAAATATGGTAAATTTAATAAAATCATTAATTAGATTTCGTGCAATTTTTGTAAAAAATCAACAAATTAAAACATGCGGCGATTACATAATGACCACAAAGTTAACTTGACGCAAATGCTGTTCCAGGTATATAGATACTCAGCATTAATACTAGAAGCTTCAAAGATATTATTTTTATTTAATATATTAGCAAGAATAAATACCTAACCGGATAAACTGGATCTTGGTACAAAACTAATAGTTTGCTTCTAGGCTAAGGCTCTAGTACTCGAACAAATTTTGTAGAAATCAATTAACTAGTTTTTGAGTAAGTTTGAACAATATCAAACGCCGTCGATCACATAATTTCTACTTGTTTGTCCAAAATTTCTAACGCTAACGTTTCTTCTCAAGATTTAAAAAAGTTGATCTGATTGACATTAGAAATTTTAACAATGGTTGCGCCGAACAGGGTCTACGCCAAAAAGAGTCTGTGCCGACAATGGTCCGTGCCGAATAGGGTCGCGCATATCAGGCTGCGCCGATTCGTCCTAGACGGATCAGCTCACTGAGCTATGTAGGTTGTTAACTTATCTGCGAGGAAATACAGTAGATCAATCAGCCTGAAAATTCTATACATCACTTTTGTGAACCTAAACTCGATTCAAGATATTTCTACTTGAAATCCACCTCACCTTATTTTGATAAATAGGGCCTGAATATTCAACATTTACATAATCTTATATTTTGTCAATGAGATGCGTGTTTAGTACACGTCCTTTGACAACATTTTCAATCCTGATAACATTATCAAGATTAAAAACATTGTCACTCCTGATAACATCGTGTATTCCGGTTTTCAGTGTAGGTTTAAATGCTTCACAACAGGTGCCTGGCGATGGATCATACAGTGGGTCACCTCAATTTTTGGATTGTCATCTCTGGCCGGAGCCAGAAAACAGTGATACAACCGAAAATATCTGGAGGTGTATTAAGAGATCAATCCAGTCTTCCAACTCTAATTTAACAATTGGTATATTAAGTATTAATTAACCTTGTTAAATACGTCAAAGACACGCATTCTCAACTCGAGAAAAGAACAAAACAAGATTTTCTCTTCAACTGACATCTGTAATCACTGCAAGCAGAATAACAAATTGTTTGCTCTTTTTTATTGAAGAAATCATTTTTCTCACTCGCATTCTCTTTTAAGATGGAAATTCTCTCGTTTGCAACTTTTGGAGACAAGAGTCCTAAATTCAGCCACATGGATCGTTTCTATCCAGACATGGTGTGTCCCATTTCAGAGTTGAAGTTTTAACCGACAGCTAAACAATAGTATTTGGTTTCTTGTTTCTGATAATCAAGCAGTCTATTTTAAAACTAACTTTAGCCCCAGAAAGTTGATAGACTGTACATCTCAATCTACTCTTCAATCTAAGAGAGTTAAAAGAACCTTCAACATTCACAAAAAGCATTTCCGCGATTGTAAAAGGATCTGAGTGCAAATTATCGAAATGTTTATGCAGAAGACACTTTTTGACACACTTTGCTGTCTATATTTTCAAACAGGCACCAATCTGGTGGTTTTATTTTTCCTTTATCTTCTATTTCTGTTAGGTCATATGCTAAAATGATTTTAGCATATTATATAACTTTCATTTTGATACACCTAACCAGCATAATAAAAAAGAAACACGAAAAATTTAATTAAATAAATAAATAATAAAAAAATTATAACAAATGACAACACTACCTTACCTTGTCGTTAAAAGTTGTAAGTTTCCTAATACAAACTACATACTCTTCGATCAACTGCAAGCAAGAGTAGTTATTGATAGATCACTAAGCCAAAATTTATGTAACGGGGGTACCTACAATGGGACGTGGGGCTGTCACACCGGCTGAAACTCAAGACTAACACAGGTTGGAGGTATTGCAGCCACTGAAATACTTACCCATTATACATTATTGCTAATATAAGAAATGATCCCAGCAAATTAGATTTGTTTGATAAATAAAACCTTTATAATTTGATAATTTATTCCAACTATCCGACCTGTTTTGCAGAGTAATATGATTTCGCATAGTAGCAGGTTTCTTGTACTGTTGATTAACTAATAAATATCCTTGATGCGCAAGTACCTATAATATTCTAAATGAACTAATGTCTAAGGTTTAGCATACGGCACATTAAAAAGAAATTGGTGGTTATTTTGCCGGTTTAAGAAAGCCTTAAATTACATTTTATGTCTATCATATATGTACATATAAGATAGCAACCAATCTTTGTTCATTTTTTCTCTTCGTGAAATTATTATCTGTCAATTCAGTAATTAATTGAGGGATTTTTGCTCTATTGTAAAAAGAGGATGATTGATCATTTAACTAACTGCTCGTCAAGTGGAAATGTTGGACCAGCCATTATCATGTAAAGACCCTTTCTATGAGTTTCGACATACATTATCATCGCTAAATTAAATAAGCAAAAACGGCAGCTGGTTCAAAGTGACACATTGTTTTCTTCGAGACTCTTTGTTTTCATAGAGCAAAGAGACGAATTACTTAGTCTGTCACTCACAACAGTTCTATGCTGGATTAAACCAGTAGATTGGAACCTAACTGACTTACATAACAATGACAACTTTTCTGGCTTGAGCGTAGATGGTTGGGGCAAATCTCGGGTTTTTGCAAATTAATCGTCAATAGGAAGATTTCCGTCAGAAGAAACACCCTGTGATAGAAAGTAAATTTGTGCAACACCAAAGAAAAATTGGGAAGAGTTGAATACAATAACAGTCTTCAAATCCAGATGACATCTTTGAGATGTCATCTGGATGAATAGGACTCTGGTTGAAAGCACGACAAGATCAAATAGAGCAAAGATTTAACAGCTGAAGATAGTATATTTGTAATCAGAAAGATAAGGGAGTGGTTATCTATCTGCAATATTACAGACATTTAGCCGCCTTTAATCACTCACAGCTCTGTACTCACCTAAAGTGGATTTGGGTACAATAGAAAGCGATGAGGCACAAGAAGAAGTAGAAGGGCTAGCTATACCAGCTTCCACGATAAAGGTGAGCTCTGATTTTATCAAGGCGAGTTTACCCGGTGGTATACGACGGGACGGGAGAATATGGGACCTCCTGTCGTCTCTTTCTGGTTATACACACTGTGTTTAATAGGCCATTTTTTTGAAGATGGGGAACTAATGCTGGAAACTCTTGTAGAATGCGCTAGAATTGGCGATTCGTTGAAAAAAAATGAATAGGGAGGAGAAAGCTGTGAGAAATGGAAAAATTAATCCGAAACTCTTTGGAGTAGTGCGATCGACAAGCTTGCAGTTTCCAAGAATCGACCAAAATTGGGTAGGAAGAGAGAAAATAAGGAATAAATGATGGAACGCTGACATCCTAGTTGAATACAGCTGGATGGCTGATTGCATCGGCAGATCAGTACATCGCAGGGTAAGTAAGGTGAGAAGGTCTGGCTTACTTGGGTGGTTGTGCAATTTTCAGTTCTTATGGCAGCCGATAGTTTGGTATTATTTAATCATCATTATTTTGTCCATGTTATGTTCGGGAATGTGTGAAGTAGAAACTTTTCCCAGTTATTAGTATAAAATTTGAGGGAAATAGAATAAGTGAGTACGTTTGTAAGGAAGTGAAAATGAATGTTATTTCCAAGTTGGAGTGAAGATAGAGTACGGACGGTTCGTTAGAAAAATGCGTCAGAGCGAATCGAAAACCTCAACTCGTGAGTAGAATAAGGAGGGTAGGGATGTTTCTCGTATCGCGCTCTTTAGAGCAAAGGAAGATTAAATTGATATTTCGAACACACGCGGAACAAAACTAACTCTTAATTTCTGGTAAATAGACGATTGGTTTAGTTAAATGAAATGGATCTTGGAGCACCAATAAAGCAATGATTAACAAGTATAACTAGTTATCTTTATCATTGACCTGTTTTAAGTCTAGAATATTAACTGAGGATTTGAAGGGATTGCGCCCCGTAAGGGGCGCGGCGATTTACCATCCTGGCCGCCGTGCTGACGGGATCCAGCGCCCCGTCCGGCCCCAGCTTAGCCTCTCTTCCTTCCTTCAGATAGCCTGTATTCCTATCCTACCTCGTCGCTTTTCATACAACCTCTCCCACAACTTTCCCCCGTAAGGGGCGCGGCGATTTGCCATCCTGGCTGCCGTGCTGACGGGATCCACCGCCCCGTCCGGCCCCAGCTTAGCCTCTCTTCCTTCCTTCAGATAGCCTGTATTCCTATCCTACCTCGTCGCTTTTCATACAACCTCTCCCACAACTTTCTCTGGTCAGCCTCTAATTTCACAGGGTAGAAGCTGACCTTCTTCTCAGCCAATCGTCCCGGATCGGGGCTGAGGGGGGAGGGGACAATGTCCCCTAACCCCTGAGCTCCGGTCTGGGGTGGTTGGCTTTTAACAACCTGCTTCATCCCCACCCATACCTTCCTCACATCCCTTTTCCTCTCGTCTTCAAAATCTATCCGTTTTACGCCGTGTTCAAGGTGGAGCCGCCATGCCGAAGGACTGCCAGGCCACCAGGCGGGAGGGGTGGTCCCAAATGGCGGCGCCTGGCTCTGCCGGGCCTGTAAGCACCTCTTGCAGTGCGGGCTACTGCAAGAGGTGGTGAGCGATTGCGTCCCGTAAAACAAAGAGGGTCACCATGCCCAATGATGAAAAAAAAAAACATCTCCCCTTAATTCCCCCTATAACAACAACGGAGCCGCCCTCGTGCAGCTCCACAGAAAAGATGGAGGTCCCCCCCCCCCTGTGCTTGCGCAGGGGACCCTCCATACCTCTTTAACCGGAGAGGAGGCTTACTCCTCTCCTACGCCTACCGGTGTAGGGGACTCCCCCTCACCCCCTTCTCTGGAGGTGCTTTCGGGCACCTCCCTATCTCCAGCGGCAGTCCCTCCTATGCTTTCTAAGGGGACTGCCAAGAAAGCCAGCAGGCAGCCCATTGCCGACCGCCCCTTGTACAAGCGGCTCGGTAGGGCAAACCCCCTTAGGGGGGAGAGGAAAGCCAGGCCCCTTCAGTCGCTTCCCTCAAAAGACCTGCTGGCAAAAATATTAAACCTTGCCGGGGTCAAGGCCTGTGCCTCCCCACTAAAGACTTATGACGCTGCCAAGGGGACCTGCGATGTCCTGGGAGGGGATGGCCAACTGGAGGCCCCTCCTGTGATAGACATGGTCCTTGAGGAAAACCAGCCTCAGAAGGTAGGGCCTTCCATGGGGGGGAATCCGGGCTTGGCGCCAAGCACCGAACCCGAATCCGCCCCTATGCAAGGTCCTCATCAAACGGCTGTGGATTCTCAGGCAGGACAAGGAGGGGAGGGATCTCCTCCGGATGAATCCCCTGCGCCCACCGGGACTTTCTCCCGTTCAGAGAAGGACCTGGCTGAGGCCGGTCCATCTGGCCTGGGGGCTTCTACCGGCGGGGGTGAAAAGCGGGTTCATTCCTCGCCCTCCTCTCCTAAAAAGAAGAAAAAGACAAGAAAGACGAAAAAGACTCGGGGCTCCTCTCCATCCGCGGGGGCTGCGGGGACGGATGGGTCTGCTGCCACTTTGGTAGGCGACCAAGCCAAGATCGGCACATCCGGCCCCTCTACCCCCTCGTGTGCGGAGCCCCTGACTAAGACCAAGAGTGCACAGGGCGGAGCCTCGATGACATCGCGGCCCCTCATTCAGAGGTTACCTGGCGTTTTCGAGCCCGCTGGCTTCAAACGCTTCCTCGTTATTCGCTCCACTGATGGCACCATGTTGTCCAAGGGCAACATGATCCATCAGCGGAGAGGATTAGCTAGTGCAATTGGTAGAGAGCCGAAGGTAACCCGTTTCTCGGACGGGAGCCTTCTGGCGAATGCGGCGAATCCCGCCGAGGCGGCCAGGATTAGTGCTCTTCGGACACTTCATGGCACCCCGGTGAGTGTGACGCCGCACTCTACCATGAACTTTGTGAAAGGAGTAGTTTATGCGAGGGAACTCGTTGCAACTGATTTTCAGGCAGTGGCTGTGCAGCTGCACCTGGATAGGAGGTATACTATCATTTCTGCGTACATTCCACCGTCAGCTGACTTCGACGCGGGGGACTTCCGCCGCGTCGAGGCACGGTTGCCAAGGCCCTATCTCTTGCTTGGAGATCTGAACGGCAGGCATTCTCTCTGGGGAGATTACTCCATAAATCCCAGGGGACAAGTCTTTGCCGATCTGATCGAAGAGCTTGAGATGGGTGTCCTAAACGTGGATGAGTTTACGCATCACTGTCCGAGAACCGCTTCATTTTCTTGCCTTGACCTATCTTTGTGCTCTTCAGATGCACAGCCTGATTTTGATTGGGGGGTGGTCGATGACCTCCATGGTAGTGATCACTTTCCCATTCAAATATCATTTTCAGGGCAACTGCCGCCTGAGAGACCACCTCGGTGGTGCTTGGCGCGGGCGCGGTGGCCTGCATTTCAGGAAATGACTGAATTCTCTATCTCAGTCGAGGAGTTTAGGTCGGTAGATGAGGCCGTTGAGTTCTTCTCCGGCAACCTCATCGCCGTAGGCCTGACTACTATTCCTAGGACGTCTGGCCGTTTTGCACGCCGACCACTCCCATGGTGGTCGGCCGAGTGTGAGACGGCCCTCAAACAGAAGCGTTATGCCTACATGCGCTATAAGCGCCGCCCGAACGATTTCACTGTCGCTGAATTTCGTCGGGCTAGGGGTCACCCGAAGTCTGTGTAAATTGCTCCAAGGTCGCACACGATAAGTCCAAATCGTGTGTGGCCAAGTGTGTCAATTGCGGAGAGCCGCACCCTGCTTCTTCGAAGCAATGTGGTGCATATCTCCTGGAGAAAGAAATCCTGGCCGTTCAGGCCCAGGATCGACTCTCATTCCGCGAGGCAAAGGACTTGGTCCTGGCGCGCCCGGCTCTGCCTGGGACGTCATATGCCTCAATAGTTAGGAAGGCACCCTCTGCTCCCGGCCCATCCAGGCCAACGAGCACGGTTGTTTCCGCGCCCATTCGGAGCCCTTCTGCGGGCTCTACCCAACCCGGGCGCTCCCCTGGTAAAGCTGGCGGCAAAAAGGGCTCATACCCTGCCCCGGCTAAAACCAGGGCTCCCCCCTCTTCCCCCAGCGTGACCGTTTCCCGTAAGGCGAAACGGCCACGCGCCTCCACCGAGTCGTTAGACTCACAGGAGGCAACACCCCTGAAGATGGTCGCTAGGCCATCTTCCGGGGTTCCTAAAGCTGTCCCCCGAAAGGAGGACAGCAACAAAGGAGCTTCGGCTCCTTCGCCCACGTCCCGAGGTGGAGCGAGTGGCTCGGAGACGGTGGTTCCTCGAAAAGAGGGCCCCCCGCCTCCGAAGCCGCAACGCCCGCCTAAGGTTTCGAGGCGGAGGGAGGAAAAGACTCGCATGGCGAGCCCAACCTCCCCCAATAAGTCCTCGAAGGCGACAGCGCCTTCAGCGCTTTGTCCGGCCAACAGCACCCGGGGTTCTGCCCCCGGGAAGCGTACGGCCATTCCCGTGAGGGTCTTCAATTCGAGGAGGTCCCCGCGTCTCCTCCGAGCTAGGCCTGGAGGGCATATTCCTTCAATGGAATTGCCGTGGACTCCGAGCCAACTGGGAGGAGCTGCGGAGGCTCGTCTCGTCCCGTTCCCCGTTAGCTATTTTTTTGCAGGAGACCATGCTAGGTGCGTGCCCCCTCCCTGCCCTCCCGGGGTATAAGAGTCTTGCGACCCCACCACCTCGGGATGGCCGGGCTGGGGGATGCGCAGTTTACACCCGGCATGATGTCTCCGTTCTTCCTTTCTCTTTACCCCGTAAGGGGCGCGGCGATTTGCCATCCTGGCCGCCGTGCTGACGGGATCCAGCGCTCCGTCCGGCCCCAGCTTAGCCTCTCTTCCTTCCTTCAGATAGCCCGATTTCTCCCCTACCTCGTCGCTTTTCATACAACCTCTCCCACAACTTTCTCTGGTCAGCCTCTAATTTCACAGGGTAGAATGCTGACCTTCTTCTCAAGCCAACCACCCCGGATCGGGGCTGAGGGGGGGAGGGGACATTGTTCCCTAACCCCTCAGCTCCGGTTCGGGATTGGGTTTTTTTAACAACCTGCTTCATCCCCACCCACATCTTCCTCACATCCCTTTTCCTCTCCTCTTCACAACCTATATTTTTTACGCCGTGTCCAAGGTGGAGCCGCCATGCCGAAGGACTGCCAGGCCACCAGGCGGGAGGGGTGGTCCCGAATGGCGGCGCCTGGCTCTGCCGGGCTTGTAAGCACCTCTCGCAGTGCGGGCAACTGCGAGAGGTGATGAGCTATTGCGTCCCGTAATCAAAAGAGGGTCACCATGCCCATGTATGAAAAAAAACAAAAACCCCAACCCCCAACTTCCCCAAAAACATCTACGGAGCCGCCCTCGGGCAGCTCCACCGAGAAAATGGAGGTCCCCCCCCTTGTGCTTGCGCAAGGGACCCTCCATAATTCTTTAACCGGAGAGGAGGCTTACTCCTCTCCTACGCCTACGGGGGTAGGGGACTCCCCCTCACCCCCTTCTCTGGAGGTGCTTTCGGGCACCTCCCTATCTCCAGCGGCAGTCCCTCCTTTGCTTTCTAAGGGGACTGCCAAGAAAGCCAGCAGGCAGCCCATTGCCGACCGCCCCTCGTGCAAGCGGCTCGGTAGGGCAAACCCCCTTAGGGGGGAGAGGGAAGCCAGGCCCCTTCGGTCGCTTCCCTCAAAAGACCTGCTGGCAAGAATTTTGAACCTTGCTGGGGTCAAGGCCTGTGCCTCCCCACACCACCTGACTAGTGACAATACTGCCAAGGGGACCTGCGATGTCCTGGGAGGGGATGGCCAACTGGAGGCGCCTCCTGTGATAGACATGGTCCTTGAGGAGACCCAGCCCCAGACGGTAGGGCCTTCCATGGGGGGGAATTCGGGCTCGGCGCCAAGCACCGAACCCGAATCCGCCCCTATGCAAGGTCCTCCTCAAATGGCTGAGGGCTCCGAGGCAGTAGAAGGAGGGGAGGGATCTCCTCCGACAGGTGCCCCTACGACAACCAGGACCTTCTCCATTTCGGAGAGGGACCTGGCTGAGGCTGGTCCATCTGGCCTGGGGACTTCTGCCGGCGGAGGTGAAAAGCGGGTTCATTCCCCGCCCTCCTCTCCTAAAAAGAAAAAGACTAAAAAGACTCAAAAGACGAAGAAGACTCGGGGCTCCTCTCCATCCGCGGGGGCTGCGGGGACGGATGGGTCTGCTGCCACTTTGGTAGGCGACCAAGCCAAGATCGGCACATCCGGCCCCTCTACCCCCTCGTGTGCGGAGCCCATGACTACGACTAAGACCAAAAATGCACAGGGCGGAGCCTCGATGACATCGGGGCCCCTGATTCAGAGGTTACCTGGCGTTTTCGAGCCCGCTGGCTTCAAACGCTTCCTCGTTATTCGCTCCACTGATGGCACCATGTTGTCCAAGGGCAACATGATCCATCAGAGGAGAGGATTAGCTAGTGCAATTGGTAGAGAGCCGAAGGTAACCCGTTTCTCGGACGGGAGCCTTCTGGCGAATGCGGCGAATCCCGCCGAGGCGGATAAGATAAGTGCTCTTCGGACACTTCATGGCACCCCGGTGAGTGTGACGCCGCACTCTACCATGAACTTTGTGAAAGGAGTAGTTTATGCGAGGGAACTCGTTGACTACTCCATTGAGGACATCACCCTAGAGCTGGCCGACCATGGGGCGGTCAAGGTCGAACGTGTGATGAGAAAACAGGGAGGGGCCTCGAGACCCGCCCCTACACTCTTCGTCACGTTCGACTGTGACAAGCTCCCTGAGTCGGTGCGTGCCGGTTGGTACCGCTACCGCGTGAAGGCATTCGTGCCACTGCCGCGGCGGTGCTATTACTGCCACCGCTTCGGCCATACGAATCGATCATGTAGACGTGCAAAATCGGGGTCACCCGAAGTCTGTGTAAATTGCTCCAAGGTCGCACACGATAAGTCCAAATCGTGTGTGGCCAAGTGTGTCAATTGCGGAGAGCCGCACCCTGCTTCTTCGAAGCAATGTGGTGCATATCTCCTTGAGAAAGAAATCCTGGCCGTTCAGGCCCAGGATCGACTCTCATTCCGCGAGGCAAAGGACTTGGTCCTGGCGCGCCCGGCTCTGCCTGGGACGTCATATGCCTCAATAGTTAGAAAGGCACCCTCTGCTCCTGGCCCATCCAGGCCAACGAGCACGGTTGTTTCCGCGCCCATTCGGAGCCCTTCTGTGGGCTCTACCCAACCTGGGCGCTCCCCTGGTAAAGCTGGCGGCAAAAAGGGTTCATACCCTGCCCCGGCTAAAACCAGGGCTCCCCCCTCTTCCCCCAGCGTGACCGTTTCGCGTAAAGCGAAACGGCCACGCGCCTCCACCGAGTCGTTAGACTCACAGGAGGCAACACCCCTGAAAATGGTCGCTAGGCCATCTTCCGGGGTTCCTAAAGCTGTTCCCCGAAAAGAGGACAGCAACAAAGGAGCTTCGGCCCCTTTGCCCACGCCTCGAGGTGGAGCGAGTGGCTCGGAGACGGTGGTTCCTCGAAAAGAGGGCCCCCCGCCTCCGAAGCCGCAACGCCCGCCTAAAGTTTCGAGGCGGAGGGAGGAAAAGACTCGCATGGCGAGCCCAACCTCCCCCAATAAGTCCTCGAAGGCGACAGCGCCTTCAGCGCTTTGTCCGGCCAACAGCGCCCGGGGTTCTGCCCCCGGGAAGCGTACGGCCATTCCCGTGAGGGTCTTCAATTCGAGGAGGGCCCCCGCGTCTCCTCCGAGCTAGGCCTGGAGGGCATATTCCTTCAATGGAATTGCCGTGGACTCCGGGCCAACTGGGAGGAGCTGCGGAGGCTCGCCTCATCCCGTTCCCCGTTAGCTATTTTTTTGCAGGAGACCATGCTAGGCGCGTGCCCCCTGCCTGCCCTCCCGGGGTATAAGGGTCTTGCGACCCAACCACCGCGGGACGGCCGGGCTGGGGGATGCGCGGTTTACACCCGGCATGATGTCTCCGTTCTTCCTTTCTCTTTAGATACCTCCTTTCAGGCAGTGGCTGTGCAGCTGCACCTGGATAGGTGGTATACTATCATTTCTGCGTACATTCCACCGTCAGCTGTCTTCGACGTGGGGGACTTTCGCCGCGTCGTGGCACGGTTGCTCAGGCCCTATCTCTTGCTTGGAGATCTGAACGGCAGGCATCCTCTCTGGGGAGATTACACCATAAATCCCAGGGGACAAGTCCTTGCCGATCTGATCGAAGAGCTTGAGATGGGTGTCCTAAACGTGGATGAGTTTACGCATCACTGTCCGAGAACCGCTTCATTTTCTTGCCTTGACCTATCTTTGTGCTCTTCGGATGCACAGCCTGATTTTGATTGGGGGGTGGTCGATGACCTCCATGGTAGTGATCACTTTCCCATTCAAATATCATTTTCAGGGCAACTGCCGCCTGAGAGACCACCTCGGTGGTGCTTGGCGCGGGCGCGGTGGCCTGCATTTCAGGAAATGACTGAATTCTCTATCTCAGTCAAGGAGTTTAGGTCGGTAGATGAGGCCGTCGAGTTCTTCTCCGGCAACCTCATCGCCGTGGGCCTGACTACTATTCCTAGGACGTCTGGCCGTTTTGCACGCCGACCACTCCCATGGTGGTCGGCCGAGTGAGAGACGGCCCTCAAACAGAAGCGTTATGCCTACATGCGCTATAAGCGCCGCCCGAACGATTTCACCGTCGCTGAATTTCGTCGGGCTAGGGCTAGGTTCCGGTATATTTCGAAGCACGCCCGCCGCTCTTCTTGGCGGGCATACGTGTCTTCACTTAACGGGAAGACCCCTTTAGCTGAGGTGTGGAAGCGAGTCAAAAGGATTCGGGGCAAGTTCTCGCAGGACCCCCCTCCCGTTCTCCAGGAGAATGGGACCGCAATCTCGGACCCCGCGTCCGTGGCGGAATCCTTAGCGACCGCTTTTTCCGCATTCTCTAGCCGTGATGCTGCTCCGCCAGCATTCAATGCACGTCGTGATGTCGCGGAAGGCCGCCGGCTGGACTTTACCTCCAGAGGCGGAGAACCCTTCAACGACAAGTTTACTGTGAGTGAGTTGCGTTCCGCTCTCGCTTCGTGCGCGGACACCGCCCATGGTCCGGACGATGTCCCGTACGCCATGCTTCGACACCTGGGTGAGCGAGGCATGGCCTTTCTATTAGATTTGTTCAACAGGATCTGGGTGAAAGGTCTCCTCCCAGACTCCTGGCGAATCGCTACTGTGCTCGCCTTTCGCAAGCCGGGGAGAGATCACTCTACTCCGACCGGTTTCCGCCCAATCTCTCTAACCTCTTGCGTGTGCAAGTTGATGGAGAAATTGGTAAATGTTAGATTAGCCTATTTCCTGGACAGCGGAGGCCATCTGTCTTCTGCACAGTGCGGCTTCCGTAAGTTCCACTCCACGTCGGATGCTCTGCTCCGACTGGAAAATGCCGTCTGCGAGGCTTTCCTTCGTAGACAGCACTACGCCACGGTGTTTTTTGATCTGGAGAAAGCCTATGATACCGCATGGCGATACGGTATCATGGAGACTCTCCACACGATGGGGGCGAGGGGACGCCTCCCAATGTTTATATCTGAATTTTTGCGAGATCGTCGATTCCGCGTACGGGTGGGGGGAGCCCTCTCCGGCCCAAAGGAGCAGGAAGAGGGTGTCCCGCAGGGAAGTGTCCTCAGTGTCACACTCTTTGCCCTGAGCATCAACGGCATCACCTCGGTGCTGCCGGAAGATGTTCTCGCTACGCTCTACGTGGACAACCTTTCGATCTCTTTTGGCGCGGCCCAGATGCCAACTCTGGAGCGCCGACTCCAACAGGCATTGAACCGCGTCTCTTGCTATGCCAAAGCGCACAGGTTTCGGTTTTCTTTGGCCAAGACTAAGGTGGTGCACTTCTGCCGCCATCCACGGCTTCACCCCGACCCAGATTTGTTTCTTAATGGGGTGCGCCTGGATGTGGTTGAGTCGCACCGTTTCCTTGGTCTTGTATTCGACCGACGCCTCACCTGGGAGGCTCACATTCGCAGCCTTAGGGTTTCTTGTACCCGCGCCATGGACATTCTCCGTTCCGTGACGTTCAGCGCTTGGGGCGCTGATAGGGCTACCGCCTTACTTTTTTATCGATCCTTTGTTCGCTCGAAGCTCGACTACGGATGCGAGTTTTATGCATCCGCAGCCGAGCGTTTATTGCGGAAGGTGGATTCGATCCACCACACCGGCCTTCGCCTTGCGACCGGTGCCTTCCGCACTTCCCCCATTGAGAGCCTGTTGATCGATGCTGGGGAGATGCCACTCGCTCTGCGCCGCGTGCAGTGCATCACTCGCCTGTACGCGCGAGCCCGGCGCCTCCCCCAGTCGCCAACAGCTCTCACTGCATCCGCAGCTGATCTCGATGGTGCCTATGCCGCCGAGAGACGCCAGTCATACCCTAAGCCCTTTGGGTTTAGGGCCAGGAAACTCCTTCGAGAGGTAGATATAGCTCTCGGGCCGGTGGCGCCCCTGGTTCTGCCCAGGACGCCACCCTGGAGGGTACCACATTTGGCTATTTGTCGCCACGCCTCTGCTCCCAAAGCTTGTACTGCGCCGGGAGTATTGCGTTCGATCTTTTTGGAGTACACATCGTGTCACGCTGGTACCGTGCCAGTGTATACGGATGGCTCCAAGTCCCAAGAGGGGGTCGGCTTCCACGCCGTATCCCCTCTGTTTGAAGTCAGCGGGGCTCTACCAGGCGCTGCGTCTGTCTTCACGGCCGAGCTGGTGGCAATACACCACTCGGTACGGGAGATTACGCGACGTGCCCGGTTCGGAGACCGGATTGTGATTTATAGCGACTCACAAAGCGCCCTGAGTGCTTTCGGGGCATTGGAATCTCCGCATCCCCTGGTTCGCGAAATCCGTGACGCCACGGTTTTGGCGAGCCGGGCAGATGTCGAGATTATCTTCTGCTGGCTTCCTGGACATGTAGGAATTGCGGGGAATGAGCGCGCCGATGAGGGCGCCAAAGAGTCCGCGAGGACTCTGCGACCGGACCAGCGTTTCGCTCTTCCTCACACCGACTACATGGCAGGAATACGGGCAGCTCTTCGGACTGCTTGGCAAAGAAGATGGGAGACGGTCGAGGGGAACTTAAAGTTGCGTGCCATTGCGCCGCGACTGTTCCCATGGACCTATCCCCCAATGCCGCGGCGGCTTCAGGTTGCTTTCTGTCGTCTTCGAATCGGACACACTCGTGTGACGCATCGTTACTTGGTGGAGCGCTCGCATGTGCCCTATTGCAACGACTGCGTCGTCCCCCAGACTGTTCGGCATATTCTTGTCGAATGTCCCAGTCTGGGTGATCTTCGCGCACGATACCTGTCTCGGTACCGGGATGGGCGGGGTCGCTACCGCCTGTCCCTTGTACTCGGGACGAGTGCGTGCACCATGACTGGTGGACTTATTGACTTTTTGGGGGAGGCCAGCCTTCTCCCCTTTATTTAAGGTTCCTTTTTTTGTTATTGTTTTGTTTTAGATTGCACTCTCCTGCACCGGGGTGAGGGGGACCTCCCCCCGCTGCCGGAGATTGCTTCGATTGTTAAGTTTTTCCAATTTATATTGATTGTTAAGTTTTCATATTTTAACTTTAAAGTAGCCTAATTCTAGGCTGTCGTGTTATTCGGCGACTTATGCCAAAGTGGGTAGTTGCCAGATGGGCTCTATAAAAAAAAAAATAAAAAAAAAAAAAATTCCTTTCTCTTTAGATACCTCCTTTCAGGCAGTGGCTGTGCAGCTGCACCTGGATAGGAGGTATACTATCATTTCTGCGTACATTCCACCGTCAGCTGACTTCGACGCGGGGGAATTCCGCCGCGTCGTTGCACGGTTGCCGAGGCCCTATCTCTTGCTTGGAGATCTGAACGGCAGGCATCCTCTCTGGGGAGATTACTCCATAAATCCCAGGGGACAAGTCCTTGCCGATCTGATCGAAGAGCTTGAGATGGGTGTCCTAAACGTGGATGAGTTTACGCATCACTGTCCGAGAACCGCTTTATTTTCTTGCCTTGACCTATCTTTGTGCTCTTCGGATGCACAGCCTGATTTTGATTGGGGGGTGGTCGATGACCTCCATGGTAGTGATCACTTTCCCTTTCAAATATCATTTTCAGGGCAACTGCCGCCTGAGAGACCACCTCGGTGGTGCTTGGCGCGGGCGCGGTGGCCTGCATTTCAGGAAATGACTGAATTCTCTATCTCAGTCGAGGAGTTTAGGTCGGTAGATGATGCCGTTGAGTTCTTCTCCGGCAACCTCATCGCCGTGGGCCTGACTACTATTCCTAGGACGTCTGGCCGTTTTGCACGCCGACCACTCCCATGGTGGTCGGCCGAGTGTGAGACGGCCCTCACACAGAAGCGTTATGCCTACATGCGCTATAAGCGCCGCCCGAACGATTTCACTGTCGCTGAATTTCGTCGGGCTAGGGCTAGGTTCCGGTATATTTCGAAGCACGCCCGCCGCTCTTCTTGGCGGGCATACGTGTCTTCACTTAACGGGAAGACCCCTTTAGCTGAGGTGTGAAAGCGAGTCAAAATGATTCGGGGCAAGTTCTCGCAAGACCCCCCTCCCGTTCTCCAGGAGAATGGGACCGCAATCTCGGACCCCGCGTCCGTGGCGGAATCCTTAGCGACCGCTTTTTCCGCATTCTCTAGCCGTGATGCTGCTCCGCCAGCATTCAATGCACGTCGTGATGTCGCGGAAGGCCGCCGGCTGGACTTAACCTCCAGAGGCGGAGAACCCTTCAACGACAAGTTTACTGTGAGTGAGTTGCGCTCCGCTCTCGCTTCGTGCGCGGACACCGCCCATGGTCCGGACGATGTCCCGTACGCCATGCTTCGACACCTGGGTGAGCGAGGCATGGCCTTTCTGTTAGATTTGTTCAACAGGATCTGGGTGGAAGGTCTTCTCCCAGACTCCTGGCGAATCGCTACTGTGCTCGCCTTTCGCAAGCCGGGGAGAGATCACTCTACTCCGACCGGTTTCCGCCCAATCTCTCTAACCTCGTGCGTGTGCAAGTTGATGGAGAAATTGGTAAATGTTAGATTAGCCTATTTCCTGGACAGCGGAGGCCATCTGTCTTCTGCACAGTGCGGCTTCCGTAAGTTCCACTCCACGTCGGATGCTCTGCTCCGACTGGAAAGTGCCGTCTGCGAGGCTTTCCTTCGTAGACAGCACTACGCCACGGTGTTTTTTGATCTGGAGAAGGCCTATGATACCGCATGGCGATACGGTATCATGGAGACTCTCCACACGATGGGGGCGAGGGGACGCCTCCCAATGTTTATATCTGAATTTTTGCGAGATCGTCGATTCCGCGTACGGGTGGGGGGAGCCCTCTCCGGCCCAAAGGAGCAGGAAGAGGGTGTCCCGCAGGGAAGTGTCATCAGTGTCACACTCTTTGCCCTGAGCATCAACGGCATCACCTCGGTGCTGCCGGAAGATGTTCTCGCTACGCTCTACGTGGACGACCTTTCGATCTCTTTTGGCGCGGCCCAGATGCCAACTCTGGAGCGCCGACTCCAACAGGCATTGAACCGCGTCTCTCGCTATGCCGAAGCGCACAGGTTTCGGTTTTCTTTGGCCAAGACTAAGGTGGTGCACTTCTGCCGCCACCCACGGCTTCACCCCGACCCAGATTTGTTTCTTAATGGGGTGCGCCTGGATGTGGTTGAGTCGCACCGTTTCCTTGGTCTTGTATTCGACCGACGCCTCACCTGGGAGGCTCACATTCGCAGCCTTAGGGTCTCTTGTACCCGCGCCATGGACATTCTCCGTTCCGTGACGTTCAGCGCTTGGGGCGCTGATAGGGCTACCGCCTTACTTTTTTATCGATCCTTTGTTCGCTCGAAGCTCGACTACGGATGCGAGTTTTATGCATCCGCAGCCGAGCGTTTATTGCGGAAGGTGGATTCGATCCACCACACCGGCCTTCGCCTTGCGACCGGTGCCTTCCGCACTTCCCCCATTGAGAGCCTGTTGGTCGATGCTGGGGAGATGCCACTCGCTCTGCGCCGCGTGCAGTGCATCACTCGCCTGTACGCGCGAGCCCGGCGCCTCCGTCAGTCGCCAACAGCTCTCACTGCATCCGCAGCTGATCTCGATGGTGCCTATGCCGCCGAGAGACGCCAGTCATACCCAAAGCCCCTTTGGGTTTAGGGCTAGGAAACTCCTTCGAGAGGTAGATATAGCTCTCGGGCCGGTGGCGCCCCTGGTTCTGCCCAGGACGCCACCCTGGAGGGTACCACATTTGGCTATTTGTCGCCACGCCTCTGCTCCCAAAGCTTGTACTGCGCCGGGAGTATTGCGTTCGACCTTTTTGGAGCACACATCGTGTCACGCTGGTACCGTGCCAGTGTATACGGATGGCTCCAAGTCCCAAGAGGGGGTCGGCTTCCACGCCGTATCCCCTCTGTTTGAAGTCAGCGGGGCTCTACCAGGCGCTGCGTCTGTCTTCACGGCCGAGCTGGTGGCAATACACCACTCGGTACGGGAGATTACGCGACGTGCCCGGTTCGGAGACCGGATTGTGATTTATAGCGACTCACAAAGCGCCCTGAGTGCTCTCGGGGCATTGGAATCTCCGCATCCCCTGGTTCGCGAAATCCGTGACGCCACGGTTTTGGCGAGCCGGGCAGATGTCGAGATTATCTTCTGCTGGGTTCCTGGACATGTAGGAATTGCGGGGAATGAGCGCGCCGATGAGGGCGCCAAAGAGTCCGCGAGGACTCTGCGACCGGACCAGCGTTTCGCTCTTCCTCACACTGACTGCATGGCAGGAATACGGGCAGCTCTTCGGACTGCTTGGCAAAGAAGATGGGAGACGGTCGAGGGGAACTTAAAGTTGCATGCCATTGCGCCGCGACTGTTCCCATGGACCTATCCCCCAATGCCGCGGCGGCTTCAGGTTGCTTTCTGTCGTCTTCGAATCGGACACACTCGTGTGACGCATCGTTACTTGGTGGAGCGCTCGCATTTCCCTATTGCAACGACTGCGTCGTCCCCCAGACTGTTCGGCATATTCTTGTCGAATGTCCCAGTCTGGGTGATCTTCGCGCACGATACCTGTCTTGGTACCGGGATGGGCGGGGTCGCTACCGCCTGTCCCTTGTACTCGGGACGAGTGCGTGCACCATGACTGGTGGACTTATTGACTTTTTGGGGGAGGCCGGCCTTCTCCCCTTTATTTAAGGTTCCTTTTTTTTGTTATTGTTTTGTTTTAGGTTCCACTCTCCTGCACCGGGGTGAGGGGGACCTCCCCCTGCTGCCGGAGATTGCTTCGATTGTTAAGTTTTTCCAATTTATATTGATTGTTAAGTTTTCATATTTTAACTTTAAAGTAGCCTAATTCTAGGCTGTCGTGTTTTTCGGCGACTTATGCCCAAGTGGGTAGTTGCCAGATGGGCTCTATAAAAAAAAAAAAAAAAAATTTCAACAATTCCAGGACTAACCTTGGAAGGACCTTGGCAATTGTATTATTTAAAAGAAAATAGGTATGATTCTATTGCCCCCCAAAATAATTTCCGAGCTGTCCTTGATAGGACTTTGACAATTATATCATTCGAAGGAGAATGTAAAAAAACATAAGGATTTCAAGTTGCGTTAAAATCAGCCGAATAGTTATGATTTTATATACAGAAAAAAATAATTCCTGGGCTAATCTTGGGAGGACCCAATTATACCACTTGAAAAATAAAATGCTAAAACAAAATAGGGGTTTCAAATTTGGTTAGAATCGACTGAATAGTTATGATATTATTTCCAAATAATTCCCCTGCTAATGTGGGAGGCCTTTGGCAATTGTATCATTTGAAAGAAAAGGTAAAACAACAAGTATTTTAAATTTCGTTAGACTTGGACAAATAGTTATAATGTTATTGCCAAAACAAAATAATTACCGATCTACCCTTTCAAGGACTTTGAAAATTATATTATTAGAAAAAGAATTTAAAACAACATAATGGTTTTAAATATCGTAGAATCAGCCGAGTAGTTATGATGCTATTGCTTTAACAAAATAGTTTCCGGGCTAAGCTTGGTAACTATATCATTCGAAAGATAATGTAAAACAGCATTAGTATTTCAGATTTCGTTAGCATCTGCCAAATGCTTATGATGTTATTGCCCCCCTAAAAGAAATTCCTGGGCTAACCTTGAAAGGAGTTTGGCAATTATATAATTCGAAAGAGAATGTCAAACAACATCAGTGATTCAACTTTAGTTAGAATCTGCCAAATAGTTACAATGTTATTACCCCAAAAAAAGCAAAACGTCTGTCGAACAACAGACATAGTGAGATAAAGAGTCGCCTGTGGCTAGACTCACACGCGACTAAAAAAAATAGTAAGGGAAAAATATGGTAAATTTAATAAAATCATTAATTAGATTTCGTGCAATTTTTGTAAAAAATCAACAAATTAAAACATGCGGCGATTACATAATGACCACAAAGTTAACTTGACGCAAATGCTGTTCCAGGTATATAGATACTCAGCATTAATACTAGAAGCTTCAAAGATATTATTTTTATTTAATATATTAGCAAGAATAAATACCTAACCGGATAAACTGGATCTTGGTACAAAACTAATAGTTTGCTTCTAGGCTAAGGCTCTAGTACTCGAACAAATTTTGTAGAAATCAATTAACTAGTTTTTGAGTAAGTTTGAACAATATCAAACGCCGTCGATCACATAATTTCTACTTGTTTGTCCAAAATTTCTAACGCTAACGTTTCTTCTCAAGATTTAAAAAAGTTGATCTGATTGACATTAGAAATTTTAACAATGGTTGCGCCGAACAGGGTCTACGCCAAAAAGAGTCTGTGCCGACAATGGTCCGTGCCGAATAGGGTCGCGCATATCAGGCTGCGCCGATTCGTCCTAGACGGATCAGCTCACTGAGCTATGTAGGTTGTTAACTTATCTGCGAGGAAATACAGTAGATCAATCAGCCTGAAAATTCTATACATCACTTTTGTGAACCTAAACTCGATTCAAGATATTTCTACTTGAAATCCACCTCACCTTATTTTGATAAATAGGGCCTGAATATTCAACATTTACATAATCTTATATTTTGTCAATGAGATGCGTGTTTAGTACACGTCCTTTGACAACATTTTCAATCCTGATAACATTATCAAGATTAAAAACATTGTCACTCCTGATAACATCGTGTATTCCGGTTTTCAGTGTAGGTTTAAATGCTTCACAACAGGTGCCTGGCGATGGATCATACAGTGGGTCACCTCAATTTTTGGATTGTCATCTCTGGCCGGAGCCAGAAAACAGTGATACAACCGAAAATATCTGGAGGTGTATTAAGAGATCAATCCAGTCTTCCAACTCTAATTTAACAATTGGTATATTAAGTATTAATTAACCTTGTTAAATACGTCAAAGACACGCATTCTCAACTCGAGAAAAGAACAAAACAAGATTTTCTCTTCAACTGACATCTGTAATCACTGCAAGCAGAATAACAAATTGTTTGCTCTTTTTTATTGAAGAAATCATTTTTCTCACTCGCATTCTCTTTTAAGATGGAAATTCTCTCGTTTGCAACTTTTGGAGACAAGAGTCCTAAATTCAGCCACATGGATCGTTTCTATCCAGACATGGTGTGTCCCATTTCAGAGTTGAAGTTTTAACCGACAGCTAAACAATAGTATTTGGTTTCTTGTTTCTGATAATCAAGCAGTCTATTTTAAAACTAACTTTAGCCCCAGAAAGTTGATAGACTGTACATCTCAATCTACTCTTCAATCTAAGAGAGTTAAAAGAACCTTCAACATTCACAAAAAGCATTTCCGCGATTGTAAAAGGATCTGAGTGCAAATTATCGAAATGTTTATGCAGAAGACACTTTTTGACACACTTTGCTGTCTATATTTTCAAACAGGCACCAATCTGGTGGTTTTATTTTTCCTTTATCTTCTATTTCTGGTAGGTCATATGCTAAAATGATTTTAGCATATTATATAACTTTCATTTTGATACACCTAACCAGCATAATAAAAAAGAAACACGAAAAATTTAATTAAATAAATAAATAATAAAAAAATTATAACAAATGACAACACTACCTTACCTTGTCGTTAAAAGTTGTAAGTTTCCTAATACAAACTACATACTCTTCGATCAACTGCAAGCAAGAGTAGTTATTGATAGATCACTAAGCCAAAATTTATGTAACGGGGGTACCTACAATGGGACGTGGGGCTGTCACACCGGCTGAAACTCAAGACTAACACAGGTTGGAGGTATTGCAGCCACTGAAATACTTACCCATTATACATTATTGCTAATATAAGAAATGATCCCAGCAAATTAGATTTGTTTGATAAATAAAACCTTTATAATTTGATAATTTATTCCAACTATCCGACCTGTTTTGCAGAGTAATATGATTTCGCATAGTAGCAGGTTTCTTGTACTGTTGATTAACTAATAAATATCCTTGATGCGCAAGTACCTATAATATTCTAAATGAACTAATGTCTAAGGTTTAGCATACGGCACATTAAAAAGAAATTGGTGGTTATTTTGCCGGTTTAAGAAAGCCTTAAATTACATTTTATGTCTATCATATATGTACATATAAGATAGCAACCAATCTTTGTTCATTTTTTCTCTTCGTGAAATTATTATCTGTCAATTCAGTAATTAATTGAGGGATTTTTGCTCTATTGTAAAAAGAGGATGATTGATCATTTAACTAACTGCTCGTCAAGTGGAAATGTTGGACCAGCCATTATCATGTAAAGACCCTTTCTATGAGTTTCGACATACATTATCATCGCTAAATTAAATAAGCAAAAACGGCAGCTGGTTCAAAGTGACACATTGTTTTCTTCGAGACTCTTTGTTTTCATAGAGCAAAGAGACGAATTACTTAGTCTGTCACTCACAACAGTTCTATGCTGGATTAAACCAGTAGATTGGAACCTAACTGACTTACATAACAATGACAACTTTTCTGGCTTGAGCGTAGATGGTTGGGGCAAATCTCGGGTTTTTGCAAATTAATCGTCAATAGGAAGATTTCCGTCAGAAGAAACACCCTGTGATAGAAAGTAAATTTGTGCAACACCAAAGAAAAATTGGGAAGAGTTGAATACAATAACAGTCTTCAAATCCAGATGACATCTTTGAGATGTCATCTGGATGAATAGGACTCTGGTTGAAAGCACGACAAGATCAAATAGAGCAAAGATTTAACAGCTGAAGATAGTATATTTGTAATCAGAAAGATAAGGGAGTGGTTATCTATCTGCAATATTACAGACATTTAGCCGCCTTTAATCACTCACAGCTCTGTACTCACCTAAAGTGGATTTGGGTACAATAGAAAGCGATGAGGCACAAGAAGAAGTAGAAGGGCTAGCTATACCAGCTTCCACGATAAAGGTGAGCTCTGATTTTATCAAGGCGAGTTTACCCGGTGGTATACGACGGGACGGGAGAATATGGGACCTCCTGTCGTCTCTTTCTGGTTATACACACTGTGTTTAATAGGCCATTTTTTTGAAGATGGGGAACTAATGCTGGAAACTCTTGTAGAATGCGCTAGAATTGGCGATTCGTTGAAAAAAAATGAATAGGGAGGAGAAAGCTGTGAGAAATGGAAAAATTAATCCGAAACTCTTTGGAGTAGTGCGATCGACAAGCTTGCAGTTTCCAAGAATCGACCAAAATTGGGTAGGAAGAGAGAAAATAAGGAATAAATGATGGAACGCTGACATCCTAGTTGAATACAGCTGGATGGCTGATTGCATCGGCAGATCAGTACATCGCAGGGTAAGTAAGGTGAGAAGGTCTGGCTTACTTGGGTGGTTGTGCAATTTTCAGTTCTTATGGCAGCCGATAGTTTGGTATTATTTAATCATCATTATTTTGTCCATGTTATGTTCGGGAATGTGTGAAGTAGAAACTTTTCCCAGTTATTAGTATAAAATTTGAGGGAAATAGAATAAGTGAGTACGTTTGTAAGGAAGTGAAAATGAATGTTATTTCCAAGTTGGAGTGAAGATAGAGTACGGACGGTTCGTTAGAAAAATGCGTCAGAGCGAATCGAAAACCTCAACTCGTGAGTAGAATAAGGAGGGTAGGGATGTTTCTCGTATCGCGCTCTTTAGAGCAAAGGAAGATTAAATTGATATTTCGAACACACGCGGAACAAAACTAACTCTTAATTTCTGGTAAATAGACGATTGGTTTAGTTAAATGAAATGGATCTTGGAGCACCAATAAAGCAATGATTAACAAGTATAACTAGTTATCTTTATCATTGACCTGTTTTAAGTCTAGAATATTAACTGAGGATTTGAAGGGATTGCGCCCCGTAAGGGGCGCGGCGATTTACCATCCTGGCCGCCGTGCTGACGGGATCCAGCGCCCCGTCCGGCCCCAGCTTAGCCTCTCTTCCTTCCTTCAGATAGCCTGTATTCCTATCCTACCTCGTCGCTTTTCATACAACCTCTCCCACAACTTTCCCCCGTAAGGGGCGCGGCGATTTGCCATCCTGGCTGCCGTGCTGACGGGATCCACCGCCCCGTCCGGCCCCAGCTTAGCCTCTCTTCCTTCCTTCAGATAGCCTGTATTCCTATCCTACCTCGTCGCTTTTCATACAACCTCTCCCACAACTTTCTCTGGTCAGCCTCTAATTTCACAGGGTAGAAGCTGACCTTCTTCTCAGCCAATCGTCCCGGATCGGGGCTGAGGGGGGAGGGGACAATGTCCCCTAACCCCTGAGCTCCGGTCTGGGGTGGTTGGCTTTTAACAACCTGCTTCATCCCCACCCATACCTTCCTCACATCCCTTTTCCTCTCGTCTTCAAAATCTATCCGTTTTACGCCGTGTTCAAGGTGGAGCCGCCATGCCGAAGGACTGCCAGGCCACCAGGCGGGAGGGGTGGTCCCAAATGGCGGCGCCTGGCTCTGCCGGGCCTGTAAGCACCTCTTGCAGTGCGGGCTACTGCAAGAGGTGGTGAGCGATTGCGTCCCGTAAAACAAAGAGGGTCACCATGCCCAATGATGAAAAAAAAAAACATCTCCCCTTAATTCCCCCTATAACAACAACGGAGCCGCCCTCGTGCAGCTCCACAGAAAAGATGGAGGTCCCCCCCCCCCCTGTGCTTGCGCAGGGGACCCTCCATACCTCTTTAACCGGAGAGGAGGCTTACTCCTCTCCTACGCCTACCGGTGTAGGGGACTCCCCCTCACCCCCTTCTCTGGAGGTGCTTTCGGGCACCTCCCTATCTCCAGCGGCAGTCCCTCCTATGCTTTCTAAGGGGACTGCCAAGAAAGCCAGCAGGCAGCCCATTGCCGACCGCCCCTTGTACAAGCGGCTCGGTAGGGCAAACCCCCTTAGGGGGGAGAGGAAAGCCAGGCCCCTTCAGTCGCTTCCCTCAAAAGACCTGCTGGCAAAAATATTAAACCTTGCCGGGGTCAAGGCCTGTGCCTCCCCACTAAAGACTTATGACGCTGCCAAGGGGACCTGCGATGTCCTGGGAGGGGATGGCCAACTGGAGGCCCCTCCTGTGATAGACATGGTCCTTGAGGAAAACCAGCCTCAGAAGGTAGGGCCTTCCATGGGGGGGAATCCGGGCTTGGCGCCAAGCACCGAACCCGAATCCGCCCCTATGCAAGGTCCTCATCAAACGGCTGTGGATTCTCAGGCAGGACAAGGAGGGGAGGGATCTCCTCCGGATGAATCCCCTGCGCCCACCGGGACTTTCTCCCGTTCAGAGAAGGACCTGGCTGAGGCCGGTCCATCTGGCCTGGGGGCTTCTACCGGCGGGGGTGAAAAGCGGGTTCATTCCTCGCCCTCCTCTCCTAAAAAGAAGAAAAAGACAAGAAAGACGAAAAAGACTCGGGGCTCCTCTCCATCCGCGGGGGCTGCGGGGACGGATGGGTCTGCTGCCACTTTGGTAGGCGACCAAGCCAAGATCGGCACATCCGGCCCCTCTACCCCCTCGTGTGCGGAGCCCCTGACTAAGACCAAGAGTGCACAGGGCGGAGCCTCGATGACATCGCGGCCCCTCATTCAGAGGTTACCTGGCGTTTTCGAGCCCGCTGGCTTCAAACGCTTCCTCGTTATTCGCTCCACTGATGGCACCATGTTGTCCAAGGGCAACATGATCCATCAGCGGAGAGGATTAGCTAGTGCAATTGGTAGAGAGCCGAAGGTAACCCGTTTCTCAGGCGGGAGCCTTCTGGCGAATGCGGCGAATCCCGCCGAGGCGGCCAAGATAAGTGCTCTTCGGACACTTCATGGCACCCCGGTGAGTGTGACGCCGCACTCTACCATGAACTTTGTAAAAGGAGTAGTTTATGCGAGGGAACTCGTTGACTACTCCATAGAAGACATCACCCTAGAGCTGGCTGACCATGGGGCGGTCAAGGTCGAACGTGTGATGAGAAAACAGGTAGGGGCCTCGAGACCCACCCCTACACTCTTCGTCACGTTCGACTGTGACAAGCTCGCTGAGTCGGTGCGTGCCGGTTGGTACCGCTACCGCGTAAAGGCATTCGTGCCACTGCCGCGGCGGTGCTATTACTGTCACCGCTTCGGCCACACGAATCGATCATGTAGACGTGCAAAATCGGGGTCACCCGAAGTCTGTGTAAATTGCTCCAAGGTCGCACACGATAAGTCCAAATCGTGTGTGGCCAAGTGTGTCAATTGCTGAGAGCCGCACCCTGCTTCTTCGAAGCAATGTGGTGCATATCTCCTTGAGAAAGAAATCCTGGCCATTCAGGCCCAGGATCGACTCTCATTCCGCGAGGCTAAGGACTTGGTCCTGGCGCGCCCAAGTCTGCCTGGGACGTCATATGCCTCAATAGTTAGAAAAGCACCCTCTGCTCCTGGCCCATCCAGGCCAACGAGCACGGTTGTTTCCGCGCCCATTCGGAGCCCTTCTGCGGGCTCTACTACACCCGGGCGCTCCCCTGGTAGAGCGGGCGGCAAAAAGGGTTCACACCCAGCCCCGGCTAATACCAGGGCTCCCCCCTCTTCCCCCATCGTGACCGTTTCCCGTAAGGCGAAACGGCCACGCGCCTCCACAGAGTCGTTAGACTCACAGGAGGCAACACCCCTAAAGAGGGTCGCTAGGCCATCTTCCGGGGTTCCTAAAGCTGTTCCCCGAAAGGAGGACAGCAACAAAGGAGCTTCGGCTCCTTCGCCCACGCCCCGAGGTGGAGCGAGTGGCTCGGAGACGGTGGTTCCTCGAAAAGAGGGCCCCCCCGCCTCCCAAGCCGCAACGCCCGCCTAAGGTTTCGAGGCGGAGGGAGGAAAAGACTCGCATGGCGAGCCCAACCTCCCCCAATAAGTCCTCGAAGGCGACAGCGCCTTCAGCGCTTTGTCCGGCCAACAGCGCCCAGGGTTCTGCCCCCGGGAAGCGTACGGCCATTCCCGTGAGGGTCTTCAATTCGAGGAGGGCCCCCGCGTCTCCTCCGAGCTAGGCCTGGAGGGCATATTCCTTCAATGGAATTGCCGTGGACTCCGGGCCAACTGGGAGGAGCTGTGGAGGCTCGTCTCGTCCCGTTCCCCGTTAGCTATTTTTTTGCAGGAGACCATGCTAGGCGCGTGCCCGCTGCCTGCCCTCCCGGGGTATAAGGGTCTTGCGACCCCACCACCGCGGGATGGCCGGGCTGGGGGATGCGCGGTTTACACCCGGCATGATGTCTCCGTTCTTCCTTTCTCTTTAGATACCTCCTTTCAGGCAGTGGCTGTGCAGCTGCACCTGGATAGGAGGTATACTATCATTTCTGCGTACATTCCACCGTCAGCTGACTTCGACGCGGGGGACTTCCGCCGCGTCGAGGCACGGTTGCCAAGGCCCTATCTCTTGCTTGGAGATCTGAACGGCAGGCATTCTCTCTGGGGAGATTACTCCATAAATCCCAGGGGACAAGTCTTTGCCGATCTGATCGAAGAGCTTGAGATGGGTGTCCTAAACGTGGATGAGTTTACGCATCACTGTCCGAGAACCGCTTCATTTTCTTGCCTTGACCTATCTTTGTGCTCTTCAGATGCACAGCCTGATTTTGATTGGGGGGTGGTCGATGACCTCCATGGTAGTGATCACTTTCCCATTCAAATATCATTTTCAGGGCAACTGCCGCCTGAGAGACCACCTCGGTGGTGCTTGGCGCGGGCGCGGTGGCCTGCATTTCAGGAAATGACTGAATTCTCTATCTCAGTCGAGGAGTTTAGGTCGGTAGATGAGGCCGTTGAGTTCTTCTCCGGCAACCTCATCGCCGTAGGCCTGACTACTATTCCTAGGACGTCTGGCCGTTTTGCACGCCGACCACTCCCATGGTGGTCGGCCGAGTGTGAGACGGCCCTCAAACAGAAGCGTTATGCCTACATGCGCTATAAGCGCCGCCCGAACGATTTCACTGTCGCTGAATTTCGTCGGGCTAGGGCTAGGTTCCGGTATATTTCGAAGCACGCCCGCCGCTCTTCTTGGCGGGCATACGTGTCTTCACTTAATGGGAAGACCCCTTTAGCTGATGTCAGGAAGTGAGTCAAAAGGATTCGGGGCAAGTTCTCGCAGGACCCCCCTCCCGTTCTCCAGGAGAATGGGACCGCAATCTCGGACCCCGCGTCCGTGGCGGAATCCTTAGCGACCGCTTTTTCCGCATTCTCTAGCCGTGATGCTGCTCCGCCAGCATTCAATGCACGTCGTGATGTCGCGGAAGGCCGCCGGCTGGACTTTACCTCCAGTTTACTGTGAGTGAGTTGCGTTCCGCTCTCGCTTCGTGCGTGGACACCGCCCATGGTCCGGACGATGTCCCGTACGCCATGCTTCGACACCTGGGTGAGCGAGGCATGGCCTTTCTGTTAGATTTGTTCAACAGGATCTGGGTGGAAGGTCTTCTCCCAGACTCCTGGCGAATCGCTACTGTGCTCGCCTTTCGCAAGCCGGGGAGAGATCACTCTACTCCGACCGGTTTCCGCCCAATCTCTCTAACCTCTTGCGTGTGCAAGTTGATGGAGAAATTGGTAAATGTTAGATTAGCCAATTTCCTGGACAGCGGAGGCCATCTGTCTTCTGCACAGTGCGGCTTCCGTAAGTTCCACTCCACGTCGGATGCTCTGCTCCGACTGGAAAGTGCCGTCTGCGAGGCTTTCCTTCGTAGACAGCACTACGCCACGGTGTTTTTTGATCTGGAGAAGGCCTATGATACCGCATGGCGATACGGTATCATGGAGACTCTCCACACGATGGGGGCGAGGGGACGCCTCCCAATTTTTATATCTGAATTTTTGCGAGATCGTCGATTCCGCGTACGGGTGGGGGGAGCCCTCTCCGGCCCAAAGGAGCAGGAAGAGGGTGTCCCGCAGGGAAGTGTCCTCAGTGTCACACTCTTTGCCCTGAGCATCAACGGCATCACCTCGGTGCTGCCGGAAGATGTTCTCGCTACGCTCTACGTGGACGACCTTTCGATCTCTTTTGGCGCGGCCCAGATGCCAACTCTGGAGCGTCGACTCCAACAGGCATTGAACCGCGTCTCTCGCTATGCCGAAGCGCACAGGTTTCGGTTTTCTTTGGCCAAGACTAAGGTGGTGCACTTCTGCCGCCATCCACGGCTTCACCCCGACCCAGATTTGTTTCTTAATGGGGTGCGCCTGGATGTGGTTGAGTCGCACCGTTTCCTTGGTCTTGTATTCGACCGACGCCTCACCTGGGAAGCTCATATTCGCAGCCTTAGGGTCTCTTGTACCCGCGCCATGGACATTCTCCGTTCCGTGACGTTCAGCGCTTGGGGCGCTGATAGGGCTACCGCCTTACTTTTTTATCGATCCTTAGTTCGCTCGAAGCTCGACTACGGATGCGAGTTTTATGCATCCGCAGCCGAGCGTTTATTGCGGAAGGTGGATTCGATCCACCACACCGGCCTTCGCCTTGCGACCGGTGCCTTCCGCACTTCCCCCATTGAGAGCCTGTTGGTCGATGCTGGGGAGATGCCACTCGCTCTGCGCCGCGTACAGTGCATCACTCGCCTGTACGCGCGAGCCCGGCGCCTCCCTCAGTCGCCAACAGCTCTCACTGCATCCGCAGTTGATCTCGATGGTGCCTATGCCGCCGAGAGACGCCAGTCATACCCTAAGCCCTTTGGGTTTAGGGCCAGGAAACTCCTTCGAGAGGTAGATATAGCTCTCGGGCCGGTGGCGCCCCTGGTTCTGCCCAGGACGCCACCCTGGAGGGTACCACATTTGGCTATTTGTCGCCACGCCTCTGCTCCCAAAGCTTGTACTGCGCCGGGAGTATTGCGTTCGACCTTTTTGGAGCACACATCGTGTCACGCTGGTACCGTGCCAGTGTATACGGATGGCTCCAAGTCCCAAGAGGGGGTCGGCTTCCACGCCGTATCCCCTCTGTTTGAAGTCAGCGGGGCTCTACCAGGCGCTGCGTCTGTCTTCACGGCCGAGCTGGTGGCAATACACCACTCGGTACGGGAGATTACGCGACGTGCCCGGCTTCGGAGACCGGATTGTGATCTATAGCGACTCACAAAGCGCCCTGAGTGCTCTCGGGGCATTGGAATCTCCGCATCCCCTGGTTCGCGATATCCGTCACGCCACGGTTTTGGCGAGCCGGGCAGATGTCGAGATTATCTTCTGCTGGGTTCCTGGACATGTAGGAATTGCGGGGAATGAGCGCGCCGATGAGGGCGCCAAAAGGGCCGCGAGGACTCTGCGACCGGACCAGCGTTTCGCTCTTCCTCACACCGACTACATGGCAGGAATACGGGCAGCTCTTCGGACTGCTTGGCAAAGAAGATGGGAGACGGTCGAAGGGAACTTAAAGTTGCGTGCCATTGCGCCGCGACTGTTCCCATGGACCTATCCCCCAATGCCGCGGCGGCTTCAGGTTGCTTTCTGTCGTCTCCGAATCGGACACACTCGTGTGACGCATCGCTATCTGATGGAGCGCTCGCCTGCGCCCTATTGCAACGACTGCGTCCTCCCCCAGACTGTTCGGCACATTCTTGTCGAATGTCCCAGTCTGGGTGATCTTCGCGCACGACACCTGTCCCGGTACCGGGAAGGGCGGGGTCGCTACCGCCTGTCCCTTGTTCTCGGGATGAGTGCGTGTACTTTGACTGGTGGACTTATTGACTTTTTGGGGGAGGCCGGCCTTCTCCCTTTTATTTAACGCGATTTAATTGTTGTTTTTGTAATTGTTTTGTTATTGCTTTGTTATTGTTATTGTTATTCCTTTTTATTGTTTTCTGTTTAATTTTTTAAAGTAGCCTAAATTAGGCTGTTTGTTTACGGCAACTTATGCCTTAGTCGGCAGTCGCCAGATAGCCCCTTAATTAAAAAAAAAAAAAAAAATGAAGGGATTGCGTTTAACAAAATCGAGGTTCGTTAGGAGAATGGAAATTCTAAAAATAAAGGAAAACAAAAGGGGTCCGGAATAAAATCGCTAAGTGAGGTAACCGGGTACATATTTTTGAGACGTAACAAAAAAAATAATTCAGTAAAATATATATTATATGCCTGCTAGCGCTTGCGCAGAAAGAATTTATTAGATATAACTAAAAGCAAAAGAATATTAGAATAGAGAGTTAAGAATAAAAATTGAAATTGAATAGAAATGAAAATTATTTAGAAGATATAAGTATTAATTTATATTGAATATGATGATAACAGGGGTGGTCAATAAGTTTTGCGAATCGGTGGGGCAAAACAGAGGAAAGGGGATGGCTGTTGGTGGGGGTGTTAGGACAGGTAAAGACAAGTCAGGACCTGCAGCCGCACGCTCCTGCCTCGTCTATTTAAGAAGCAGTAGCTGATCGCAGATCGTCAGTCACAAATTTTTCAACAATGGAGAAGGTTGAGCACCGCGCAGTGATCAAATTTTTTACCAAGGAAGGCAAGAATGCAAAAGAGATCCCGCCCCTTCATATGCAACCATTGCTCGCTGGAATAGGGAGTTCCGCCATGGTCGTGAGTCCCTTGAAGATGAGCTGCGTCCAGGACGCCCCTCTGACGTGACCAACAAGGACAATGTGGCCCGTGTAGAGAGGATAATCCTCGAAAATCGACAGGTGAAGGTCGAAGAAATCAAGAAAGAAATTAACCTATCAAATAGAAGTGTAATCAACATCATCCACGACAATTTTGCTATGACCAAGGTCTATGCCTTTTGAGTCCCTAGAAACCTCACGCCCCATGATCGACTTTAGCGTCGTCAAAGTTTGGAGGAGCTGCTGCTCCTTTAGAACTAAGATCCGGCGGGATTCGAGTTACGCATAGTGACAGGTGATGAAACGTGGGTCCATCACTGGGATCCCGAGACCAAGCTCGAAAGCATGGCCTCGAAGCACAGAAGCTCTCCGACCCCATCAAGTTCCGGACCCAACCCTCAGCCGGGAAGATCATGGCCACCATCTTCTGGGATTCTGAAGGTGTGTTGATGGTGGACTATGAGCCTTGTGAAAGGACCATCACAGGCTAATATTATCCCGAGGAACTGGCTGGGTTGAAGAAGTGCATCCGTCAGAAGCGGCGTGGCAAGTTGACACGCGGTGTCCTGCTCCTCCACGACAATGCCCCCGTCCACAAGGACAGAGTTGCACAAGATGCCCTGCGCGAGTCAGATTCGAGGAGCTCAACCATCTCCCCTACAGGCTAGATCTGGCCCCTAGCGTCTACTTTTTATTCCGCCAGCTCAAGGGTGCACTGCGTAGACGCAAGTTTGTGGACAATGAAGATGTCCAGCTCGCCGTCCAATCAAGTGAGGATTGATTGTGGGTCAAAATGCAAAAGTGAGGACCTACTTGAATAAGTAAAGTGAGTTGTAAGGGGTAGATGTTGACCCGTTTATCGTTTATCGCTTGAGTTATTAGTTTAAAGGATGCGATTAAGAGGCTGGAGTGAGAGTAATTGGAAAATTTGAATGTTAAGAAATTGAAATTTGAGGATTTGGAGACAGTGGTTGAGTTGGGTAAAATGAGAAAACTGGAGAATTTGAGGAATGAAGATTTGATTGAGGATTTGGAGAGTTTGGTCATGAAAAGTGGAGATTAATGGAGTTTTGAGATGAAGATTTATGTGCCAGGTGTGGAGAAGGAACATTGTGGTATTAAACATGGTGTTTGTTCTTGCGTTTGATGTCTTTCAAATTTGTCATGCAGAAGTATCAGCCGGTAACCAGATCTTTGCCTTCCCTCTATATCATTGGGACACCAAATGGCAAACTCTTCCTTTTCTTATTACTCCAATCCCATCAATTTTCCACACATGTTTTAGAGCAAATATGGGGAGCGAATGGCTTATCCTGGTCCCCTAGTTTCACTCTAAATTAAGCATGATATGTCTTTTTCAGAAAATCTGTTATTTTTCCTTGACGGTTTGTAAGAGCGACATGCCCGCAGATGTAAAAAAAACCTATTTTGATTATTTTTACGCTTAAGATCCATTGTAATGCAAATATAGACCTGAAAAGATAAATAAAATAGGTTTTGTATAGTTATTCATCATTAGATGTGAATATACGTTCTAATATAAATTAAGCATATCTTAGAAACTGTACATAAGCCGAGACAACTGTTTATATTCTTAAACTTAGCATGCAAGAATGATTCTAAATCAGTTGGAAAACCTATGTCCTTTGAAAAAAGTTTTGAAAGGCAGGTCAGTGTTATCATCGATCTTCGTGTTGATTCATATATGTAGAATTCGAATTTTTTACTCGATATTTCTCCAACAATGGGTATCCTTCCTCGTCTGGAATAACAGTAATTTGCCAAAATTACCAAAAAGTGATGTACAAAAAAATAAACGATATTTCGAGGTTCCTGAACTTGGCCCATTAAATAAAAATGCTCGCGCACAATTCTCTAATTTATAAAAGAAGTTTTATTTGTAGACGAACAAACGTGTTTACCCGTCACTTCCCGCTGCTAAATATATTTATCAGTATATCCAGGGCCGAGCTGCAGGCTACCTATCGCTTACATGGGTGGGAGATTGTGGAACGTCTATCAGATAGCCCTAAATAAGCAAGCTTCAACTCGACTAATAAACAGTCGCGACCAAAACAGCAGTAGTATCAGCAGGAAGTAGCGAAGTATGGACTGATAACCCGTAGCTCAAATAAAATCTACATGAGTCCTATGACGACCTATGTTAAGGCGTGATGAGGCCGCCTTTAAATAAGCCGCTTTACCACCGCTGCCGTGGGGTCAGATCCATGTTGCATTCAAAAGCTCAGTGGCCATACTCAAACAGAAAAATGGCCCCAATCATAGGACTAGCAAGCCACTTGGTTATTTATTTGTGCTGAAAAAACGTATGAGGTACTCAAACGAAAAGGCCTCCAGTCCCAAACAGCCCTTAAATGGGCAAGGGGTGTGAAGAATCCTCGGGTTCGAATCAGTGAATAAACTTAAAAACACTGACGGAAATGCAGGAGCAAGGAAGATACGAAGACCAAGCGGAATTTAGGTTGTTTTGGACGCGTACGCCAACTGACAGATAGGCACTATCTAATAGGCGGATGATAGTGATGATGACTCTATTTACTATTGTCTTTGTTAAGGAATTTAAACTAAGAATGTTTTTCAATTGTAAGGATGAAGTCTCGCCCGAAAGTAAAAGAATGGTGGTTTATAATTTCAATTGCCCTGTGTGTATCCAATGTAAATAAATAGGAAACACCGGGCGCCCATTAAAGGGCAGGATCTGTTTGCATCTCACCATTAGCCTTAAAACAGGTAATCAGTTTTGTAAAAAAGAAAATATTGGGTTCTACTGGAGTCCCTACGTCCCTTAGGATTTTAGAACCATTCTATATTAAACATTACAATCCTTCTCTCAATTGTGACTTATCTTCCTTACCACTATTAATTATATAATCTCAAACCAACTAATATTTTGCTCCGCACCGTAAACTAATTTAGGTTGTTGCTATTTCTCTTCTCCTTCTCAGTCTTCTTTCTCTTTATTCTGAATTGTGAGTTTTTGTGCATGTGAAATAATTATTGTGATAATTTAGTAATTTTATTTTTGTTTCGTTTATCTGTAGTTTTAATTTATAACCTAAAATTTAGTATCTACATTTTTATTTCGTATCCCCTATTTAAAAATTTTTATTTTGTTTTGAAATGCCCGAAGAGGCGCGTGTATTGCCTAAAACCTCGTAATATATGAATCCTGTTTTACCATTTACTTTAATTCTGAACTTGAAAATCCACTTCTATTGGAGCAACCACATTAAACCATTCTCCGAAGACAATTTAATTCAGAACAGTTTCGGTGTATCTCACACTCTTTTTTAACTCACCCTGGATAGAAAATATTAGAATAGTGCTTACATACATAACACGGGGTCAGGTCGTGAAAGATCCCCTCTTTTTTCGCTCAATCCCCTACTTGTGGCTAATCAGGGGGGGGAGGGGGGTAGGCCTAAACATATTGAAGGGCTGACATTTTGATAACTTTTTTAATAATTTAAATAATTTGCATGTCTCCATCAAATTTAAATATGAATGGGAATATGATAATAGATTACCCTTTTTAGATGTCCTCATTAATAAAGATCATCATGAATTCAAACTTGACGTTTATAGGAAACCAACCCACTCAAATGCCTATATACATTATTTTTCATTTTACGATAATACTGTTAAAAAATCAGTAATTTCTAACCTTTTCCTTAGAGTATATAAAATATGTCATCCTTCCTATTTAGATGACGCAATTGTCATTATCAGTTTACCATTTTTTCTAATTTGTATTACCCCGATTGGTTCATATCGTCTGCCCATTTTGCAGCTAGGAAAACATTCTATGGTAATAAGCCTTCCCGCACTAATAACTTCAACAAATGTATAACATTGCCATTTAATAATAAATTAAATAGTTTAAAGGACATATTTGGAAAAGTGGGTATTAATCTAGCATTTAAATATAATAATTCCTTAAACCAATTGATGATTGCCAGGAAACCCAAAGAACATCATAACCTAGGAGTATATGCAATACCATGCAACGATTGCCATAAAGTTTATATAGGAAAAACGGGGAGAAATTTAGACAAGAGATTGTACGAACACAAAAGAGATATTAGAGTGGGCAGCCAAAGCAATGGAATATTTTGCCATGTTAGAGACTTAAAACCATTCGATCGATTTCACCCCTTTAGGGGCGCGGCGATTTGCCATCCTGGCCGCCGTGCTGACGGGACTCAGCACCCCGTCCGGCCCCAGCTTAGCCTCTCTTCCTTAGTTCAAGACACTTGTTTACTCTCTTTTCACACAACCTCTCCCACAACTTTCTCTGGTCAGCCTCTAATTTCACAGGGTAGATGCTGACCTTCCTTTCAGCCAACCGTCCCGCATCGGGGCTGAGGGGGTGGGGGACAATGTTCCCTAAACCCTGAGCTTCGGTCTGGGGTGGCTGGTTTTTAACTACCTGCTTCATCCCCACCCATACCTTCCTCACATCCCTTTTCCTCTCGTCTTCAAAATCTATCATTTTCACGCCGTGTCTAAGGTGGAGCCGCCATGCCGATGGACTGCCAGGCCACCAGGCGGGAGGGGTGGTTCCAAATGGCGGCGCCTGGCTCTGCCGGGCCTGCAAGCACCTCTTGCAGTGCGGGCAACTGTGAGAGGTGGTGAGCTGTTGCGTCCCGTGTAATTTAGAGGGTCACCATGCCCAATGATTATTATAAAAAAACCCAACCCTCAACTTCCCCAAGAACAACGGAGCCACCCTCGGGCAGCTCCAGCAAAATAATGAAGGTCAACCACCCCTTGTGCTTGCGCAGGGTACCCTCCATACTTCTTTAACCGGAGAGGAGGCTTACTCCTCTCCTACGCCTACGGGTGTAGGGGACTTCCCCTCACTCCCTTCTCTGGAGGTGCTTTCGGGCACCTCCCTATTTCCAGCGGCAGTCCCTCCTTTTCTTTCTAAGGGGACTGCCAAGAAAGCCTGCAGGCAGCCCATTGCCGACCGCCCCTCTTGTAAGCGGCTCGGTAGGGCAAACCCCATTAGGGGGGAGAGGGAAGCCAGGCCCCTTCGGTCGCTTTCCTCAAAAGACCTGCTGGCAAGGATATTAAACCTTGCCGGGGTTAAGGCTTGTGCCTCCCCACAAATGACTATTGACACTGCCAAGGGGACCTGCGATGTCCTGGGAGGGGATGGCCAACTGGAGGCCCCGCCTGTGATAGACATGGTCCTTGAGGAGACCCAGCCTCAGACGGTAGGGCCTTCCATGGAGGGTGAATCCGGGCTCGGCGCCAAGCACCGAACCCGAGTCCGCCCCTATGCAAGGTCCCCCTCAAACGGCTGAGGGCTCCGAGGCAATACAAGGAGGGGAGAGATCTCCTCCGACAGGTGCCCCCACGACTACCAGGAACCTCTCCATTTCGGAGAGGGACCTGGCTGAGGCCGGCCCATATGGCATGGGGGCTTCTGCCGGCGGAGGTGAGAAGCGGGTTTATTCCCCGCACACCTCTCCAAAAAAGAAAAAGACTAGAAAGACACAGAAAACTCGAAGCTCCTCTCTATCCGCGGGGGCTGCGGGGACGGATAGGTCTGCTTCCACTTTGGTAGGCGACCAACCCAAGATCAGCACATCCAGCTCCTCTACCCCCCCGTGTGCGGAGCCCCTGACTAAGACCAAGAGTGCACAGGGCGGAGCCTCAATGACATCGGGCCAACGAGCAGGGTTGTTTCCGCTCGGAGCCCTTCTGCGGGCTCTACCCAACCCGGGCGCTTCCCTGGTAAAGCTGGCGGCAAAAAGGGTTCATACCCAGCCCCGGCTAAAACCAGGGCTCCCCCCTCTTCCCCCACCGTGACCGTTTCCCGCAAGGCGAAACGGCAACGCGCCTCCACCGAGTCGTTAGACTCACAGGAGGCATCACCCCTGAAGATGGTCGCTAGGCCATCTTCGGGGGTTTCTAAAGCTGTCCCCCGAAAGGAGGACAGCAACAAAGGAGCTTCGGCTCCTTCGCCCACGCCCCGAGGTGGAGCAAGTGGCTCGGAGACGGTGGTTCCTCGAAAAGAGGGCCCTCCGCCCCAAAGCCGCAACGCCCGCCTAAGGTTTCGAGGCGGAGTGAGGAAAAGACTCGCATGGCGAGCCCAACCTCCCCCAATAAGTCCTTGAAGGCGACAGCGCCTCCAGCGCTTTTTCCGGCCAACAGCGCCCGGGGTTCTGCCCCCGGGAAGCGTACGGCCATTCACGTGATAATATCAGTTCGAGGAGGGCCCCCGCGTCTCCTCCGAGTTCGGCCTGGACGGCATATTCCTTCAATGGAATTGCCGTGGGCTCCAGGCCAACTGAAAGGAGCCGCGGAGGCTCGTCTCTTCCCGCTCCCCGTTAGCTATCTCTTTGCAGGAGACCATGCTGGGCGCGTGCCCCCTGCCCGCCCTCCCATGGTACAAGGGTCTTGCGACCCAACCAACGCGGGATGGCCGAGCTGGGGGATGCGCGGTTTACACCCGGCATGATGTCTTCGTTCTTCCTTTCTCTTTAGATACCTCCTTTCAGGCAGTGGCTGTGCAGCTGCACCTGGATAGGAGGTATACTATCATTTCTGCATACATTCCACCGTCAGCTGACTTCGACGCGGGGGACTTCCGCCGCGTCGTGGCACGGTTGCCGAGGCCCTATCTCTTGCTTGGAGATCTGAACGGCAGGCATCCTCTCTGGGGAGATTACTCCATAAATCCCAGGGGACAAGTCCTTGCCGATCTGATCGAAGAGCTTGAGATGGGTGTCCTAAACGTGGATGAGTTTACGCATTACTGTCCGAGAACCGCTTCATTTTCTTGCCTTGACCTATCTTTGTGCTCTTCAGATGCACAGCCTGATTTTGATTGGGGGGTGGTCGATGACCTCCATGGTAGTGATCACTTTCCCATTCAAATATCATTTTCAGGGCAACTGCCGCCTGAGAGACCACCTCGGTGGTGCTTGGCGCGGGCGCGGTGGCCTGCATTTCAGGAAATGACTGAATTCTCTATCTCAGTCGAGGAGTTTAGGTCGGTAGATGAGGCCGTTGAGTTCTTCTCCGGCAACCTCATCGCCGTAGGCCTGACTACTATTCCTAGGACGTCTGGCCGTTTTGCACGCCGACCACTCCCATGGTGGTCGGCCGAGTGTGAGACGGCCCTCAAACAGAAGCGTTATGCCTACATGCGCTATAAGCGCCGCCCGAACGATTTCACTGTCGCTGAATTTCGTCGGGCTAGGGCTAGGTTCCGGTATATTTCGAAGCACGCCCGCCGCTCTTTTTGGCGGGCATACGTGTCTTCACTTAACGGGAAGACCCCTTTAGCTGAGGTCAGGAAGTGAGTCAAAAGGATTCGGGGCAAGTTCTCGCAGGACCCCCTTCCCGTTCTCCAGGAGAATGGGACCGCAATCTCGGACCCCGCGTCCGTGGCGGAATCCTTTGCGACCGCTTTTTTTGCATTCTCTAGCCGTGATGCTGCTCCGCCAGCATTCAATGCACGTCGTGATGTCGCGGAAGGCCGCCGGCTGGACTTTACGTCCAGAGGCAGAGAACCCTTCAACGACAAGTTTACTGGAAGCGAGTTGCGTTCCGCTCTCGCTTCGTGCGCGGAAACCGCCCATGGTCCGGACGATGTCCCGTACGCCATGCCTCGACATCTAGGTGAGCGAGGCATGGCCTTTCTGTTAGATTTGTTTAACAGGATCTGGGTGGAAGGTCTTCTGCCAGACTCCTGGCGAATCGCTACTGTGCTTGCCTTTCGCAAACTGGGGAGAGATCACTCTACTCCGACCAGTTTCCGCCCAATCTCTCTAACCTCTTGGGTGTGCAAGTTGATGGAGAAATTAGTAAATGTTAGACTATCCTTTTTACTGGACAGCGGAGGCCATCTGTCTTCCGCAAGTTCCACTCCACGTTGGATGCTCTGCTCCGACTGGAAAATGCCGTCTGCGAGGCTTTCCTTCGTAGACAGCACTACGCCACGGTGTTTTTCGATCTGGAGAAGGCCTATGATACCGCATGGCGATACGGTATCGTTTTTGTTATTGCTTTGTTATTGTTATTTCTTTTTATTGTTGTTTCCTGTTGAATTATTTTGAAGTAGCCTAGAACTAGGCTGTTTGTTTACGGCAACTAATGCCTAAGTCGGCAGTCGCCAGATAGCCCCTTAATCAAAAAAAAAAAAAAAATGGAATTTTCTCGTGCGTAATGTGAAATCCGTAATTATAAGTGTTTATTTCTTCCTCAATAATAAATAATAGTTCATTTATTAAGTGATAAATTAATTTACGGAGTAACTCAAGCAATAAATTGTTACGAAATAAAGCAGCACCGTATTCACCTTTCAGTCATGTAAGCTCCCAATATAGTCATCTATATGAGCTGCGTAATAATAGTTGCAAATATAGAAAAATAGAAGATTTAACCAGCTATCCATCCTTCTTTAATCATATCATTACAGAATGACTTCCAGTCACATGCAAGCCAGAAGGCTCTCATCTAAATTGCTAGATGTAATGAAGAATATACGTAATTTAATTGTTGTTGCTTGAAAAAACTTCGCACTTTAAAATCAACATAGGAATCTACACTTAACCTAATTCAGAAAAAGAAAAAATCCTACATAGTAAACGATTGGTTTCCTCTTTTTTTTTCCTCACTGATTATTTTTTAACATTGCAAAGTTCCATGATTTATTTAAAAATAGATTTGAAGGAAGTACTTTTTCAAATCCTACGGAACCAAAAAAGCGGAAAATTGTGACGCTTAAGGGTCTCTACAAATTGAACTTCATGCCCAAAGGTTTTGCAATAGTACACATCTATTCCAGCGGTTGATACCCTTGTATACAGATAGTTGAATTTACTATTGCGTAACTAGGCACATCCTAGTGTCCAGCAAGAAGGTGGAATAAAATAACATAAACAATATCTGGAACAACTTTTCTCTCTGTTTTGACTTCACGAATTTCAGACCAATTTTAGTGAGATGCCTTTTACTTCTTGATTTCATAGATTTTCTGGGATTTAGTGAATTCTAAAGGTTAATACTCAGAAAGCAATATAATCAGAGGAATCTCAGAATCATCGCGGCCTCAGATCTTCAAACAGAATAATTTTAAGGATTAATCAACTTTCACTGATGTTTGTAAAACATTCCATGAATCTTCTTCTTCCATTAACTAGAAATTGGAAAGGCACAAAAAAGATGATTTCTCTTGCCTTTAGAATGGATCGATTTAGCATAAATTACAACAAACCAAAGGAAACTTAGCAGTTGCTACTCTTCTGTCCCACACATAAAGATGTTCTACTCTGACTCTTAACTGACACTTTCTACATTAGCGTAGGAGTAATCAGATAACAAGGATGTGAAGGAGACTGGGAAGTTGTAGGTGCTTTCGTTATGCAAAGAGCTATTAAAAATATATTTACCGATAAAGCATTGCAAATTTTTGTAGTGAGTAATGGAAATCAATGTACTCACAGATTGCCGTGCGATATTATGTTCAATCCGTTCCCACGTAATAAATCATATGCCAATTCGAAAACGATACAAGACATTTTTCTGGTGAGAAGATCACGGCGATTCTACACAGCGAACCACCGCAAGAAACACTGGAGCAAGATTAAGACAAATTCAGGCCATACGTTCGGGTACAGTTTTTTTAAGGTTAGTAATAAAAAGCGTAGTGTTGTGTTCCAGTGACAATCTATATAATTACCCAAAATTGGTACCTTTAAAGAAGAGAACCTTAAATGACGGTGATGTGAAAAGTATATCAGTCCGAACAATTTAAAAATGTACAAAGTCAGTTAATTATTAAGTTTAAGTTAACTCCTGTTAAGTGTGCATAGTCCGTGTATATATTAATTTTAAAGTTGACGCAGTATGCTCAAGCTCACTTCATTTAAAAGCGAGGTAATGTGGAACGCACACGCAAGTTTTGAAGCACCCGTTGCAGGATAGAATAGGTTCAGGAATGAAACCTCACATATGAATAGCATGTCAAGCCTATTTTGCTTGTGACAGTTAGGCGAATAATTATGCAAATAAAAAAAACCTTAAAGAGATAATATAGCGTTAACTCCTTGTGTAAATGATATATTTGTTCCATGTAACTAATAAGCCAAAAATACATTGCAAGGTAGAGTAGATTAACGATGAAACCTCACAAATGAGTATCATGGGAAATCTACTGGCACTCCGAATAAGTTTGTACCCAAAACCTTGCTTGTGAACCCATTGTATATGTATAGCTTGTATAATATATGACCATATAGAGCAAACTGAAGAATTATGTATACCCAGTAGTGTTGTATAAAACTGTATATATATATATATATATATATATATATATATATATATATATATATATATATATAAGGTTGTCATCAATGCTATGTAAGAGCGCAGCATGATTATTGCAACAGACTGTTAACCCCAAGTCAATGCTTGTAGATCTTTATCTAGGTTACCGCATAACTAGTACTGGAGCCTTTTCAGCGCTCAAAGGACTGCGAAAGCAACCGATCTATCTTTGATACGGAATAGAGCGAGATTCCCTGATCGTTGTCTCCTCCCGAATCTAGGTCAAGAGAAAAAGGGTCATGTTCGTTAGAGACCGGTCGCTTATATATATATATATATATATATATATATATATATATATATATATATATATATATATATATATATATATATATATATATATATATATATATATATATATATATATATAATTAACCCACAGGAAAATGAAAAGATGAACCCAAGCACTTTCGAACTATATTTGGAAGTTTGTTTTCAAGGAATAGCATGAAAAGGGAGAAGACAACCTTATATACCTTATATAGGGTACAAAGATACGAAGGGAACTCCCATTACATAGTACAGACCAATGGAAAAAACACAAAAACAAGACAACAAAATACCAATAAAAAGAACAATAGACAACTAATAACAGACATATGCACCTTTAAAACGATATACACAGAATAACGCCGTGTATATGAATAGAAATGGTGGGGGAAAAAACAAAAAACATTTTAAAGGATTAAGAGTTAATCCACGGTCATAGCAGAGACACGTGGTGGGGTAGGAAATGCGAATGATATTGCACTAATAAAGAGTGACAACAGGCTGCATTATGAATTTATTTCATTTAGCACAAGTTTTTATTAAAACAGGGTCGAGTTTAAATAAGCCAGGGGAAATATTTATATTAGGTAAGATGCCAATTAATGAACACTTGACAATATTTCTTTTTGTGAAATCAGCGGAATGATTATGGAACTTTGCAGAGTTCCAGTCAATGGGGTTATTATTTTCGGATAAATTTAAAAATAAAGCACTGTTTATTTCACCTATTCCAATATTATTAGGTCCTGAATCAGAACCTAAATTGGTTAGCGGACAAAGGTAGACCTGCCTAGGACCAGTCGATAATCGTCACGTTAACCCCTGCTAGACGCCATCACAGACTCAGCGCCACGAATAACGGGTGTCTTCGAGGAGCGCACTAGAATTAATGACGCCTCACCTTCCTTTCCAAATAATTTGTACCTAACACCCCCACAAACTGGGGTAACCAACCTATCAACTTGTGATCCTGCATCTATAGACTGGTTATCAGTGGACTCATAAACTGGTAACCCCAGAATCTTCCATTATCCCTACCCGGGAGTAAATACGCGACCTAACCACGTGATTAAATTTAAAATTACTTCTCGACAGATTTACTTTTAGAAGAGAATCGATTAGTGCGATTTTGATTTCCCGTCAAGTTACCTAATTATTCGATGTTCACATGAATTTTGCTGTGGACAAATCGACAATGTGTTCGGAAAGAATATTTGTGCCAATAAATCGTCTCAGATATTCTACGTCCACTTTGTCCTATGATAATTTGAATTGCATATTTTAAAGGGAATTTTATATACGCCTGATTTATTAAGAGAAAGGGTTTATTCTCAATTAGGTTATATTAGACTGAGTTGGGAAAGCTAAAAACTATCTTGAGATTATAATTATTTATGTGACTGTTATTATATTGTTAATATATTTGACGACAATGTACTTGGGATCAGATTCATTTTCGCTATGGGTGGTTGGATTAGTTTTATACTTATTTTATAATTGCGATAAAATGCTTTTCCTAGCTTGCAAATGTGCTCGTAAAAGAAAGATGGTAGATATGAGAGATGACTTAAAATGTTCTTAATGTTATGGATTTAACTATCAATGAATTTAGGATTATCTACTCCGTACGTAAGTAAGAACATAGTGGAAACAACTGATATCTTTACTTAATTTCTATGGCCGAAGTAAAAAATTAATATAAGCATCTGAATGAATGGGTTTACGCTAAACGAAAAATTAGAGAGTAAGATTCAATATCAGATTGATGAGCAAATCTAGGCATGGAAGAGGGAAAGTTGATTTCCATTCAAATTTAAGACTCTTTCTCATCTATCTGAATATTGGTCTCTCTTGTTGCAATATGTATCTAATTTTATCCATAGTTTTGGAAGATCAACTCTCCATCATGTCTTTGGTCTTTTTTTCGGTCATCTTTTATCAAGTGAAGTCCATTCAGTACGGTTTGTACTCCATCTATCGTCTTCGAATCTCGCCAAGTGGCCTTCCCAGCTCCATTTCAATTTTATTATAGCTTCGCCTATATTCTGAAATTTGTTTTTTCCACTTATCCAAATGGCTGAATTTCTGTCAGAACAATTTATGCCTTTCATAATGCGTTCACGAGCTTTTTGGGTTGTTCTAATTTTTAATGTATGTAATTATTTTGTTCAGGTTCCAATTTTCTGTTCTAAATATCATACCTATGATTATACATTAGTTGTATACTGTCTTCAGGCAAATAGAAATTTTACTTGTGAAGATAATGCTTGCCTTTCGAAATGTCTTTCGGCATAGAAGGATTCGGAGTTGGATTTCTTGATCTTTCCCAGAGAAAATTGTAATCCGTTTACCAAGATAGATATGTCTACCTTTTTAATTTGGTCTTTTTCAATTATGATGCCTATCATATATATATATATATATATATATATCGTGGTAGGAGACCATGTTGTAGGCATTTTTGTTGAAGTTGAAGGCTAAAGTTGTTTGTTTGAGCTTGCGCTACAGCTTTTTAACCTTTATACATATTCTCTTTTAAGAAAGCAACAGGTTAAGAAACATGGTGACAAATGAATTTCCTTATTAGCTAATGAGTCTTTCAACCTTTTCATGGTTCATCAACTGGGAAAACGATAATAAATTACAGAATAGATATACGACGTCAGGGACTGAGCATCACACATCCTCGTATATTGTGAAGACCTCAACATTCGTGTCTCTGAGGCAACAGCACACCTTAGGGTGGTTGCCCCCCAAAAGTTTTTAGTTTTTTATCTCCACATACCTGATTGTATTACCACATTGAACAGTAGGTCACATACTCAATTTTATCAAAATCGAACAATATTTACTGGTCGCTATATGGATCTTAACTTATTAGTCTGCTGGTAAATGAATTTTTGGGATAGAAATATACAGTCTTCGCAAATACTAGTTTATTTGAAATAGATCTTGATGTTGAAAGACATTTTTTGTAAAAATATTTATATTAAAGTGAAAGAAAATAGTTAAATGGCAAATGATTTCTTTTTGACACATATTAGAACTAAAATTGCTGATTAAACATTGATCCTTTTGAGCATGAGGGAAATTTTTCTGATGTTTTGCCACAAGTATGATAAGCAACTGTTTATGTTTTTCATCTTTTGTTAGAGATGCATTATACGATTTGATAAGTGCACTAACTCTTTCTGCTGGATCGTTAACAACCATTAAGTTAATTGCTCGACGTTGAAATTCTTGAAAACACGTATTCTCTTCCCAAGAACTTGGGTTAGTCTTCAGGAATGTATTATCTGCAAACTTGTATCGATCTTTCATTAGGAGACTGAAGATACGCTTAGTTTTTTGAGTTACAAGTTCATGCAAGTCCAAATCCTGGATGTTTTTTGTAAGATTCAATCGGCGAACAACTTTAGTGTTTTCATTACCTTGGAGATTGGAGACCATCTTTTGTTTGGTTTTAGCATTAATTATATTATTGAAAAATGCAAAACCAACACGATGTTCTCCAAGATACCAAAGGTGTCTTTCGAAATTGTCTGATTTGGGTACTTTTGCAAAGTTTTAAGAAGCAGAATGTCATTTAAAAGAGCATTAATTCCAAAATAGGCTTCATTCCAAAAACGCCAGTAGACCAAAGCAATAAAAGAGAGCACTCTGTAATATTGACCCATTCACGGTACGGTAGTTTCAGTTGATGCCTCAACAAGTATATTTTAAAGACATATATAGCCTTAGCCATCCAGCGTGCATGATAAGTCGCTCTTTGGGCTCTCAATGTAACTTCTGTCTTACCAATGCCCCCAAGAAAGATGAGACTGAGTCGCAGCAATTCTTCATAATCGTCACGCAACTGACGAGATTTCAAAGCTTTTGGAAAACAGGGAACTATTTGTCCTCGCAGAATATGCAATACTGGATTGAGAAAAAAACTGCTATCCACCCCTAAAAAAGCATCCTTATAAGTGAAGAGACAATTGTTCTTTAAAACGTTTAAAGAGACTTCTATTTAGACCATTGTAGGCCCAAGTAAAATATTGCAAGCACATGACAACATAATTTCTAAAATATGATGACGGCACGTAATCCAAACAAGCTTCTTTCCTAATACTTTCTCAATTATGGTACAGGTCCTTTTTGTAGGCCTGTATTTGATGCAGTTGTGTCAAATACAAGGCCTTGAACTTCTTCACGAAGATTCCAGTCATTAATTGATGAAATGCAGGCCATAGCCTGTTCTTCTCCTGTTGCTCGTGTTATTTTTGGCACACCAAGAAGTTTTTGCATTCCATTTACAGAAACTGTTATTCTAATTCGTTCTACTGTTTCCTTTGCCCCATCAATAGCAAGTAGTAGATTTCCATCCCAGTGAAGAAGTATCGGTCCTTCAAAAAACAACGAAGCTTTGTCTTCATTGTATGTTGCTTCTCTTACTTGCTTTCTGGTACGTCGTATAAAACTCCTAGAAAGTGTCATAGCTGCAATATCCTGACCCAAGGCTTGTGCTATTGATCCAGCAATCATCCTCGCTTTTCTCTTCATAATATTTGCACGATCAAGAACAGCTGCCACACCTGAAGTTGTAAAGTTTTTTTTTAATTTGAAGGACTAAATTGTGCAATCTTTTTTTCTAGTTGAAGAAGGTACACAAAACTCTTTGTCGGCTGCAATTAAACTTTCTCCTTCAGATGATGATGACTCGAAATCTACATGAGCATGAGGTTGTAAGTTTGCGTCAAAGTCATGCACTCCACTTATGGTGGTACTGAATAACACGAGGCACATCACCACATGCTGGTAGTCTTGCATATTGTCGTGGTATGACATTACATTATATCAATACAATATTATATATATGGGGGGAGGGACCGATAACTTCAAGGCGAACCGACAAAAGGGACTGAACGCCACGAGTTTCGACTGGCGAAACAACTAGATAAGAGTGCAACGAGGTCAGGTATATTATGGGCAAGGCAAAGCTCAAGGTTATTTAAATAGTCATGAACAAAAATATAATTTTATTTACAAAAAAAATAATGAGAGAATTGATGGGCGAAATTACATCAGTAAACGAGGAGGGGAATTAACTCAAATGGGTTACTGAAGGGGGAGAGAGGATGGCTTACGGAGGATTCCGGGTGAGACGTCAGGGTAAGGCTTCACAGATGTCTTCTGCACGTTAGGCGAGGCCGCTCGAAGCTTCTGAGCGGGATGTTAAAGTGATGACGGTTCTCCAAAAAGGGGGAGGGTAACGTCCGGTCCAGAGGAGAGTATTTCGGCCACCCAAAAACGAGGGCTTCGACAGGAGTTGACGAGAGAAGTCAGAAAAATTACTCGGTAGCGATTGTTAAAAGGAATAACCTCACTGGCTGGGGCTAATTCCAATACACAAAAATAGTTCAGCTGTCACTTTGTTTTGTTGTTAGCACCTGACTTGGAACTAGGGACATTTTCTTCGGGTCCGGGCGAGACTTCTCAACTTTGTGTCGGTTTCATGGGAAACGAGCAATATATATGTCTGAGTCTCTCCCCGCGGGTGGTTTAGTGGGAAACAGCTCTACTCTCGAATGGCCTCGAATCTTCTTGCCGAGGATATTCTAGCCCGTGTAAAGGTGAATCGTGGTGGACGTGATTCAAGTCTACCGCTTGTAGATGTGGTGGGGGGGGATTAGGCTTACCAATTTAAGCCTAACAGAGCCTTCTACAGCGCATGGAAGTTTCGTGCTGGACAAGAGATTCCACGTGGAATTCCCTTACACATATAAGAAGCTCACTAGGAGGATGTCCTGAAAGCCACACTGCTGCAGATTAACGCGTACTTCTAGCCCTAATCTGAAACAACAGAAATAAAAATTTATTGTAACTGAGTGAACTCACGGTTCCCCTCCATTTAGTTATACTTAGAAGATATTTTTTTATACTCTAAAATATCTAAATATTCAATATTCAGGAAAGGAGAAGCTTTCATTTGACATATATATATATATATATATATATATATATATATATATATATATATATATATATATATATTGTGAATTAAAATATGAACATAAAGTGTGTTAACATATAATTCTAATATTCTTTAAGTAATTCTGATATTGATAAAAAACTGCAAATTATCTATGCACTGAATAAACAAAGTATATTACTTACCTAATTAATTATATATATACTTGCATAAAACAGCACTTGTATTCACTTGTATTACGTCAACTTATATAGGAAATGGTACGATTTCATCGCCATTTGAAACGAGGAGGCGTTTTTGCGTCATCACTTTACAAATGGGCTCAGAACTCAACAAGCTGAAACAACAATTATTATTGTATCATACGCCGAGTATGTGAATGTCATTCCACTTTTCAGATAATGCAATATCTTGATTTTTTGCGAATTCTTTTACTTCATAAGGAATGAGTTATCAATGATAAATATATGATAGTATATAAGTAACAACCAATAAATGCCTACTATTAAAAAGTTCCAATATTTTGACTGAAATTTAAAAATATGGCGATACATAGCAACTTCTTAATATTCACTAATTTAGTCAATATTTTGCATCAGCTCTCTCAACATCTTATAGCATAATTTTATCCATGTCGAGAACATTTCCAACTAATTTCAATTTTTGGCATATATTTTTGGACCACCATAAGCACACTTCCAAGACTGAGCTATCAAACGTCATACTGCGAAGCATCGGACAACGCTCATTTGATGAATACAAATAGCAAAACAATATTATTCTCCGGGAGAATGATCGAGGAAACCTGCCAGAAACCAGCTAGCCTACCACTCGCAGTTTTAATATCAACAGCATAGTAACATAATCCGCAAACCGTTTAACTCGACTCTTATACCGATCACCTATCGAATCGAATGTATGCATTGAGAGAAACAGAGAGGGATAAGTGCGGAAGACCACAGAATATCATGTAGTCGTAGAGAAGACAGGTCGGTGGCTATACACCGTTCCTTGGTGTCTTCGTTCAGTAGGTAGAGGTATTGTGTACGACTGAATCGGCGGGAGGATGGGGTGGATGGAGAGGCACGCATTCATGGAAAACCTCTGTTCATGTGGATAAGTATTGACACGCGTGGTCGAGGGCGGCTGGGTATCTCAATTCCATCGAAGCGCATTATGTTTATGTATGTATGTGGGGTATCCTCTTGAATATAGTAAGAGGGAAAGATTCATGGCTGGCACAGGCCACTCTCCAAGTTCTCTCCTTAGTGGGAGAGTAGGGTGGAGAGTTATCTTCAGTCGACCCGACAACGACTCAATTTCGCTCTCTCCTAAGTGTCCAAGTGGACTCAAATGGGGAAGGGTAGGCGGGAGTCGGTGAACATAGAAAGAAGTAGGAGTTGGAGGGAAAAAATATAAGTTAGAAAAAGTGTAAGAGAGTGGAAGTTGATCTTTTTTAGATATTCACCTAATAGTTGAAAGATTTGATAGAACGGAACAACCCCATTGTGTGTTGGTACTGATTTTTTCGTGGATTTCGAACCAATCATCCCTCAATCGCCTGTTTCCTTCCATCTCTTTTAGTTCTTTATTCCACTTTTGCTAATTCCTACAGGTATTGGATGAAGCGCCTAATCTCTGTTACCATTTGCTGTTTCTCTTTCATTGGTGTGTTTAATTTTGCATTCATGCCTTTATGTTTTTTAAGCCTTGAAATCTTCGCTTGTTTGTTATTTATACAGTATGTTACTATTTATATTTTATCTGTTCGTTATTTATTTGTTTTCTTAGCATATTCTTACTTTATGTATAGTTGTTTTGTTCTCGATTTACGTTTTCCTCTTGAACTTACTTCATTTTTGGTATTTCATCTAAGTTTCGTTTATTACTTTTCACTACATTGTTGTTTTGTATTACACTTATTTCCACTTTAATTCTCTTGTTTTACACTTCACTTTGAATTGTTTCATTTTTCTTTTTACTTTAGATAGTTTTGTTATTGTCTCACAAATCGGTTGTTTACTTCTGATATTTTGTTTGGTTGTTAATTGTTTCTGTCTTTTTTATGGTTGAGAAAAATGTTCCTGTCGGTTTGGTTTGGTTATATTTTTATTTGTTTTTTTTTATTACAGATTTAACTTAAATAAAAATGGCTGTCTTCTCAATTCTCAGCTGGAGACATCCACTCAGGAATCGTTTATTAAAGGAGTTTGCTGCTCTAATGTTCCTCCGGTCTGCAAATGTTGGAGTTTGTTCTATTTTCCTCCATATTTTCTCCGTCTTTTATTGATGATGATATTTAACGTTTTTATTTCTTACCTCTTGGTGCAGACTACACTGATTTATCTTCTCTCTCCTTCGAGTGTTATTAATTAGGTAGAGTCATTTAGTCTGAATCCTCTGGAGTTCCAGTGTTTTAGTTTATCATTCGCTGTTGATTGGGATTGAAGTGTAGAGGAGAGCCTACCTTCATCATGGCATACATAATTTTTTTCTTTTGTCCTTCATGCTATATGTTGTTTGTAGTCTCGTTTTATCCTGGTCCAATTTGGACCGTTAGTTTAATCGCTCGCTGAATGAAAAGGGCTAAGAGGGTGATATTTATGGCGCATTGTCTCCGAGATGAGAAACTTCAGATTAAGGCTGTCTCTTCCCTAAGTTCAAGGATTACTCAAGAAGCGGGCCATAAGGCTTTGCAGCAACAGTTGCGAACAATTTCTGTGCATCGTATTTAAGTGCGAACGGTTGATGCTTAAATCCAGAAATCTGTAGAAGTACATAGGAGATCAGAATGGAACCTATTTGGACGCATGGAAGTAAGAAAGTATAACAGAATTTCAAACAGTCATATAATCGGTTACAAATGTGGAAATAACATAACATTATATTCGATAATAAGAATATCGTAGAGATTTATTAAAATTGTAGTTAAAAGGGCAAATAGACATTCTTTACAAGTAATCCAGCATAGTTACCAACAATACCACACTGGCAAAAGTTGTGTACATGTTTGTAGTACACATGAATTAATATAAACAAGGAAAGTAATAGTTCAAGATGATTACATGCGAAGTTAATTAACAATTTGGAAAGAAATTCAGAAAGTTTAATTGATAGAGGAATATTCACAGTACGGGAACTAAAAGTGTTGAGTTGCGTGTAATTTAAGGAAAGGACAAAATTTTACATAATGAACTTTTTATAGCAGAGGCAAAGAAAGAAATGGATGGAAAGGAATGGTACAACAACAGAAATTGAAAAAGAATTGTTTACAATGAAAATTTCTATTAAAGACATCGTATATCAGCTATTTGTCGAACAGTTTTCAAGAAAAAGAACACACCGGATATATGTAAGTTAATTCTTTTATATCTCTAATGATAGATCTACGTTGATCTTAACTGGTAACCTCGGTGTTGGAATGAATCGAGAGAATACGATTTCCTCAACATAGTGAAGAAAACTGCAACATAGCAAGAGAAAGAGAGAATCTTAAGGGCTGAGAAACAATGTCGAAGTAAAGTGAGACTAGCTGTTTTCTAGTTCGTCTCCTTGAGGTTCGCGAATAATAAATAATTTCGTCAGATGATTGCGTGATGTACGCACAGCCGAGGAAATGAATCATATCTATATAGATATGCAATATGATAATGACGGTTTACTAATATATATATATATATATATATATATATATATATATATATATATATATATATATATATATATATATAGCCGCGACCCAAAGTTTTACGAACAGGATGAATGTTTCTTATTTCATGGGTATGTATATGAATACGTTGTGGAAGTTGTGCACGCAAGTGTTCACTACAACTGAAAAGCAAAACAAAAGTACAAGCATCTATATAACCTTTTGTCGAATATCTCAGATGGCGATACTATTGATATTTATGAAATAATATTATCAGTAAGCGCTAGATTACCGTCAAATATCCTCCTATAGCATCTTTATTGTTGATTGATATGATATTCCATGTTGATAGGATCGGATAGTGATATGATAATGGAAAAAAAACATGTAAATATAGGAGCGTCTCATCTCGCTAAATATCGTACGGAGTTTCTACGGATTACATTCTAATGTTTTAGTATTGTTGAAAAAGATTCGAGAAAGTAAGAGCATACAAAACTGACTTCGTTTTAGACGACCTAGGGTCAGTATGATAAGTTATACTAGGTCTCTGCGTCGCATGAGCTTTCGGAATCATAAGAAAACCGAGTTGATTATCAATATTCGACATGAATATGTTAATTCATCCATCACTATATCCTGTTGCATACTGCTTTTACAAGACTTAAAGTCATTTAAAGCCAACCAGAAACCGTGGATTATTCTAAAGCAAAAGCAACTTCGACTGGCTTGGAAATGTGCTCCCCGTAACTGGACCATGCAACAGTGGGAACGTGTCTTATGCTCCTACGAGTCTTAGTTCCAGTTGTTCTTCGACAACAATAAAACATAGTGGATCTTCTGTAATTGCATGGAACTGCATGTCAAGCTTGGGAGTATGTTTTATCAGCCTTTGCGATGACTTCATGAAATTAGAGAAGTACCAAGTTTCCTGAGAGATGATATGCTGCCATTAGCTCCAGACCTCTTCACAATGACCATAATGGGATTTTCCAGGAGGAAAATACTCTATATCACAAGTTTATATTCACCATACAATTGTTCCAAGAGAGCAATAGCACGGTAATAAACTGGCCACCTCAGTTTCCGGATAGAAATCAACTGGAAAACCTCTGACAAGACCTGAATAGAGCCGTTAGAAGTTATTAGCTAGTCTCCAATGTGCAACTTAGAACAGTTATCCCCGAGAGTGGGTCAGCATCACAGCATTTAGTTTTCAAACCCAGAAGATGAGGCGAGATCTTCGAAACGTTCAAATTCAGATAAATAGAGATGATTTTAACAATATGCAAATATGAAATATATATAAATATATATATATATATATATATATATATATATATATATATATATATATATATATGAATAAATAACAGACTTTCCAAATTCCTCGATAATAATGGCCGAAAAAACAGCTGCCAATTTGGCTTCAGCAAAAACAGTAGCACGGAGATTGCCATTGGAGTCATCATTGAAAGGATAGCGAAAGAAAAGAGAAAAGAAATGAGGGTAGACATCGTATGCGAGGACGTGTCCAAGGCATTCGACAAAGTATGGCAAAGGGGTATACAACTCAAGATACTCAGATAAGGAATGAGCAACAAGATGGAAAGGATTTTATGTGATTATGTAATGGAAAGACGTGATAATGTGGAAATAGCACGACATCAGGGTAAAAAATTAGAGCTCGCTGTGGGTTTGCCCTAAGGTGGATATCTGAGTCCGTCTCTCCATTCAATCTACACAGCAGATATACCACCACCAAGAAATGAAGTCTGCTTGAACATCCAATTTGCCGATGACGTCACTCAAATCATAGTTTGCCCCTACAGAAACGGCCCAATGTAAGCTAAGATGACTGCAGAAGAGATAAGAAGCATTAATAGATACGAAGAAAAATGGAAAATTAAAACCAACAGGGATAAATATAAAATGGTACTCGTGTACAGGAGGAGCATCTCAGATGTATATGTAAAAGGACAGCGCTACACATACGACAAAGAGTATAAGGTGCTTGGACTAACCATTACGAAATCAGGTAATAAATAAAACTTAACTGAGAGGGTCAATAGAGGGAGGAGCGGCCTGGTATTACTGTAGAAGTTAGTTAACCTAAGCATGAAAAACAAGAGAAAAATTTATCAAGCCATAGTACAGTCCGCTATTATTTATCCAACCATCGCGATGTACACGATCTCGAGGAGTAACCTTTTAAGACTACAAAAAGTCTTAAACAAAGTAATCTACTTAATAGCAAACACCAGAAGAGGAGAAAGAAGAAGACATCGAGACCTGCATAGGGAGGCAAGGATAGAGCTACTTAACAGAATAATTGCAATAAGAGCAAGAAAAGTCTTAAAAAGGACACAAAATGAAATAGGAGTTGAATTAACCACCTAAGTTGCCAAAAGAGAAGGATGGGGATCACAAATATTATTTTCAAGTTTTCCAAGGATAGATGAGGGAGGAGAAGAAGCCGAAGAAGAAATCTACACCTAGAGAAAGAGAATAATACTCGACGTCGACTATGAGTAATTAATTAACCGAAGCAACGACAGTGAATAACATATAGTCAATTATAAATATGATAGGGATAGGAAAGAATAGATAGAGGGATAGAAACCTACACCAGTTTTCAGTAAGGATATTTACTAACAACAGTTTTAACGCCTCATAAATACCAATACTACTTTCTAACTTTATCACCCTAGCTATAATACCTAAAATGGACAGAAATAAGCTTCACTTCAAGGCAATTAGCATCTCTTTGCAAACCTCTTACTTCCCTTAGCCTTCCACACATATTCGTTTTCTACTATCATATTCGCACACGGGACTTACAGTGATACGTGGGACAGGGGTCAGGATAAACGGCAAGGTTATAGTTAGAGACAAGCGACACATCGTGGTTCTGATTCCACGTTAAGCTGTAGGACGCATGACTAAATAAGCCCACTTTGTCTTCTACAATTTTCTTCACTGTCATATCCTAAACCTTCTTCTTCCTCTCCCCTTTCACTCCTAACCGCCGTACTCACAGTGTTTCGAGCCTACTTAAGCTCTAGACAGTGTGACTATGGGCTCTATAAACGAGTACCGGGCTTCCCTCCTCCCTCCGTGGTCGCTCCATGAGCGCAAAGGGGGGTGGGTGTTGTGTTGGAAGAGCTGTTCTTTGTCTCCCACCTCTCTTTTCATTTATTTCATTAATGACTATTTGTCGCTCCAATCTACTTCACTGGCAAAGGAGGCAAGGAAAACGTGCTGATTTTAACGGCGGTCAACTCGGTGACACCGAGATGTCGGGAGTATGGTTTCCGGCTGAAGTTGCACGTTAATTGCCGTTTCTTTATTTGACTGATGAAGGCTTCGGCCATCCGCAATCTCCTGCGATTCTGGATTCTAAGGATGATTGAGGTGTCCTGATTCAGCTTTTCACGGGTTAGGATAGTGCCATGAGAGTGGACGTGTATTTTAATCGCGCCATCTTTAAGGCGAGCTGTCAGTCGCCTTGACAGGGCTGTGGAGGTTACACAGATGTACTTTGAATTGCGGTGTTCGCAGTCACCGACTTTGCATGAATATTCTTACACGCCGTTGGAGAGAGACAGCTGTTCTTCATGATGCAATTACTTGTTTTCTTGGTCTTGTAGTATATAATTAGATAAATATCCTTATTAGGGTTGGTTGGGGTCACGTTACGATGGAGAATGGCCTTAAGAGCCTTTTCGTCTTTAGAGTAGCCAGTGTTCATATTGGCCTTGTGAAAAAGGTCGATATTACACTTCTTTGGAGTAGACTGACGCCAGGGCCAGCAGCCAAGTTCATTTTTACTTTAATGATGGCGTCGATGGGTTCTTGTGGGTAGCCGTTGTTAACGGGAAGACCCCTTTAAAAAACCTGTAAGAAATATTAAGAAAATACAAGTTAAAATTAATAACGCTGCCACAGCTCTGGACTTCAATAGAACCTGGATAAATATATATATATATATATATATATATATATGAGTGACACTCTTTGGACTCAACCTGCTGACATTCCCTCAAAACGTCGTATATCGGTTTGACAAGCATGAGATTTACATTCCTTTTGCATCCTTTATTTCAATCCCAAGAGAAAAAATCCTTCCTAACTCTTGGATATCAATCAAACAAGAAATCGATTCGTTATAATTTTCTCATTTCAATACACGATACGTGAGCACACCTATGAATGTCGTGCTTACTCAAAAATTTCGTCTAAATATAGTGTGAATCGAACCAGCACATTCATCGCCTGAAGAAGGAGGAAATTATGTTACTTCGACGTGCTGTAAGTTAATGGATGGTAAAGAGCCAGCGCCAATACAAATTCCCTATGTAAAAGGAGAAAATTAGCCATTATAAAGATTAAGTTTTGTACGCGCGTCTTTGTAAACTATACAAATCGTAGTCATTGATTTTCGATTAACTATCCCTGAATTTCACTGAGATTCTGAAGCTTTGATCAAACAAAGCTATATTCCTTATCACTATGCCTTAATTCTCTAGGAAATTATCATATCAAAGTTGTTAAGGAAAATGTTGTTAAATGTGGTCTAAGAAACTAAGATTCGTGTAAAAAAATATTCTCTTGCATGCATAAAAAAAAGTTTCGACATCTACAACAAAATTAGCAGCATAACACTTTTGGCCAAATATCAAAAAGTTTGGCCGAGTTTCGAGACTTCTGGTAAATCTGATTTATAAATGGTGCGACACTGGTCACCCCAGAGTATCAAGTTGAATTTCAACAAAAAGGATATTTTTGAAACATTGCTACAAATACGCAACTGCATAGAATTAACCATGGATAAAAGAAAAAGCCCGACCACTGCAAGCATAACTTGTATCATTTCCTTGCCCAAATGTCAGGCACACTGGCTTCACTCGTGGTTTACTTATATCAAGCCCTTCTCAATTGAGAGGGTAGCAGCTGGCACTCAAAAAGTCAAGTGCAGGCATTCCATAATCAGTAATTGATATAATTTCATTCCGTCTGAAGGATTTCCACTAACTTAACGTACCAAAAGCTTCCGTGTCGTTATATTAGAGAAATTTACCCATTTTCTGTCTCAAAAGATCTAACTTTTGTTTACATCTTTACAACTATCCCATATTCACTCTGAAATTCTCCCAAAGAGGTTACGGAATGCTTTGGGGCATATTATGAGCTCAGAATTCATCAGAAAATCTTTTCTGCGGAGTAATCCTCCCCGCATTCAAGAATGGCTCTAGATTTTGGCTGTAGAAACCGCTCTGGATAAACTCACTACACCTTCAGCCCAATCTCACAGCCGTAACTAACAAAAAACAAAGGTGGCCTCCGTCACAAAGTACCCCATCCAAAAACTTCGTTAATAGATTGAATTATCACTGTCCCCATCAAGGAGGAGATTGCAACCCTATCCTTAAGGCTGGCGATTTTTTAGAGATTAATAGGTCAGTCATGGGTACGCTTAATATTCAGTTTTCGGAACTCTTCCACTGAATCGAACAACTCTCTTCTTCACAATGATAGGGTCTGAAAGTACCACGGGAGAATTGATGACCATGAACCACGTTGCGTACACGGTTGCAATGAAAATGGGAATTTGAGACATTACTTCAGAGGAGGACACCAGTAAAGCAAGTAAGAGCTCTTTTCACCAAACCCCTGCCTCCACTTCATCTACCCCAGCAAAATAAGAAGATAATTAGTTAAGAATGTATCAGTGTTTTTTAGCATTCCTGCTACTCATGATGAAATGCGATAACGGAAGAGTGACATTCTTCTTCAGTCTGCTACGTGATTTGATTCCCATTTCTGACTTTTAGGTACAGATTTCCAAGCTCAGCTTGAGACGAAATTCTATGCTGAGCCTTTTAGTCTTGAATATTTGATGTAATCATATCTGCTAATCTCTTAGCTATTTCAATAATTTAGTAGAGCCCATTATGTGGACTTCACCAGCGATTTATTCTTATGTGCTATAAGAAAAACCTCCAATCTTCCTTCAATCTTTTTGTCAATTTAGAATAAATTAGCTCTCCAGTGCATCAGTTCTTTAACAAATATAGTGAGGGTTACAAGCAAAATAACGATTTATTTAATGGGAAAATGCAACTATTGTGTCTGTCTCTTATGATCACCATAATAACGTAGAATTCTGTTGTTAATTGTCGTCGGCTTTGAACCCTCAATTATAAGGTTTAGCTAGGTCTAACGTAAAGAATCTATTGAGAGAAAAGAAAATACACCCATGCAAATATTCGTAGGCGTCTTTAATCCATTTACTTAAAAATTTGATAATAGTTATCGTGATATGTTTCAGTATCATCGTTTATCTCGTCACAATTAAGAACAAATATCCACTTTCTCAGCTTACCGATTTAAAAGCGTGTTTGCCAAATTTGTAAATGTTATCTAATATCGACCTACGTCATGCATTTGTTCTGATAATAATGGAGCCATATTCTATCGAAAAACCTGCAATCATATCGCCATTGTGTGTTTAAGATTAGCTTGTGCTTACCTCAAGGTAAGGCCAACTATTTTCAGATGTACATAAAATCACATTTTGTTTGAGCTTAACTTCGTTTTCGCTTACGAGTATGTCGATGACCTATTCATCATCAGAAAAAAGAAGTTCATCATTTTCAAAATGTGATCATAACTTTACAATTTTTATATTACACAGTATTTCCCTAAAATATATACAGGCAATTTCATCTGCTGAGTCGAAGCACATAAATTATTACGATATAAAGTCAACTTGTAAGATATATCTGAGAAAGGATAATATAGCTGTCATCGGGAATTATCCTAGACTAAACACAATGCAAGTGCTTCATAGATTCTTTGGCCTAGTGAAACTTTTTAGAAGGTTCTTTTAAAGTTTCGCTTTACTCTCATTCTTCTCACAAAACTGTTTAAATCTGAGACAAACATCCTAACGCATTCTGCTCTTGTAATGAGCAAATCATTCAAAGTTCGCTCTTAATTCAATAAAAATCAACATTAAAAAGCATCTTTTAATTGCTTCGAAACAAGATAGCCTGTTTCCTTTAATTACGGATGTATCTGGATTTAGAGAATTACTAAGCTGTCCTGAGAGATGATATGCTGCTATTAGCCCCGACCTCTGCAAAACTGCCCGTAATGCGATTTTCCAGCATGAAAATACCCCATATCACAAGTCTTTGTTCACCATTCAGTTTTCCGGGAAAGCAATATCACGGTGATTAACTGGCACCTCAGTTTCCGGATAGCTTACTTCATTGCCAATTTCCTGCAGAGAGTAGAATTGATTAGTAAGGGTGGAAAAGGCTCAGACTTAAAATTTTCCACAATTCTCAAGGGAATTAACCGATATTGTTCTTACAATCAGAATATCAAGTAAGTATATAAAAAACAAACTTCTTTCTACTCATCAATTGCAAATTAATCATAACCAGGCACTCTTCAAAAAAAGAACGCGCATTCGAGCTCATTAGTCAATACACTAATGATATTCGACACCAGAAGAGATGATTTTAGTGATGCTGCTGTGAGGTATGTATCAACAATTGGAACAAGTAATCGGTGCAATATAGCTCATTGACATCAACAAATGTAAATCTAGCAATTCAAACATTTAATCATTTACTATCATATGTTATTGGACTAGCCAAATCTCAATAGGTCGATTTGAAATTGATTGTTCTTCAAGATGATCCTTCTACCTCATTTGATTTTTATATAGTTGTTTTACCTTTGTAAAATCACTCAATAACTTATGTTTTTTTCATAAAGTTTTTCCCCTCCAAATATATCCCTCATTTGCGTAAACTAGTTCTCGACTGTTAATACAATTTGAGTCTTCGTGGACAGGTATTTGTATACTCCTGAGGAAAATTGTACGTGGAAGGATTATAAATTTGTTATACTGATAGATATCCAAATTATAGCGACATTCAAGCAATTCTTTGCACAATTCGCTTCACCCAAAACGCAGTTCTACATAATGTGGATATTTTAAGTACTTTTCCATCATTTAAATCCGGTAAGTAATACCGTCCGCCACTAGTCTAAATAGAGAGAGACATATTACTTGGAATATCACATCAGAACTTTTGCTTAAAGCTTTGTTCAATAAGTATGTCACACGTTTTCCCGCTCCAGTCCAGATAAACTCTGATTATGGATAACTATTACATTGTGGTTATTTCAGAAAGTTCTAAATCTTACCTACCGATGTTGATTCAATCAATTTCTGCTTTGAGGGTTAATTCTGGAAAAGATAAAAAACCTCCAAGAAAAGGGATATGCAATCATCTAGTGCCCGAAGTCTCAATTTAAAATTCAGGAAACTAAAAAAGGATTTTGCCATACAAAATTCTTATTTTATTATTTTTAACAAGGAACAGGCGACCATTTACAAACCCCAGCAGAAAGCAATGAATTGCGCTGATAGTTTCCGAGCCCTTGTCCACACTTCTGAAGCATAAGCCTGCGAACAATCCTCTTAAAACAAATATGTTAATCACCAGGGATATAATTAATACCCTCTCTTATTGTCCGAGGTCAATCTAACTGGAAATCTGGTAAATTTGAACTAGAAGATAGAGGTTGATAAAGGCTGCTTAAATTCAGTGATATTGATGGCGATTTGATCATAAAATGATGAGAGGGAGAATTGGATGAGTTAAAGAACTCGCCTACAAAGAATTAATTAATGACTTTTAAGAATAGCTATGTTCCTTCTTTTATAGAGTGAAAGTTTGTTAGCGGAGCTTATCTTCCTCTTCATTAAACATTCCGAGTAAATTATTTTTAACAAGGAACAGCGACCATTTACAAAGCCCAGCAGAAAGCAAAGAATTGCGCTGATAGTTTCCGAGCCCTTGTCCACACTTCTGTAGGATAAGCCTGAGAACAATCATCTTAAAACAAATATTTTAATCTCCAGGGATATAATTAATACCCCCTCTTATTGTCCGAGGTCAATCTAACTGGAAATCTGGTACATTTGAACTAGAAGATAGAGGAAGATAAGCTCCGCCAATAAACTTTCACTATATAATAGGAGGAACATAGCCATTCTTGGAAGTCATTAATTAATTCTTTGTAGGCGAGTTCTTTAACTCATCAAATTCTCCCTCTCATCATTTTATGATCAAATCGCCATCAATATCACTGAATTTAAGCAGCCTTGATCAACCTAAGCTATATTCATCCTCACTCTGTAATAATCTCTCTTTGAAATTATCAGATCAAAGTTGTTGAAGTTGTTACTTCATAATGTCCTTTTAGCAAAAAAGATTCGTTGCAAAATTATAATTTCTAACTTACGTTGTCCAAAGAAATATAATGCTTTTGCTTATATATATATATATATATATATATATATATATATATATATATATATATATATATATATATATATATATATATATTAGCGTGATAAATATTAAGTAAAAATAAAACCCAATTTAGAATCCGAATTATTTTCAAACAACTAGTAACTAGTTTCGGCTTTGGCCATCTTCAGCTATATAATAATAATTATGCATGCAACTACACTTTATAAAGGTGAGTAACACACGGAAAGAAAAGAGAAAAGTACAAATACATTGAAGAATTATATATCTATTGTGTTTTTATCTGTCTGATTTAGACAAAGGTTTACAAATATTACAATCTCTAGGGGAGGCCGATTTAATCCCATATATTCACATATTTTACAGTTTGTACATAGCTTGGGCCACAATATTAGAGGTCTAATTAGAGGTCTCAATCCTTACAAGAATTTTTTAATATATCCGATTATCAAAATGCTATATTAATAATATTATTAACGTACGTTTTTATATTTACTTCTTCATTTTGTGGTGTTTGGATAGAATAAAACGTTTAATTTGGCCTGAAAATGGCAATAGTTAAAGAAATAAATGGGATATTGGAACTGAATGAAATTGGAAATGACCTGGTTGATTTCATCTTAAGGAATAAATTTGTTACTTCAATATGCTCGAAATAATAAAGTAAGAATGGGAATCTTAATGGATTTAAGGTGGGATGAGAAGAAATGGCTGTATGCATTTGAATTAGTTGATTTGCGATTAGTATGAGGGTACAGACTAATTCTGATTATGCACTCCGTCTGAAAGCATAAGAAAGAGAAAGATAGAGGGAAAAGGAGAAAGAAAGATATATATATATATATATATATATATATATATATATATATATATATATATATATATATACATATATAAGGAATTAAAGCACATTCTCCGAAGTCGTGGCATTTGCCATCCTGGCCGCCGTGCTGACGGGATCCAGCGCTCCGTCCGGCCCCAGGTTAGCCTCTTTTCCTTCCTTCAGATAGCCTATATTTCTCTCCTACCTCGTCGCTTTTCATTCAACCTCTCCCACAACTTTCTCTGGTCAGCCTCTAATTTGACAGGGTAGAAGCTGACCTTCTTCTCAGCCAATCGTCCCGAATCGGGGCTAAGGGGGAAGGGGACAATGTCTCCTAACCCCTGAGCCACGGTCCGGGGTGGTTAGCATTTAACAACCTGCTTCATCCCCACCCATACATTCCTCACATCCCTTTTCCTCTCGTTTTCAAAATCTATCTTTTTTACGCCGTGTTCAAGGTGAAGCCGCCATGCCGAAGGACTGCCAGGCCACCAGGCGGAGGGGTGGTCCCAAATAGCGGCGCCTGGCTCTGCCCGGACTGTAAGCACCTCTTGCAGTGCGGGCTACTGAAAGAAGTGGTGAACGATTGCGTCCCGTAAAACAAAGAGGTTCACCATGCCCAATGATGCAAAACAAAAACATCTCCCCTTAATTCCCCCTAAAACAACGGAGCCGCCCTCGTGCAGCTCCACAGAAAAGATGGAGGTCCCCCCCCCCTGTGCTTGCGCAGGAGACCCTCCATACCTCTTTAACCGGAGAGGAGACTTACTCCTCTCCTACGCCTACGGAGGTGGGGGACTCCACCTCACCCCCTTCTCTGGAGGTGCTTTTGGGCACCTCCCTATCTCCAGCGGCAGTCCCTCCTTTGCTTTCTAAGGGGACTGCCAAGAAAGCCAGCAGGCAGCCCATTTCTGACCGCCCCTCGTGCAAGCGGCTCGGTAGCGCAAACCCACTTAGGGTAAAGAGGGAAGCCAGGCCCCTTCGGTCGCTTCCCTTAAAAGACCTGCTTGCAAGAATATTAAACCTTGCCGGGTTAAAGGCCTGTGCCTCCCCACTAAAGACTTATGACGCTGCCAAGGGGACCTGCGATGTCCTAGGAGGGGATGGCCAACTGGAGGCCCCTCCTGTGATAGACATGGTCCTTGAGTAAAACCAACCTCAGACGGTAGGGCCTTCCATGATGGGGGAATCCGGGCTTGGTGCCAAGCACCGAACCCGAATCCGCCCCTATGCAAGGTCCTCCTCAAAATGCTGGGGATTCTCAGGACGTACAAGGAGGGGAGGGATCTCCTCCAGATGCTCCCCCTGCGACCACCAGGACCTTCTCCATTTCGGAGAAAAACCTCTCTGAGGCCGGTCCATCTGGCCTAGGGGCTTTAAACGGCGGGGGTGAGAAGCGGGTTCATTACCCGCCCTCCTCTCCAAAAAAGAAAAGGACGAAAAAGATCCAAAAGACGAAGACTCGGAGCGCCTCTCCATCCGCGGGGGCTACGGGGATGGATGGGTCTGCTGCCACTTTGGCAAGCAACCAAGCCAAGATCGGCACATTCGGCCCCTCTGCCCCCCCAGGTACGGAGCTCCTGACCAAGACAAAGACCAAAAGTGCACAGGGCGGAGCCTCGATGACATTGGGGCCCCTCATTTAGAGGTTACATGGCGTTTTCTAGCCCGCTGGCTTCAAACGCTTCCTCGTTATTCGCTTCACTGATGGCAGCATGTTGTCCAAGGGCAACATGATCCATCAGAAGAGAGGATTAGCTAGTGCAATTGGTAGAGAGCTGAAGGTAACCCGTTTCTCGGACGGGAGCCTTCTGGCGAATGCGGCGAATCCTGCCGAGGCGCCCAAGATAAGTGCTCTTCGGACACTTCATGGCACCCCGGTTAGTGTGACGCCGCACTCTACCATGAACTTTGTGAAAGGAGTAGTTTATGTGAGGGAACTCGTTGACTACTCCATTAAGGACATTACCCTAGAGCTGGCCGACCATGGGGCGATCAAGGTCAAACGTGTGATGAGAAAACAGAGAGGGGCCTCGAGACCCACCCCTACACTCTTCGTCACGTACGACTGTGACAAGCTCCTTGAGTCGGTGCGTGCCGGTTGGTACTGCTACCGAGTGAAGGCATTCGTGCCACTGCCGTGGCGGTGCTTTTACTGTCACCGCTTAGGCCATACGAATCGCTCATGTAGACGTGCAAAGTCGGGGTCACCCGAAGTCTGTGTGAATTGCTCCAAGGTCGCACACGATAAGTCCGAATCGTGTGTGGCCAAGCGTGTCAATTGCGGAGAGCCGCACCCTGCTTCTTCGAAGCAATGTGGTGCATATCTTCTTGAGAAAGAAATCCTGGCCGTTCAGGCCCAGGATCGACTCTCATTCCGCGAGACAAAGGACTTGGTCCGAGCGCGCTTGGCTCTGCCTGGGACGTCATATGACTCAATAGTTAGAAAGGCACCCTCTGCTTCTGGCCCATCCAGGCCAACGAGCACAGTTGTTTTCGTGCCCATTCGGAGTCCTTCTGCGGGCTCTACCCAACCCAAGCGCTCCCCTGGTAAAGCTGGCGGCAAAAAGGGGTCGTACCCAGCCCCGGCTAAAACCAGGGCTCCCCGATCTTCCACCAGCGTGAACGTTTCCCGTAAGGCGAAACGGCCACGCGCCTCCACCGAGTCGTTAGACTCACAGGAGGCAACACCCCTGAAGATGGTCGCTATGCCATCTTCCGTGGTTCCTAAAGCTGTTCCCCGGAAGGAGGACAGAAACAAAGAAGCTTCAGGCCCCTTCGCCTACGCCCCGAGGTGGAGCGAGTGGCTCGGAGACGGTGGTTCCTGGAAAAGAGGGGCCCCGCCTCCGAAGCCGCAATGCCCGCCTAAGATTTTGAGGTGGAGGGAGGAAAAGACTCGCATGGCGAGCCCAACCTCCCCCAATAAGTCTTCGAAGGTGACAGCGCCTTCAGCGCTTTTTCCTGCCAATAGCACCCGGGGTTTTGCCCCCGGGAAGCGTACGGCCATTCCCGTGAGGGTCTTTAGTTCGAGGAGGGCCCTCGCGTATCCTCCGAGCTAGGCCTGGAGGGCATATTCCTTAAATGAAATTGCCGTGGACTCTAAGCCAACTAGGAGGAGCTGCGGAGGCTCGTCTAATCCCGTTCTCGTTAGCTATCGTTTTGCAGGAGACCATGCTAGTCGCGTGCCCCCTGCCTGCCCTTCCGGTGTATAAGGGTCTTGCGACCCCACCACCACGGGATTGCCGGGCTAAGGGATGCGCGGTTTACACCCAGCATGATGTCTTCATTCTTCCTTTCTCTTTAGATACCTCCTTTCAGGCAGTGGCTGTGCAGCTGCACATGTATAGGAGGTATACTCTGATTTCTGCGTACATTCCACCGTCAGCTGACTTCAACGCGAGGGACTTCCTCCGCGTCATGGTACAGTTGTCAAGGCCCTATCTCTTGCTTGGAGATCTGAACGGCAGTCATCCTCTCTAGGGAGATTACTACATAAATCCCAGGGGACAAGTCCATGCCGATCTGATCGAAGAGCTCGAGATGGGTGTCCTGAACGTGGATGAGGTTACGCATCACTGTCCGAGAACCTCTTCATTTTCTTGCCTCGACCTATCTTTGTGCTCTTCAGATGCACAGCCTGATTTTGATTTGGGGCTGGTCGATGACTTCCATGGTAGTGATCACTTTCCCATTCAAATATCATTATCAGGGCAACTGCCGCCTGAGAGACCACCTCAGTGGTGCTTGGCGCGGGCGCGGTAGACCTGCATTTCGGGAAATGACTGAATTCTCTATCTCAGTCGAGGAGTTTAGGTTGGTAGATGAGGCCGTTGAGTTCTTCTCCGGAAACCTCATCGCCGTGGGCCTGACTACTATTCCTAGGACGTCTGGCCGTTTTTGCACGCCGACCACTCCCATGGTGGTCGGCCGAGTGTGAGACGGCCCTCAAACAGAAGCGTTATGCCTACATGCGCTATAAGCGCCGCCCGAACGATTTCACTGTCGCTGAATTTCGTCGGGCTAGGGCTAGGTTCCGGTATATTTCGAAGCACGCCTGCCGCTCTTCTTGGCGGGCATACGTGTCTTCACTAAACGGAAAGACCCCTTTAGCTGAGGTGTGGAAGCGAGTCAAAAGGATTCGGGGCAAGTTCTCGCAGGACCCTCCTCCCGTTCCCTAGGAGAATGGGACCGCAATCTCGGACCCCGCGTCCGTGGCGGAATCCTTAGCGACCGCTTTTTCTGCATTCTCTCGCTGTGATGCTGCTCCGCCAGCATTCAATGCACGTCCTGATGTCGCGGAAGGCCGCCGGCTGGACTTTACCTCCAGAGGCGGAGAACCCTTCTACGACAAGTTTACTGTGAGTGAGTTGCTTTCCGCTCTCGCTTCGTGCGCGGACACCGCCCATGGTCCGGAAGATGTCCCGTACGCCATGCTTAGACATCTGGGTGAGCGAGGCATCGCCTTTCTGTTAGATTTGTTTAACAGGATCTGGGTGGAAGGTATTCTGCCAGACTCCTGGCGAATCGCTACTTTGCTCGCCTTTCGCAAGCCGGGGAGAGATCACTCTACTCCGACCGGTTTCTGCCCAATCTCTTTAACCTCTTGCGTGTGCAAGTTGATTGGGAAATTAATAAATGTTAGATTAGCCTATTTCCTGGACAGCGGAGGCCATCTGTCTTCTGCACAGTGCGGCTTCCGTAAGTTCCACTCCACATCGGATGCTCTACTCCAACTGACAAATGCCGTCTGCGAGGCTTTCCTTCGTAGTCAGCACTACGCCACGGTGTTTTTTGATCTGGAGAAGTCATATGATACCGCATGGCGATACGGTATCATGGAGACTCTCCATACGATGGGGGCGAGGGGAAACCTCCCAATGTGTTTATCTGAATTTTTGCGAGATCGTCGATTCCGCGTACGGGTGGGGGGAGCCCTCTCCCGCCCAAAGGAGCAGGAAGAGGGTGTCCCACAGGAAGGTGTCCTTAGTGTCATACTCTTCGCCGTGAGCATCAACGGCATCACCTCGGTGCTGCCTGAAGATGTTCTCGCTACGCTCTACGTGGATAACATTTCGATCTCTTTTGGTGCGGCCAAGATGTCAACTCTGGAGCGTCGACTCCAACAGGCATTGAACCGCGTCTCTCGCTATGCCGAAGCGCACAGGTTTCGGTTTTCTTTAGCCAAGACTAAGGTAGTGCACTTCTGCCACCATCCATGGCTTCTTCCCGACCCAGATTTGTTTGTTAATGGGGTGTGCCTGGATGTGGTTGAGTCGCACCGTTTCCTTGGTCTTGTATTCGACCGACGCCTCACCTGGGAGGCTCATATTCGCAGCCTTAGGCTCTCTTGTACCCGCGCCATGGACATTATCCGTTCCGTGACGTTCAGCGCTTGGGGCGCTGATAGGGCTACTGCCTTACTTTTTTATCGATCCTTTGTTCGTTCGAAGCTCGACTACGGATGCGAGTTTTATGCATCCGCAGCCAAGCGTTTATTGCGGAAGGTGGATTCGATCCACCACACTGGCCTTCGCCTTGCGACCGGTGCCTTCTGCACTTCCCCCATGAGAGCCTGTTGGTCGATGCTGGGGAGATGCAACTCGCTCTTCTCTGCGTGCAGTGCATCACTCGCCTGTACGCGCGAGCCCAGCGCCTCCCTCAGTCGCCAACAGCTCTCACTGCATCCGCAGCTGAACTCGATGGAGCCTATGCCGCCGATGAGACGCCAGTCTTATCCTAAGCTTTTTGGGTTTAGGGCCAGGAAACTCCTTCAAGAGGTAGATATAGCTCTCGGGCCGGTGGCGCCTCTGGTTCTGCCCAGGAAACCACGTTGGAGGGTACCACATTTACCTATTTGTCGCCACGCCTCTGCTCCTAAAGCTTGTACTGCGCCGGGAGTATTGCGTTCGACCTTTTTGGAGCACATATCGTGTCACGCTGGAACCGTGCCAGTGTATACGGATGGCTCCAAGTCCCAAGAGGGGGTCGGCTTCCACGCCGTATCCCCTCTGTTTGAAGTCAGCGGGGCTCTACCAGGCACTGCGTCTGGCTTCACGGCCGAGCTCCTGGCAACACACCACTCGGTACGGGAGATTACGCCACGTGCCCGGTTCGGAGACCAGATTGTGATCTATAGCGACTCACAAAGCGCCCTGACTGCTCTCGGGGCATTAGAATCTCCGCATCCCCTGGTTCGCGATATCCGTGACGCCACGGTTTTGGCGAGCCAGGCAGATGTCGAGTTATCTTCTGCTGGGTTCCTGGACATGTAAGAATTGCGGGGAATGAGCGCGCCGATGAAGGCGCCAAAGAGTCCGCGAGGATTCTGTGACCGGACCATTGTTTCTCTCTTCCTCACACAGACTACATGGCAGGAATATGAGTAGCTCTTCGGACTGCTTGGCAAAGAAGATGGGATACGGTCCAAGGGAATTTAAAGTTGCGTGCCATTGCGCCGTGACTGTTCTCATGGATCTATCCCCCAATGCCGCGGCGGCTTCAGGTTGCTTTTTGTCTTCTCCGAATTGGACAAACTCGTGTGACGCATCGGTATTTGATGGAGCGCTTGCCTGCGCCCTATTGCAACGACTGCGTCTTCCCCCAGACTGTTCGGCACATTCTTGTCGAATGTCCCATTCTGGATGATCTTCGCGCACAATACCTGTCCCGGTACCGGGATAGGCGGGGTCGCTACCGCCTGTCCCTTGTACTCGGGACGAGTGTATGCACTTTGACTGGTGGACTTGTTGACTTTTTGGGGAAGGCCGGCCTTCTCCCTTTCATTTAACCAAGTTTAATTGTTGTTGTTTTTGTTATTGTTTTTGTTATTGCTTTGTTTTGTTACTTCTTTTTATTGTTGTTTCCTGTACAATTTTTTAAAGTAGCCTAGAACTAGGCTTTTTGTTTACGGTGACTTATGCCTAAGTCGGCAGTCGCCAGATAGCCCCTTAAATAAATAAAAAAAATCTCCGAAGACAATTTAATTCAGAACATTTTCGGTGTATCTCACACCCTTTTTCAACTGACACTGGATAGAAAATATAAGAAAAGTGCTTACAAACATAACACAGGGTCAGGTCGTGTAAGATCCCCTCTTTTTTCCCCAATCCCCTACTTGTGGCTAATCCGGGGTGGGGTAGGCCTAAACATATTGAAGGGCTGACATTTCACTATTTTGTTTATTTGCTTTTGTATTACAGGACTAAAAAAAAATGACCCTCAGATAGATTTAAATTAGGAACTGACGATATCAAGCTCGATTCTACGTTCTTCTCCTAACATAGTTAGCCGATTTAAATAACATTTTACTGTCATTGAAATCGATCGAATAATTCAAGTCTCTAACATGGCAAAATACTTCACTGCTTTCGCTGCCCACTCTGTCCAGTGTCAGTTGAAAAAGGGTGTGATATACACCGAAACTGTTCTGAATTAAATTGTCTTCGGAGAATGTGGTTTAATTCCCCATCTTTTCTTGCGATATTGCATTAATTTTCATCATATATATATATATATATATATATGTACAGAAAGAGCTTTTCTTATATACTTATTCATATATAGCAAAGTTTTCATTAAGTTTGTTTTAATCATACTGAGGCAGCATAGATGTTGGTAAAGCTAACCAAAATTATTCTTGCGCAATGTAATTGAATTAATTAAATATTTTGTATCCTAATTGAAATCTACTCAAACGCAAGAACACACCAAGTACATAACTAAAAAATTACAACGAATATTCTTTTTCACAGCTTCTATTCAGACTAAAAGCATTAAATCAGTACCAGGTTTGTTTATGCTACGTTTTCATAATAGGCAATCTTCAGCTAAATACAACATTTATAAAAATGTTTAAAAGTACAAAACAGAGGCTACTAGTCTCATTTTATACCCAGTTCATTTTGCTCGGTGCAAGAAAGTAGGAATCGGCGAATTTTTTTTTGATATTCGAAGATAATTTTTTTTTACATTTCAAATATATCTCCAAAAAGAATTGAATGCAAATGTCAAAACCATAATTTTCTGAATTGTTAAATTTTCCTGGCAAAGAAAGATTTGTCGACTCTTCAACAAAACGCTTGGTTTCGGACAATGTTGTGATTGGTAACGAGGCAGTTTTGGAGGGATAGAAAAGTGAATAGCCCTGATGTTTGACTGGATGGGCTACTGAAAACTACTCATGAACTCAATTTTGAGCACAGTATTCGCCATAATCGCCAAAAGGTATTATAGTTGAATAGCTATTTTATTGGTTCTTTGTTTGTTTCTTTAACATGATTAACGAACAAATAATTACGCCCCTTTGATGTAAGAGAAAGTTTTAAGCATAGTTTAAACGAACCATGCTATAGGTTCATCGAATCATCTAATTGAATGGCCGTCCAAATCACTGGACTAGCACCATGCGATTTTTTCTTGAGAGCACACCTCAAGAGTTAAGTTTATTTCACTCCCCTGCAAATATACACATAATTAAGAAAAACAATAACGCAAGTGAACTTGTTCAAGGAAATGCCACATTTCATGAAAAATGTGGCAGATAGAGGATCTAATATTCAAATGTGCTTGGAAAAAATAGAGGAGATATGATGGGAAGTGGTGTTTAGGAATAATTTGACGTGTTATGTGCAATAGAATTCCAGTACGATTAGACTTTAATAAATTTGTTGTCCCTCTCTAAAAAAAGTCTGCTGCCTAAAGTTGTGTGCTTTATCTTATTCTGATTTATGACCCTATGACCTTCAAACCTTTAATAATTCACATAATAACCTTGGGAGAAGCCTGGCAATAATATAATTCCAAAGAGAGTGTAAACCAACATAAGGGTTTCAAACTCCGTTAGAATCGGCTTAATAGTTCTGGTTATTGCCGAATAATTTCCTGGCTAAACTAAGGCGGACTTTGGCAATTATAGCATTCAAATGAAAATGTAAAACAACATAAGGGTTTCAAATTTAGTTAGAACCAACCAAATAGTTATGATTTTACTGCCCAAACAATTCCTGGGCTACCGTTGGAAGGATCTTGACAATTATATTATTCGATAGAGAATGTGAAACAACATAAGGATTTCAAATTTCGTTAGAATCGGCATAATAGCTACGATGCCATTGGAAAATATTTCCCCTGCTTAGCTTCGGAGGACTTTGGCAATTATATTATTTGAAAGAGAATGTAAAAAAACAAAATTTCGTTAAAATCGGCCGAATAGTATAATGTTATTAGCAAAACCGAATAATTCCCGGGCTAACCTTAAGAGAACTTTGGCAATTATATCATTCGAAAAAAAATGTAAAACAACATAAGAATATCAAATTTCGTTACAATCGGCCGTTGAATAGTTACAATTTTATTACCAAACCCCCAAAAAGCGAAACAGGGAACGACCGACCTCTTAATGAGATATAGAGTCGCCCACGACTGAAAATATCGTAAACCTCACCACCTAGCTTTTGATTGTCTTTGTTTCCATAATATTTCGTCGATTTCTCAATACATTTAACCTAACTGTGTCAACGGGGGGGCTGAAGTGTTTCCCTTAACTGTGTCAACAGTGGGTAAATATTTTACCTAATTCTCTCATTAACTGCCTCCCTAACTGGCTCAAGGTTTGTGTGGGGAAGAATCCCCCCACCAAAATTCTAACAAATTAAGGGGTGGGCTGAGGGTAAAAGCTTGCCCCCCCGTCATCTTTACAGAATAAAGTAACTAACTTAACGGGACCATCAAATAGCGGCCGTGGGAAAATGTAGTTTAATTTGATTTTTTTTTTTGCGTTACCCTTTATGTTTTTTTTTAATTTTTCCTATTTCATTTTAGCTGTATTTTTCTCCGTCTTGTTTGTACAGTCGTTTTTTGCTTTTAAAGGATGTTTTTTTTTAAGATTTAAGTTTATAATCTATTGATGCGAATTCAGTAACTTCATTAATGAATGAAGATGTATTTTGTAAGCTTTTTTGGTACTGTCTTTTTCTCTTTTTCCCCACCTCGTCTTATACTTATTTTTTTATTTTTTCTTATCTATAATTTTTGCCTTTTTAACTGAACTGATTATTTATTCCAGATAGAATCGTTTTAAGGTTTACTTAGGTTCTTATATTTATTCTTTTGCCGATGTATTTCTAGCATTTTTTAGTTTTATCATTGTTTATTTTCCTCTATTTTGGGGTTAATCTAACATTTTAAAATAAATAATTAGATATTTTGAATCAGTTTATATCTAGGTCTCATTATATGAACTATGCATTCTTTCACGTTTTCCACGTTAGTTACCGACCACGAAAAATTAATACAATTTTTAGGCGACCACAAATTAATTAAATTTTCAATTTCCTCTGATCATTGCGATAAGCCCCTCGATATACAGCATCATTTTACATTAAAATAATTTGGAGAGAATTTCACATGAGGTCGAGGTTTCCGAAAAAAAATATTGTTTTGTTTCCTTAGAGGGGGCGGAAGTGACTTTAGTCCTAGCCGCTATTTTGCAACTCTAGCCACCCGAATAATGTTAGTAAAATTAGTTTTTCATTTTTTTCCTTCATTTACAAGGTGTAATGGCCTATTTCTTGTTTTCTTTAAATACACACAAAAAATTTGAATTTGGACTCGTTTCAATTGAATTAGGCTCGAAAACAACAACAATGGCGAATGGGGAACGGATCGTAAGTTTTAGCCAAAATGTGACATTTTATTAGTGCTTTTGCCTTGTCAAACATGATTTTAGTTTAACTTAACCTTTACCAATATTGCTGCACTATTATTAAGGCAAACCTGTTAAAGATATTACGATTTATAAAACATATGGTTTCACTAAATAAACTCGTGTTTACACAGTGTAAAAATTACAAATACCATATAAATTATAAATATTTAAATTTTTGTTCTCCCTTTAGTGGCAATATATATATATATATATATATATATATATATATATATATATATATATATATATATATATATATATATATATATATATATATATATATATATATATATATATATATATATATATATATATATATATATATATATATATATATATATATACATATATATATATATATATATATATATATATATATATATATATATATATATATATATATATACATATATATATATATATATATATATATATATATATATATATATATATATATATATATATATATATATATATATATTTATATATTTATTAGGGTTTTCCATTAAGAAGATTTTGTCATTTATTTTATCATCAGTTAAAATTTTCTATTTCGTTCATATCAAAAATAATAAAGTTTAACGATAATACAACAAAATTAAAGGCGCTGGATCCTTTCTCTTATTATGGCGCAATTTCGTCAGCCAGATTGCTGAACGGCGAGTTACTCAAATGATTAGGCTGTGTCCTCTCTAGTGTTTTGATATCCTTTTTGTAGAAGCATAAGCATTGTTTCCACCCTTCAAATATGGCAATGTACGAACTTGTAGAGAAAGAATAATATCTGGCGGGTTTCTTACCAGTACAATGGGTTTTCAGAGTGATTTGCAGGAAGCTTGTAAGCGTTTCATGTATCCAATTCCTCATAGATCGACAAAAACATTATTATCTATAATTAATCCTTGCCAAAGATGCGGTATAAACATTTGACTCTTAACCATTCGAAGAACTTTAAAGACCTAGAAGAAGGTACCCACACAAACTAAATAGAGTCATTTAGGGCCAGGGCGGAAATGGGGAATAAAAATAAATGTGGAACTGCTTGTTCTCTGATCGATTCCTATATTGGCGAGTTTTCATTGAGGCAACGAAATAAAGTAAAGACTTAGTTTCTCAAATTTACAAAGACATTGTAAAGTTTTATCTATTAAAAAATTCTTACATTTTATTTTGTAGTTTCATCTTATTCGCCCCCGAACCCTCAAAATACTTATAACATATGAATGATCCAATTCCTTGATTGTCGCGAATGAGAAAGGCAGTTCAGCCTCCGAAGTCAACCATTCAGCCATCTTTCTTAGGAGACGAAATTGCGGTGTAATAAGAGAAAATATCCATGGCGCCTTAAGAGTGGCAAAGTATTTCCAAAGATAGTAATATTTATAAATGTTAAAATTAGAGCTTTGATTTTATTACGATATTTCAGATGGAATTATTCTTCAAATGTAATGAGTATCTTAGTTAGCCTCTCGATGTTTTGAAACAATTTCCGGTGTTGCTTCAACAATACATGAGACATTGGTGCTGATTCTCATGCTTGGCCCTTTTTCCACGATGATATGTCACTGAGATCTCATCGTAAGCTAAGGATAATGGAATTCATTAGGTCTTGCCATATGTGCTAGATCTAGAGGAGGAGAGGAGATACCAAATGGCGTAATGATAAAAAAAAAAATTACACGAAAAGCGAAAATTACTCACCTCCTTATTCCATTACTTTCCTTGGCAATTCTTCTATATTTGATGTCGAAAAAAAACTAATTTGATGGCATAAATGAGATTTGTCATCCATTTGTCTGTTTGTATTCATCCAACATTTTTTAATTTAATAACTAGTAGCAGAGTTTCACCTAGCGACATACTTTACAGCCCGAGGAGTTCTCGGTAATCATCTCTTGGGTGTTCAAATTTAAGTATTGTTGTAGCCCTTCAAAATCTTCAAGCTCTTCTGAAGCGATATCAATTATAAGAGATTAGGGGATTTCCAGCTTTCCTTAATTCTCTTATAAATAAGATTCCTGGTCTTGTAGATAATCATTCCATCAAGAAAGTATACATAGGCCTTACAACTTGAATTGGAATATATGAAGAAGGCATGCAAGATTCAATAACTCCCGTCCAAATTTTATTTTTTATAATAATACATGAACTACCTTGTTAACCTGAAATTGCCTCTGCTGTTTCAAATCTAATGGCATTCACCGATTCTTAAAAATTGAAATTTCACAATTTAGAAACCACCGCATCAGCTTGAGCAACGTTAGTGCCATATGAAATATTGTTAATCGCATTTCTTCGAAACCATTTTCAGATACAATAATTAACAGTCAGTCGACATTTTCTATATCAGACCAAACTAGAATAATTCTTCAATCCGATGAGCACAAAGCAACTTCTCAAAACACAGTCAGGAATGTTCTGTTTACAGTGGCTTAGATTTTTGAAGTCATAAGGGACTTTAATTTTTTTACAATTGAAGTTCCCCTAGTTGTAGATAAAACAACTGACACCAAATCAGAAACATGTGAAGAGGAGGAGCTCTCTGTATCTGATTTGGAAGAATCACTTGTTTTAGTAGTATTCACAGTTTTTTACTTGCTTGTTAATTATTTCTTGCATCTTTGTTTTATCCTTTTTTCATTCGATACACTTTCTAAACAAGGCGTTAACTTCTCCAGTATTACATTGCCTAACTCAGCCATAGTTTACCGAGGTCGAGGCTCTTCTTGAACTTGCAAGAACTGAAGGCTCTCCTGGCTATGAATCAGGTTTGTTTCATCGGGATAAAATATATCAATAGGTTTGTAAATCCTATGATCAAATCTTTACTTGTTTTTTATTTGAATTCTAGTTTTTAAAACAAATATTACACTAACAAAATTTAGGAGATGTTGATCCGTGCTGTAGGAGTAAATGGACGAGGAGCAAGGAAGTAATGCGTAGGAATACGGAATGCGTGTGTGTATAGGTTTGGTGGGCGGGTTGTCAGAGGCAAATTCAGTTAGTGGATGACACCTTCGATCCACGGTTGTTTTACTGCGCATTTTTATGTTACTACTGTTGTCTTCGTTGCTGTCCCCTGCTGTGTTGCTTGGGGTGTTTGTAGTTGTATTTTTTTTGTCTTTGTTCAATTCTTTCTTCAACGTATAATTGTGTAGTGCATCAGACGGAGTTGTTAGATCCACAGAACTACCGGTAAATTACAGCCTCCAGAATATATTGTTTAGGCTTTCGCTTCGCTAGGCTGTTATGGCAAAGAAGAAATAGACCGATATTATCAGGCTGTTTGACGGGAGCGACAGTATTATGAATGGTTGGAGAAGTTTGACCAACTCGTGAAGCTGAGGGAATTATAGGATTTAGAGACTATTATACTCATGTTTCTCGAGGGCACTGCGTTGTCTGTGTACACTGAATTGGAGGAGAATCGAAGGAAGCGTGCACTGAGTAACAATGATTCACCTTTGAATGCATTTTCCGTGAATCCCTTCCGAGTATAGGAGCCATTTGCCATGCGGGTTTGGAGGGAAGAGCCAGTGGAAGTGTATATGGCGAAATTGCGAAAAGTGGCCCGACTGGTCGGCATTAGCTCAGACAAGCTTCTTCTGTGAGCGTTGTGTCAAAAGAGCTTCGAGCATCGTTGGGCATAGAAGACATGAGATTGTCTGACATGGTCGAGAGGGGCAGAGCATTGATCTCGGAGCTAATAGATCAACCCTGTGCCGCCGTAGCACTAAAACTAGCTACTATCAGTAGCAGACGGGTTGCATTTGGCAGGTGAACGGTGCCCTAAAGGAGCTTAGGTGTTTTGGATTTGTAATTACTCAAAGAAAGAGGCGGCGAGGAGAGAAGTGAAATGTTTAAAATGTGGGGATATTGGGCACACGTCAAGGGTTTGTTCAGATATCCAGGCAACAAGCGGGAAGGAGTTTTTGAGCCGGAAGCTCCTTCAGACAAGGAATAATGGCGCTTCCTATGGTTATGGTTGATGGTGCTGTAGGTAAAAGAACTGCAAAGTTGTTTGTAGACACAAGCTGTACAAAGTCTGTGGTTGGATCGTGGATGATCAGAGACATGTCTGGTCGGGGAGAGACCGTGATCGGAGTCGACGGTCGGGACGTGTCCAGTGCTTCCATCAGTTTTGTGCCCATTAATATAGGTGAGTTGTCCTTTACCATTGAGTGCGTGGTTTTGAGTGACTTAATTAGGAATATTGATGCTATTATTGGGATGGACCTCCTCAACCTTGCAGCTGGTGTAGAGTGGAAGAAGGGTAGAGTTCGGTTCTTGGCCCATGATCCCGGTGATATAAACCAGGTTGTTGGTTGTTACGAGGCTTCGCCCGTGTTGTTGTTGGAGGATAGAGACTTTAGGGCTAAATTTGGTAGTATGTCATGGATAGTGCAGTGGTACTAGAAGAGCAATCAGCCACCGGAGCTGATGAATGAAGTGGATTATTACGAGAGTACCAAATTAGAGTAGCCCAGGGAGATATTTAAAGGAGAGGTGTAAAAATGATGGAGAAGGGATGGTTGAGGAAAAGTAAGGATTAGAGTGCAAAAAGGGTTGTTGTCTCTCATGGTAGTGAGAGAGGCCAATAAAATTAAGGTTAGGCCTGTAAACAATTTCCAGGAGCTAAATATGCATGTAGAGGGGTAACGTGGAGCCGATGCTCCAGTTTGTAGCGAGACCTTGCGCAGGTGGAGGTAACTTTCCCATTGCCTACGGTTAGTTGACATTAAATCTGCATATTGGCAAATTAGAGTAAACCATAGTCTGTGACCTTAGCAGCGGGTAAGGTACAATGGGGTTTCATACCATCTGAGTCGGCTTGGCTTTGGTCTGAACTGTGTTCCAAAGATAATGACGAAGATTTTTAACCTGGTGTTAGAGCAGGATCAGAAAACGTGGAGAGGGGCTGAAAATTATATGGATGATGTGATTGTAAAAGAGGCGATAGTAACAGTTTAGGAGTTGTTATAACATCTTGCATGTTACGGGATGGTCGGGTGCTTGGCTTGGCTCTGCAAAGAATCCGAATTCTGAGAGCTGGCTTTTAGTTTTGGTAATGTGTTGCCAGGCCAAAGTGATGTTGGGCGTCTATCTAGACGTGCGCTCTTGTGTGTGTGTATGTTGGGTTAAGGGAGATTGTGGGGCACTATCATGTCTCTGTGGGTTGTAAAGGGTTTCCTGCAGCTAAATAAAGAGGGTAAGTAAGGGAGTTAGATAACATAATGATGTGGGAGACAAAGCTACGTGTTTGATCAAAGAGCTGCTCGCTCGGATAAACTCGGAGAATCCAGTGAAAGGGATATTTCATGTAGGGGCTCGCAGGTTGCCGCGCATTTAGTTAAATGCCAGAGGTCTTGCTCTTGGAGTTGTGATGGAAATTGGGGGCAGATTGTGGAGGATGCTGCTTGGTTACACAAAAGTGATGATTTTTCTCATAACAACATTGCTGAGTTAGATGCGGTTGTCAAGGAGCTTTCCTCAGCTCTTAATTGGGATTTGACACATTTAAAAATCCTGAATGATTTGATTACTGTCTTTTAAATATTAAAGAGTACACTCCATGATGAGGGTAAGGTGAAGTTAATCGGTATCTCAGAGATGTTGGTAAGACGTAGGTTATCTATTTTGAAAGACATGATGCTTGAGATAAATGTCGACTTGTCTGTAACCTTTGTTCTCTAAGAGACAAACAAATCAGATATCCTTACCAGAGTACCCGCGGTTTGGCTTGGGGAAGCAAAAGTTAAGGTCACACTTTTGTTTGAAATTGAAGGTTTACACTCTCAACACCATTTTGGCATGGAGCGAACTTTGAGCCAGGCTGCTCAATCCCATGATAGAGAAAGAGAGGGTTGAATGTCTTGTGAAAGCGTGTAAGCAATGCACAGTTATAGATCCTACACTTGTGAGACTTATATCTGGGGAGTTATGAGTTGATGACTCATGAAGTAAGCTCGCGCAGGTTGTGACACATTACCAGGGCCAAAAAAATTTTCAATGGTGGGCTGTGGACCAAGTAGGTTTGTAATATGGCGGCAGGTGTGGTCTGAGAATAAGTGGGAAATCTGCCCACAGTTGGAGCAGATATTCCGTGAAAAAGGACCTCCTGGTGAGTTTTTAGCCGCCAATAGCAGGGTTTTTATATCTGTCAAGATTGTTGATGTCTGCAGGGAGTGGAATAGGACCCAGAGGTTTCAAGGAGCCTACTGGATAATTGCGAAATGGGATTATTGCCCGGATGCATCGTACCATAAAGAGTCCGCTGCAGTTGGTGCTTTAGTGAATCCTGGCAGCAAAAAAGGATGTGAATGGAGAGACCGTGCCTGCTTCTATGCTTGTCAGATATCAGTGGAGACATTCCGCATCAATTTAGGAGGTGCAGGAAGATTAGTTTCTAAGTTAACATTGAGGGACGCTTTGTTGATAAAGCCGGTACGTGGCCATTGCACCTCTCGTTGGACTGATGGTGTGGTGACTGTTGTGACGTCAGAGAATAAGGTAGAAGTTGATGGCATTCCACGTCATGTACTTGATATCCGACGAATTTTTCTCGATAAAGCATCTGGTGGGGAGGATAGCGTCATTGATGAGGATGATAGCTCTGTTGATGCGGGGGATGTGGCTCAGAGAGAACGGGTTTCAGTTGAACCGAGACGCTCGGAGCGAGTCAGGAGATCACCACTCTGTCTTCGAGGTTAAGAGCATTGATGCTAAGATCACGGGGAAAGTGTGGAGCCACGCTGTAGGGGAGGAAGGGGAGAGGAGCAAGTCAGTTGTGCGGAGGAATACACAATGTGTGTGTGTGTCTGTATAGGTTTGGTGGATGGGTAGTGAGAGGCGAGTTCAGGTCGAGGTTAGCGCCGGTGATGCAAGGATGTTTTACTACGCATTTGTGTTAAGAGTGTTGTCTCCGTTGTTGTTCCATGATGAGTTGATTGTGATCTTTGTAGTTGTTGGTTTTTGTCTTTGTTGAATTATTTTTTTTCGAAGTATGATTGTGTACTGTATCAAATGGACGTGCTGGGTACGCAGTACTACTGGTAAGTTAGAGCCGCTACAATATATTGTTTATATTCCACAGTAGAGATTTCTTACATATTTCTTTTTTTCTTATGTGATTTCTGTCCAGCAATGCTTCTATATACTTTGTAAATATTCCAGAAAGCTACAAAATATCTTTTTTAGCAGGCTAGGCATTGTTAAGAAAATTGCAGCAAAATCGAGTACATTCCTTAATCTTTTCATCCTTATATTATATAGATGAGATTAACAAAAAGAAATTAAATCCTTAGCAGCAATAAACTCTCTACTAAGTATATATATATATATATATATATATATATATATATTAGTAACTCATGAAGTAGGGCGTGAGTGGAGCAAAGATTGCAAAAACTCCCACTTTTGCAACTTTCCTGTGAGATTTTATTACCTTCCTATCCATCTATCATCTATCTTTTATATATATATATATATATATATATATATGCCAAATTTTACATGAGTAATACTTTTTCTTTCTTCCTTATTTCTTAAATTTGTCAATGTTTTTACTCACGATATTGCTTTTATGTATAATTTTAGTAATTTTTTACTTTGGGGTGCACATGATTTTAGTAGCAATTTTGAGGAGCTATTTTCTAGCTACTTTTTTCTCCTCACTCACTTCATTGTTGAGTCAATAAAGCTATTCTTCTAGAAATCGGGGCTTCGCAACTATAACCTCTTTTAAATGTAGAGGTTGAACCCCCGGAGCATCCCACTTGTTTTGTTAATAAACTAGTAGTCTGGATATTAGTAAACGTTGACAATATCGTATAAGTACCTACTTCAGGCAGGTGTACGGGTTGAGTTTCAACGGACGATTTATATTTTTTACTGTTCACGCTTCTCAACGCTGCCTCAACTATTTATAATAACGAAACAAACGTCTATTTTAACTTTAATTTCACAAATATATTTAACACACTCACGGTTAGCTTTTAGTAACATATTGTTAACTAATATTTAGATGCTTTTATCACTGTCGGTTAAAATCAAACATATACGATGAATAAATAACAAACACACGGCACACAGACTTGAAGTTTTGAATATCTCACCAGAATAACCTCAGCGCGAGCTTAAATACCAAAGGGACGGCGGGAAATTTATCGTCAATTTCAAACGTAAAAAGATAGAGAAAGTGCGTTTTTGGAATATCACATTTTATGTATGGTAATAAATTAAATTATACCGAAATGATTTTTTTAAAGCCGCCACAGATAATAATAAATAGTGCCGTAAAAAATAGTTTGTAAAAAAAAAAAAGAACATTGACGGAGTGAAAATAAAAAAAACTTTTCATAATTCGATTTAATCTTCACTCTACGAACAAAATAATTTACCTCGACCCCCAAAATATTTTATTGAACAATAAACAAAGGAAAATTAAATAAAAATACTAAATATTTTTAAGCAGAAATTATTTAGCAATTGTGAATAATCGACTTTAGAAAAAAACAGAGAAACTAAAAAAATCATACTTTTTACTGATCTTAAAAGCAAAATGCATTCAAAATTTATTTCTTTTATATTTCAACTCAGCCTTCTTCTTTAAGTAATGTTTTATTTAAAATTGACGAATTGACTTGTCATTCAAGCATGAATGTTTTATGCGCACTTTGCAAACAAATTCTTTCTTTTTAATTTGTTCAAATAAACGTAAAAAGAGCTCAGTAATTTCCTTTGAGTTTAGTTTCATTTTAATTAGAATATTACTCACTACTCCACAAAGTTAAATTAAATACGTGTATTGCATTTTATGAAATTGTAAAAAATCAAAACTTCTATAGGATTTGGAGGGGAAGCTCTTTCTATTATAGTTTGTAACCCATATATAGTAGAGATAAATTGATGGAGCCTACGAAAAAGACTAATAAAGAGTAGCATGTTATAAAAGGTATAATTAAAGGATGCTGCTAAAAATACTGACTTTAATTAATCAAAGTTTGAAAAGTTTAAGAAAGAGCGTAAACTTATCAAATTTTTTACATTCTCACTCAAAGAGATCAAAGAGCAAGAGTTTTTGAAGAACAGGAGTGATATTAAGAGATTATCGTTTCAGAGAGAATAAAACAAGCGAGAATTTTTTTCGATTATCATTAAAAAATATTTTCAACCTATCTTCATAATCCCCTAATCGTAAATACTTATACAAAGATATTACTTTTTTATAACTTGTTTTTATTCTTAATTTTATTATAATTATTTTTTTGATTATTGCATGCATATGAATTTCTTATTTAATGTTAAAAAATTATAGTACCATACCTTACATTATGTAGCAGAATGAAGCCAAATGGCGACGATGTGCCCTTCTGTACCCACGTGGATCCGGAGATCACTGCATGGAGCTGGTGAAAGCATGGTTGAACCTAGGCAAGGAAGCGGCCCCCGCTGTTATCACTCGCCCCAGCTATATTTGCCTAGGGACCGATGTCATCGCCCCCCCCCCCCATCCTACACACACGGCCACCTCTCCGCGAGCATTCGTGCATTCTGCTTAAAGATTGAGATCCGTTGGACATTCCAAAGATCGTTATCACGATTCCCCCTTGACCAGAAGAAACCGACCACCTTTCCTCAAAATCGCGCGCGCGTTTGGAGCCTCCTCACCAGTTTACTATATAACGCCTAGACTGAGTTTAGAGAGCAGCACTGTTAGACTTCCACCTACTTAGACGAATGAGCAAAAGTACACTATCCCCCTCCCCCTCAGGGGCGATTTCGATTCAGGTTGAAGGCTAAATTGATCCGTGAACTTTGGCTTAGTCAATCGGCAAGCTTCGAAATCAGTGAACTCTGCTCTAGTCAATCGACAATGACTTAACAAGGATTCCCACCTCCAAAGGCGAGAAGTGCTCCCTTATATGAAGCCAGAGGTAAACTGACTTCTTCCATCGCATTCACCATACCCCAACTGGCTCCTTTACGGTAACGAGCACCTAAGGTAATCGTTGCCTCCTGCAGATTGAACTTTAATCTGGCTTATCCAATTGTTCCATTATTTGTGTGAACGCCCCAGTTTAAAATCCCCATTTAAATCACCAAACTGAATCCCACTTATTTACTCCCTTAATTAACCCCCCTGATCGCGTGGGGATCTTTAACCCCGCTTGGGCGACCATTCCATTTAAACCTAATATATATGTAAATTTTAGGTTGAGGAATAAGTTCTTGAATTTTTTTAATGTTGTGTTAATTTAAGTTTTGTTGAGGTAATTTTTGGACATATTAAAAAACAATAATAAATAATGAGAGCAAAATTTGCAAAGGTGAGGCTACGTCTTGAAGTTGAGTAATAAGTCATTGCGATCTTTTTAAAAGTTGTGTTAATTTCATTTTTGTTTTGTATCCTCAAAATGGAATTTTAAGTTAAAAGAAAGGCGCATTTTTGACACTTGTTGTTATTTATTTTTAATCGAGACGGGAACAATGCAAATGAAGCCAAAGCTCGTCGCCATATTTGTGCTGTGTACGGAGAAAATGCTTTATCAGAAAGGACAGCTCAATGGTGGATTTCGAGTTTCAAAAACGGTCATTTCAATCTTAATGACAAAGAACGTTCTGGTTGCCCCATTAGGTTGGATAAGGATCGATTGAACGACCTTCTTCATGAAAATCCTGGTCAATCGACTAGGGAATTAGCTGTACAATTGGCGTGTGATCAGACAACTGTAGTGATTCACCTTCATTCGATGGGGAATGTTCAAAAACTCGGGGCATGGGTTTTGCACGCTTTGAGCAAAAGCACAAACTTTAATGATCTACGATTGCTGCAGGTTTGCTTGCTCGTCACAAGGCTACTTGTGGATATAAGGACAGATTTCTTTCCTGCATCATCACTGGCGTCAAAACGTAGTATGTTTATGTCAACATGAACCATCGAAAACAATGGCTTAGCCCCAATAAAATCCACTTCCGCGATTAAAGCAAGGACTTCATCAACGAACGACGACGCTGAAGGTGTGATGGGATTGTGAAGGCATCATTATTTATGAGCTCCTCCTTGAACAACGAGATGGTAAAATGCAGAACTCTACGTTCAACAAATGTATCGGCTTGCCGAAGCTATTCGTGAAAAGCGACCTCATCAACGTTATGGAGTCCTTATGCAACACGAGAATGCTCGTCCTCACATTGCCAATATGACAAAAGAGCCCATCGAAACGCTTAATTTCGAAATCCTGCCAGGTTTGGCTCCATCGGATTTGCATCTGTTCCGATCTCTCTCCTACAATTTGCGCGGCGATTTGTTCCTTACTGATGTGAAATTAAGAACCTAGGTTAGACGAATTCTTCGAGTCAAAATCCAGAGATTTTTATTGTAGAGGCATCGAAAAACTAGTTGAACGTTGGGAAGAAGTCGTAAATTACAACAGAGAATACATTATTGATTAAATTGCATATTGTTATCAATTAAAAATGAAGTTTTTCTAAAATTGTTAATGGTAATGAATAAATTTAATAAAACCGCAAGAACTTATTCCTCAACCCATTATATATATCCTTTGTGTGAGTAAAGTTATATTTCCGTCCTTTTCTTTCTTTTGCACCCTTAGCACATGACAGCTACCTGTTAATCTTTGGCCAGCTTGCATTCTGAAATATTTGTTTAAAATACCCCGCAAAGTTAATAATAAACAATCTCCACTGGACTCCTAACAATTTCTCTTTCACTCACGGTCTTCAACCAACTTCGGCCCCAAGCAGCAAAGTATCTACGAATATATAAATATAGAGTCTGGCTATTCCACGACATATGCTTATATATACATTACTCTATTATGAAATCTGGTGTCAGGTGTGGGGTCTTTAAAAGGTCTTGGGAGAGATTTTTTAAAGGCAACCCTTTAACTTTATTCTAATTTTCAAAGCTAAGTACTGTTTGAGTTGCAAAGACAAAACGAAACAGGAAACAACCCTGTCATATTTATTTTTCGCTTACTGTTTTTATGTGTGTTTGGATCGACAACATTTAATAGGAAACTTTTGCTAGTTGACAGAATTCTCCCAAGGTCACTTTAATCGCCCACGGATTAGTAGAGTGTGAGCCCTCCTAAATTCACGAAGACTCCATTATTTTAGCTTTTTATTTGTTTAATCGTATATTATATTAGTGTTAGTATTTAGATAGCAAAGTTTTTGCTTTTAAACAAGCATATTCCTCCGTGTGACAGTAATTTGTAAGCCAAGTCTCCTCCAATCCTTGCTGACAGCCCATTAAAACCGTTTTTCTTTCGAACAACGTACTCTCCGTGTTACGAACAAAATGTCCTCGTTTGAGAGATTTAAACTCCAAAGAGAATCCCTCGGTTTAAGTGTCAAAGAACTTGTCACCTATATACAGAAAAAGGAAATAAATGAGAGAGCTTGTAATAAAGAACGAGAAAAACTAGAGAGAGCGGAACAAAAGGAGATTAGAGAATTTAGCTGAACAAAAAGAGATTAAAGAATTAGCCGAAAAAAAGGAGATTAGAGAAAGAGCTGAACGTGAAAAAAAGAAATTAGAGAATTAGCTGTACAAAAAAAAATAAAGAGAGGGAAGAACGTGAGAGAATTAGCCAATATGACCTGAATCGGATCATGATCGGCTCGAAACTCTTTCAGTAAATTTCTGTGTAGGAACCTCTCAATAAGCCTCCGTTAAACTCCCTACATTCAAAGAAGGAGAGGACTTCGGATCTCTTCTCACTCACTTCGAGAAAATTTTTGAAGTTAATCATTGGGACATATAGACGGACAGTGTAGCTAAGCTTCTTCCTCTACTAAGCTCTCCACTCCGAGACATAGTCGTATTGGTCCTTTCTGAAGTTACGGTGGATTACTCCACCCTTAAATCCTAACTTCTCGTGGCGTACACTATGACGCCTGAGTTCTAGCAAACCAAATTTTGCCACGGCCGCATCCAACCAAATATGACCTCCTGTCATTCTGGATATACTCTTTCCCGTACTTTTATTCTTTGGTTCGACGCATCGAAAGTCCCTAACGATTATTAGTCCCTGGTTGATTTTGTTTTACGGGATCAGTTGCTGGCGTCGCTAACACCAGAGTTCCGCTCGTTCGTGAAGGATCGTCGGTGCAACTCCTTCAAAGAGTGCATAGAAGAAGCAGATATCTATTCGGCGAGTCACAACTTATCCCCAAAGGAAAATAAAAAGACTCCCACTTCATCCCCCAAGAATAAATTTAATAACTCGCGGTTCCCTCCAAAGAACTCCCCAGAATTCGCTAAATTATGGCCTCCTTTAAGCCTAGAAGTTCCCTCCATCGGAACCCCGTGACGTCAAGCCCCTCATATATAATCCCGCGGCGTCAACTTTTCCCCGTAGGCCCATCATATGCTTTGCGTGCGGTGTCAGAGGCCACACGCGCCCAAATTGCCCCCAAAATTCACAACTCCGTGGTAATCCCATTCACCAAGTCCAGCAGGTGAATGCTGCTCCCGCTTTCCCTCCATCGCGAACAGAAACCTCAGATCCAATCTCGTCTCCCACTACTCCAGGGCACAATGTAAATTTCCTCTTCGACAACAATTCTCCAAGAAGTCTAAATTTTGAAAACGGAAGCGTTAATGAGTCCCGAGTCGTCACCCTCGTTCGCGATACCTGGTACACGTGTATTCTGGTATCAAATGAACTTCTTCCCCCGGTGGCTTCCGACCACAAAAAGTTTGCTGCAGTCCGTGACTACTTGGGACACTCAAACCGCTTCCCCATTGGAAACTGTTACCTCGAGTGTCAGTACTTTTCTGGATGGGCTGAAGTCGTGTCAGATCCTATCCAATTCTATTCCGTTGTGGTAGGACTATGTCCCCAAGTCTCGTCTAACCCTGTGGCTCAGCCCGTTATCATGAGAGTCCAGGCAGAGAAAGAATCCTAGACGCACGCTGTCCTTGAAACTGCCTTAGGTCCAGATTTCAGCATCGTTATGAGCGAAGAATTTGCTCAAAGAGAGGCGTGCCCAAATCTCCTTCCCTTGTAGGAAAAATCTCAGAGCCTCGAGCAGGATTTGGTGCGCGGTAAGAAGATAGCCTCTTATATCGTGAAAGAAGGCTTGTTTTATCGCGCTTGCTCGGATGGCATCGCCCCTGAGACTAACGCCCTCTGTGTTCCCCGTTCGCATGTCCGCATCGTCATAAAACTTGCCCGCGATAGTGTGTTTTCTGGCCACTTCAGCCAAGATAAAATTAGTCAGAGGATTTTCCGGTATTTCTACTGGCCTAGTGCTGTAGTTGCCATTTCGGAATACTTCCAATCCTGTGACATCAGTCAGAAAACCAAGGCAAAAGGGCGTGTTAAGCCGGCTCCCCGTCAGAATGGCTCAAGCATATCGAAACCCGTTCATTCAAGGCCTTAACCCCTTCCAATTCATCTAAGAAATGCTTTTAACGCTGAGGTTAACAATCCGCTCAACTCACATATTCTTGAACCGTCCACGACAAATTATTGTTCCACAATATTTCTGGTACGGAAACCAGATAACTCTTACTGCATGTATTTAGATTTTCCTAAATTAAATCCCGTGACCGTTTTCGATGCTGCACCGATTTATTTAATAGAGCAAAATCTTCACTTGTTCGAAAAAGCAAACTTTATTAGCGAGCTCTACACCAGCTAAATTTTAATTGTAATTGTTTCATATCGATTTGTCCACCTTGTAATTATTATAACCGCTAGCTAGAGATTAGCTTATATTCAATTATTTCTGTTATGTCCGTATTTTTTTTCGATGTGGACGTCTATGATGCACACCGTCCTTGTATATATGAAATTAGTATTTATAAACCTGGTCCGGCACCAAAAGATGTGTATATTTTCCACCTTAATCCTTCTGTCATTTATGTAAAATGTATCTTTGAATTTATATTTCATTCTTTTTGGTTTGTATAGCTTAGTGTATAAATATTATTATTATTTCTTTTTAATTATGTCATCTTTATCGCTCTTATGGTCAGCAATAATTAATTTTCTTTTCTGTTCATATGTACACACAGTCGGATAAAATTAACTTCTACACCTACTCGACAACAGGTCAGGAATTCCGTGTTGCTGTTTTTTTCCTTTTCCGCTTACCCCCATGACCACTAATTCGTCTAAGGGGATGCCACCTTTCGCCCCCAAATCCGAAAGCTCCAGCTTTTTGGATGAGAAGAATGTAGTAGAATGAGGTCAAATGGCAGCCACGTACCCTTCTGTACCTACGTGGATCTGGAGATCACCGAATGGAGCTGGTGAAAGCATAGCTGAACCTAGGCAAGCAGGCTTCCGACGCTTTATCACTCGCCTGAGCTTTAATTGCCTAGAGACCAATAGCTTCGCCTCACCCTCACTCCATACGGCCACCTGTTTGCGAGCATTCGGGCTTTCCGCTCGAAGATTGGAATGCGTTGGACATTCCATCGATCATTATCACGATTCCCCCATCTCCCGAAGGAGCCGCCCACCTTTCCCCAAGATCGCGCGCGCGTTTGGAGACTCCTTATCATGCGCCTATATAACGCTTTGACTGAGTTTAGAGAGTAGCACTGTTAGACTTCTACCTATTTCGACGAATGAGGTAAATTACGCTCTCCCCCTCCCCCCCCCCCCCAGCGGCGACCTCGATTCAGGTTGAAGGCTAAATCAATCCGTGAACTCTTCCTTAGTTAATCGGCAAGCTTCGACATCAGTGAACTCTACCCTCGTCAATCGACAAAGACTTAACAAGGATTCCAACCTCCGAAGGCGCCAAGTGCTCCCTCGTATGAAGCCAGAGGTAACCCGACTTCTTCCGTCGCATTCACCGTACCCCAAAAGGCCCTTTTTCGGCAACGAGCACATAAAGTAATCATAACAATTGCGCCTGCAGATGAACTTAAATCTGGCTTATCCATTATTTATGTAAACGCTCCAGTTTAAAATCCCCTTTTAAATCACCAAACTGAATCCGACCTCTTTATTCCATTAATTGAACTACCTGATAACGTGTGGACCTTTAACATCGTCTAGGCGACAATTCCATTTAAACCCAATTTCTATCTAAATATATATATCCTTTGTGTTAGTAAAGTTATATTTTCGTTACTTTCTTTCTTTTTCAACCCCAGCGCGTACCAGATACCTTTTACTCTTTGGCCAACTTGAACTCTGAAATATTTGTTTAAAATAACCCCGCAAAGTTAATAATAACCATTCCCTACTGGACTCCTAACCATTTCCCCTTTCACTAATGGTCTTCAACCAACTTCGGCCCCCAGCCCCAAAGTTCCTACGTATATATAAATATAGAGTCTGGCTATTCCACGACATATTACTTATTTATCCCGGACTTCCTTCCATTATTTTTATTTTAATATATCTATAAAAACAACTAGAGGAACGGCTTCGTCATTTCTCCTTACAGGAGATGCTTGAGTTCGCAGGCAGAGCTTCAGTCTGTAGGCTACGGATAAAATAAGGGTATCAGCTTTCATTTCAGGATCTAGGTGAGAGGTTACTTTTCCAATAGTGGAAAATTCTTCTGAAATATATTTATTTCTTTTTCTTTTTCTATATCTTCTCGTAGTAGGAAAAATTCAATATCATTTTGAATAGCTTCTTTTTATCTTCTATTTTTCAATCCGATCTTTACTTGCTTCTAAATTTTTATTTATAATATGTCTTTAAATAATTCTTCGTATATAATATACTTAAAATTTATTTAAGGCAAACCCTTTTCATATTTATTCTTTTACAGGGTCACTCCCACAAAACGGACCTCAAAATTCAATAGGCCTCATTTCTTATTTTCTGCAAGAATTGAATGAAACTGGTGATAACTAATTTATTGTGTTCAAAAACAACATATCAAAACATGAGAGTCTTTTGACTTTTCTTCTTTATTCTAAAGCACATGTTCGAGATGACCTCCATATTAACTTTCATAAAAAAATTCAGTATCGCAATTTTCTTTTAATTTTTAGTTGTACTTTTCGCACGGGTTCCTTTGTTCTGGTGCTGGGAAGGTATCTTTTGTAACCACCTCCCTCTGCCTCTGGGTCAAAAGCCGCTACGGTCTCCATAGGGAGAATAGCTTCGAGTCTTGTCCAGATGTCTAGACCTTTTTTAAAAGGTATGTGTTCAGTGGTTCAAGAACTGTTTCTTCATGGAGGCTCTTCGAGGTCCGATACTCATAACACATAGCGTTGGTAATAAACCGCATGCCTCGATTTTGCACTCTCTGGAGTTTTGACATATTTGTTCTTTGACACCGCATTGAGCAGAATTATAGTATACACAGGTTTCGATCGGATTAAACTAGTGTAAGTTATTCGTTGCAATGGGGTTTCTGAAACTGAGTTTTTCAAGTTCAGTGTTAGCGTATCTAGTCCTAGAGGTGACGTATCTATCCATGCTAGTACCTGCAAGTTTGTAGCCGAGGACTGAGACGTGTGGTGAGTAGTCAATTTAGGAGCTTCCTAGAGTGAGAGAGACGGAACGACGTCTCCCTATTGCGGTTTCTGAGATTTTTGATACGTTGGTCTGTATTTTCTAGTGTTTCTCGAAACTGGAGATTCTTTCGGCTTCTCGAAGGCGCTGACAGCTTGCTTGTTGGTCAAGTAGCTACATAGAATCTTTTCGAAGTAGGGGGAGAGTCTTAGTAGCAGGATTTTGTTTTTAAAGCCGTTGATCTGAAGTACAAAATCTTGCTACTAAACCTTTCTCGAAAGTTTTCTTTAAGTCTCTGCAAAGGACGTCGATCCAACAGCCCCTAGCCCGACCTGCCGCACGCTGCTTGTTGAAGCTTATAAGCTATTGCTTTTTCCGTGCCTCGGTGTCTTCTGAATCCGTGCTGTTCCTCGTTTAACACAGAGTCCTCTGACAGGTGTTTTAATAGTCTACTCTTGAGAATTTTATCAAAAACCTTCCCAATGGACTCCAGCAATGAGATAGGCCTGAAATTCATGAACTGGTTCGCTGGCTTCCCATGCTTACAATTGAGAAAATTCTCGTCATTTTTGATGACATGGCTGCAGTAGTAATAAATAAAATTAATTACACCAATTTTCAAATAGTTATCGGGTGAACTTCACCAGCTCATATATGTTTCTAATCATTTCTCAATGCTCAGACCTCATATCGTACATGTCCAATCCAAATCTGACTTTACTAAGGCAATTTAGAAGTGTGAAACGCTTGGAGAAAATATTAACTTTTTACCAGGGGTTGAGATTAGGAATCTTTTCAGCGAATGAGTTGTTAGATGTAACTTTGCAACTTATGTAAGCAAAAAATCGCTTGAATGACCTTATGCAGCGTGGCTAACTATTTCATGACTGTTTTTGCCTCCGATAGCGACGCAATAGTCAATGCATGCATAAATTTGTTTTTGGCCTTGACTGAAGCAATGTGGACTGATCTTACGGGGTAAACCTAATAAGGATTAGAACTCTCAAGCTAAAAGGAATCTAATGAACAGACAGATGAGTAAAAATAGAATATATTCAATTTTACAAGAATGAATTGGATTGAAATTATTTTTATACAAATATTGAATTGATTAACGCAAATAATATTTTAAGGATACAATATGAAAGTTATACAGTGAATAATGAAAGATACATAAATAATTAAGTTGAAATTCAATACAAGTTATTTATGCATATGCAAAGTTAATATTTTGAAATCAGGTGACAAGAAGGGTGTGTTTACAGATTATAGTTGTCTATATAAATATGTGATTGAACAATTATTCATATGTAAGTACACGACTATGATGGAATGCAAATTTGAGGTTGTAATGGGAAAAGGAACAGGAATTAGGCACTACTCTTGTATGGAATGTTTGCAGAGAATAATTGGGAGAGGAAATATGACTGACCTTTATCCGAAGTGACGATGTGCACAAGTGAATCTGTGAATCTATTCAAGTAGGATTGCGAAAGGCATGCGTTTGTATGTGGGTGTTCGTGTAAGGTAAAATCTTGTAGAAAAAAGATTTTCTCTTTGGCGTTGATGTTACATAGAAATAATTTATTCTTATCATAGAGTAATTGATTGATTATATTTTCCTAATAGAGTAATACAAGTCCAGGTAAGGCCGATGTCTTCTTACGATGCGACCGGAGCGTGTGACAGCGCCATTGGTGCGAGGACACCGATTAGCTGCGGCAGTGCCAGTAGCGTTGGATGAGGCACCGAGTCGTGTGAAGGCTGATGAAGCCAAGGTGATCTGCTTGCTGGTTCCTTTCGAGATGGGGTAAAGTGAGACGTGGTAGTCTTGAGTCCTTTCCTCCGCTGATGGAGTAACCAGTAATGAAGAGATTTTCGCCTGACTGACCACCGCTGCCGACGAATGTTCCTGCAACACAAAAGGAGGAGGCAGCAAAACGGATGATGGAGTTTCAGTAGTAGGGGTGGTTGAAAGGGTGGGCTGGAGATTTGTTGGTAGGATTACTGGAACATAAAGGGTTATAGTGGAAGAAGAAGGAGGCAAAAAGTGTTGTAGGTGAACTTTTTTTATATAGGCGGGTTTCAGGCGTTCTATGAATAAATTATTCTGTCTGGTACTAAGCTGAAGGACGAAAACCTTCGGCTTCCTTGAGCTGACGAGAAAGGGTCCATCTTAGACTGGTTGCGAGGAAGTGGGCTCCTGGAGAAGGATGAGCCAATTCACAGCGCGGGACATAACCTCTTTGGTGCGAGAGAATGAATCGTACTTCTCAGTAGACCACTCGAGAGGAAAGTTATTTTTCGTTATAGACAGCATGGAGTTGAGAGGTTGCATGACCTGGGCACAATTTGGAATGAATCTGTGGTAGAAATTGACCTTGCCACAGAAACGAGTTGTTTGCGGGATTTGGGTTGGGCAAACTTGCACATCAAGGTAACTTTATCTTTGAGTGGGCTAATTCCGGCGCTTGAAACGTGGTGTCCTAAAAAGGAGAGTTACAAGACACCTAAAATACATTTAGAATTTTTGAGTCCGATACCTTACTCTTGAAGGCAAGAAAAGCATTAATGAAAGTGAGAAATTTTTTCTTGAGCAAGGTAGATGCTATTAGAAGGTCATCGATGTAGCAAAATACAAAAGGAAGACCCTTAACTACTTGGTCCATAAAGCAGAGAAAAGATTGAAAGGGTTCTGCAATCCATAAGAGATTTTGATTATTTCAAACGAGCCAAACGTTGAGGTGATGTTATTCTTTGAAACATCTGCATAAATATAGATCTGTTTGATAGCACTAACCAGATCCAAGTGAGAAAAGATTGTACAGCCGGAGAGAGATGAAGTGAAATTGGCTAAGTACAGCAATGAATAACGATCAGGGATTGTTACAGTGTTAAGAGCTCTGTGATCCCCAATCGATCTGAATTTCCGCTGCCTGGATTTGGGCACAATGTGGATTGGAGAGGCCCACGGAGAAGCAGAAGGCCTACAAATGCTTGCAACAATCATAAATCGAAACTCATGACGTATAAAAGACAGTTTATCTGGAGCTAGAACGACGTGGTGAGGGAATTATAGGACCTCCTGTTGTCTCGATCTGATGCACCATACTATGATTTATGGGCCTATATTTGAAGGTAGAAGGGTGAGTTCAAGAAACTCCTGAAGAATGCGCTGAAATGTTGACTGGGAGGGTGGGAGACGAATAGAAAGAAGGAAACTCTGAGAAGGTGGGTAGGAACCTGAAACTGTGAGTAGAGTTTTGCGGTCGACAAGTTTTCGGTGTCAAGGTTCAACCACAAAGTCGTGAGCCGAAAGAAAATCGAGGCCCAATATTAGACAATCTACCTTGGCATTGACGAAGGTCCATCGTAAAATCGATGGAGACCGAGTGAGACCTGAAGGTTCTGCCTTCCATATATCCTAATATTGGTGGAATTGGCTACCTTCAGAACTTAATCTGAAGAAGCAGAAGGTGTGGCAGCCTTATAAATTGGTATAGCATTGCATTCAGCAGCAGTATCTGACAGGAACGAGAAACCAGAAAGTGGATAAAAAATATGAGAAGTAGGACCTACTTGAGGAAATGAGGTGTTGGCAGGGGACGTTCACCAGTTTATCCTTCGCCTTTTTAGTTTAACGAATGCGATTGAAAAGTTGAGGCTAAATTCAAACGATTGTGAAAATGTGATGATTGAGAATTATAAATTTGAGGATTTGGAGAAAGTGGTTGAGTTGGGTGATGTAAGAAAACTGAATAGTTGAGGTTAGAAGGAGGTACTGGTTCCAAATATGTGCACGGTTGCAAGGATTTTACAGCTTATTCACCATATTTGTTGTCGCACCAGCACCACTAAGTATAATGAGAGGAAAAAAAAATGTTATGCTTCCAGAAACTAATTGGCGCCGTATGTGAAGAAGCATACCGGTGGCTAAAAGACTGTGTACAATGTACTGCGTTGTGACCGTACCTTTGATGGTACCAGCATAGACCCTGATGGTGTGGAAGGTTATGAAAATAGGCGGAAGCATGAGGTTGAAACATTTGCTGCTTCTTACCTTTTGCATTGGGATGACACCGATGATTTCTGGTTTGGCAACCAGAGCGGAACCTAAGCCTTCAATCGCTAAACCCGTGTCTGTACTTGCACTGTGATCCCTGTTACAGCTTTAACCACTAAATGTCGGCTTTCATCCTCCGTAGGTCCCTCAATAGAGAAGATGGAAAACTTGAACGCTCCCCCCTGTCGCCAGAGGAGCTTGTCCTTCCCTGAACCTGAGAAATGGAAGGATTGTTAGTTAGGCGGTGATTTTGGTCGTTACCCCAATTTATTTAAAGATTCAAGACTAATTTATCGGCGGCTATAGCTATCTGATCTATGCTCAAGGGGTTTGAATAGAAAATAAGTGGCCTGATTTCCCTTGGAAGTCGTCTCCAGAGGGTCCAGATGCTTTTCTAATAAATTTGCTCAACTATTAATAAAAAATAACCTAGTAAGGTAAAAGGTAGCCCAATAAAAAAAAGTTTAGCCTAAAACATAAAATTATTCAATTTAAAACTAAATTTGTGCTTAGCTTTATAAATTAATTGTTTAAGAGATTTAGAAATCAGTTTCCACTTCCTGAATGTCGCTTACTTCTGTTTTGTACATTTTTAATTCAAAATTTAGCATTGTCATGGTTGGAGTGAAACTAACGCTGTACATGTTTCGATTTTTAAAGAAAAGATATATTTTTAAAATTGAAGTTAAAAGGTCCAAACTCATTCTATTTCTTAATTTGGTTTTGACTGAAGTTACTATAAAGAAAACTCTTTCCACCGTGGCATAGCTGATCGGCAAGAAACAACACAATGCGAACTTGAATATTTCGGAAAATGAAGAATTTCCAAAAGCATTTTTAATAGTTGACACCTTGCACCAAAACTCTGATTTATTGGTTGGAATATTATCTGGGAAAGTCTTTGTCCAATCTATTGTTAATAGTTGCCGCCATTGGGCCTCAATTTCTGCAAATTTTGTTTGATCAGCCAAAGACAGGGGAAGAGTCGAAAATGGATGACGAGTAGAACTTATGCAAATACTGGGAGATAAGACTCGAGCATTTTGAAGTGTTGCAACATTTCCAGGTATTCGAGTAAGAAGCTCTTTGCAGGCTCTTTTTAAAAAATGTAAACATCTTTCTTTTAGTATTTAAGTTTGCTCACAAGAAATTTCATTTGATGTCATTTTATTTGTCAAAAGGTTTGAAAATTCATAGACAAAATAAATTTTTCTCATTTGATAGATAATGAGACATGACATTTAAATCTGTGTTAAGATTCACAAATTTAGGAAGCAAAACTCTTCTAAGCTTTGATAATGTGAAGCTGCATTATTCATCAAGAATGCTTAAATTATCAGCTATTTCCTTTTAAAAGAGCAATTTAATTTGTTCAAAATCGCATAAAACAGGCATCAAAAAAGTGAAATATAGTTTATTTGCTTAATCATTGTACATTTTAGATAATTTCCTGGCATAATACTTATCACAAGCGGATGAAACCATTTGAAAGTGTAATTTCAAAGCATCCCATTCATCAAGAATCCTTTTAACGCATTTACTCCTAACTAGAAGGCAACTCTTTAGACACATGTGAGCAAGCTACATGAAACGAATGACAAATGCATTTAACAAGAACGAGATCTAGATTATCTTTTTTAATCAGAGTGTACAACGATATATTAACTACGAAAAGAATAGAAGCTCCGACTGTTGCAAGCGCAAAACAATTTTCATATCAATTCCTATATAACTGAAATACATTCACAAATTCATAAAGTGCTTTGCTTTTGTTACTGTTACATTTACTAATCCCCAAAAATCGGTGACAATTTTATTTTTTCCTTCACTATAATATCTAATACAAAGATAAATGCTTTGCGCAAGCAATATCTGTAGATTCGTCTATGATTAATGAAAACCTAAAAATTGCTTATTTCATCAACCTGATCTTTTAATATAGCTGGCTGGGGGCTATGACATTCTTAATAAGAGCTATACATTTTGTTTTATGTAACTTCAAGTCAAATCCTTTTGATGATGAGGGCATTTCGTGTTTAATAAGCTCACCTAAATGATCAACACTTGATACACCTGTATGGCAAGCATGTTTGGAAGAAGTAGAAGAAAGTTTGCTTAAATCATTCGCATGTGCTCGTAATTTCCAATTACACACTTCACACAAAACCTTAGTATCATCCTCTTTTAACTCGTTAATCCACCTAGAAAATTTTGAATCTTGTAGTCAATATGTCTGAAACATTTTAGGTTGTTGCTTTGAAAGGGTTAATTATCGGTAATTAACTAAAATTAAACACTATGTAAGAAAACACACCTGAACCAAAAAATGGTGAACAACAAAAGATAACTGTTGCCTGCAGGCCTACAAGCTGACTGGCAAGTTGGAACTTGGCAACCTACGCCACGAGTAGGGTTGCCAGTGAGTTTGAAGCCTTTTTAGCCACAACGCTCACAAGTTTAAATAAAGTTCGACAAACTCCATTGAATTTATGTTATAATTTTAAATTTTATTTAAAATTCACAGATACAATAAATAATAGTATTTACAATAGAGTAAAATTATTTATTTACTCCAAAGTAGCCTATAAAATATCATAAGTATCTCGAAAAGTAGCATATAGGCCCATATAAAAATTAGTCGCCAGTTCTGTTGAGAAGTCGCCCAAACGACGACCTTTTGCCCCTTCTGGCAACTCTGCCCCTGTCAGGAAAATCCCTGATAAGGTCCTTCATATCCATCGAGAAGCTCGAAAGACTCCCATCTCCTATTTCCTGAGTGTTCAGGAGCTCTCTCAGTTCGTCTATTTACCTGCTGTATTTGATGTGGAAAGCTTCTTTCAGGCGCTCCAAAACCCGTTAATCAAAACCTTCCTGAATTCGACGAAGATGCTTATGGGAAGACGCTGTATGACTGCTGATGTCTTCTCTTCTTCTGTAATGTGCAAGAGGTTGAGACTTCTAACCATGCAATTGGATTTGCAGCATTGAGTACGGAAAGCGTGGATTGAGGATTAGATTTAGGCCCTTCATTATGCTGATCAGGTGGGCAGCTAACCAATGTCCTTTTAGGTTGATCCATCATAGTTGCTATACTGTTTATTTATATGTACACGTGATGGTTGAATGAATGTATTGATGTGCGTGAATGAGCTGTGATTAAGAGTGCACATATGTGTGTGTGTGTGCGAAAGTCGAGCAGCAATGGTATCTGTGCGAGTGGAAGGTGTGAATGTTAAAGTTGTGTGTGTATAAGCGCGTACAGAACGCAAGCATGTCGAAGTACAAAACGAAAATCTTTGAAGAATTAAAGAAAATTATTACTTTGTATTAAGGGATGCTAGTAAATACTAATTGATCTGATATAATGAAGCTTGAAGCTAGGATGAGTTAACGAAAACGAGATTGAAAACGGCGCGCGTTCTTCAAGAATGGCAGCGTGATTTCCGAAATCTCACGTCTTCGACGATTGTATTTATTTTCGATAATTAAGCGAGTAGGAGATATTAAACTCTGGGCACGATTTTTGGAGTGTGGTTAGCTATTACATAAATGCTTTTACCTTCGATAGCGACGCAATATTCAGTACATGCATAAATTTGTTTTGGGCTTGGATTGAAGCAATGTGGGCTGATCGTAAGGGGTAAGCCTAATGTAGATTGGAAATCTCAAGCTAGAGGAAATGTAATGAACAAAGAGAGGAGTAAAATTAAAATATATTCAATTTTAGAAGCATGAATCGAATTGAAGTTATTTCCATGCAGTAATCGAATTGAGTAACGCCCCATGATATTTTAGATATACAATTTGAATGCTATACAGAGAATATTAAGGATACATAAATGATTTAAATTAAAATGGAATACAAGTTATTTATGCTTTCTGAAAGTTAATATTTTGAAATCACGTGACGAGAAGGATGTGTTCACAGATTTATAGGTGTGCATATAAATAAGTAATTGAATAACTATGAATATGTAAGTATAATTATGTAAGTACACGACTATGATGGAATGCAAATTTGGGGTCTAATGAGAGAATAAATAGGAATTAGGACCTACTAACGTATGAACTGTTTGCAGAGAATAAGTAGGAGAGAAAATATGACTAACCTTTATCTGAAGCGACGATGTGCAGAAGTGAATTTGTGCATCGCTTCAAGGCGGATAAAGAAAGGCGTGCGTTTGTATGTGTTTGCTCGTGTAAGGGAAAATCTCGTACAAAAGAGATTTTGTCGTATTAGGGGTGATTTTACCTAAAAATATTTTATTCTCGTCACATATTAATTAATTGATTATATTTGATTGCTAATTTTAAATATATATATATATATATATAAATATATATATATATATATATATATATATATATATATATATATATATATATATATATATATATATATATATATATATATGGAGCTCGACCGTGAAGCCTGCATTAAATATTGAGGATAAATTTCAGAGCCACGAGAAAACTACAAGTATTCATCTTCAGGCTAGAATAAGTTACAAAGTTAATACATATGAAGAAAACTTGAAAAGGCCAACAAGACATTATTTTAAAAGGTGACCAATTATAAAATATCAGTGAAATGTACTATAAGTTAAAATTTTAAATATAAATTGGAAACAGTTAAATTTGCTTTAAAAATGAACCAAAAAATTAGTTAATAAATTTAAAGTTTATTGCAGAAAGGAATTAAAAACTATAAGAGAAATTGACCTGGCAATAGTTAAAGTTAATAAATTTAAACTTTCTTTTTAATTTTGTGAATAATGTAAGAGTTAAAAACATTTAATATAAAAACGGTTTATTTGGGTACTTACTAAAGTGGATCCATCCTAGAGAGTGAATGGGGGGTTAAACAAGGGGCTAGTATTTATAAGGTACAGTGACGATTGGGAGAGAAGAACATCAACTAACGAAAGCGTAGTTAAAAAACAAACAAACTTACAAACTGTAGTTAAAATTAGTTAATTAATAAAGATATTGCACTTAAATCATCATTGAGTGTAGGTTTGTAGTGTTTGATATATAGAGATTCAAGGGTTCTTAGGCAATGTTGGTTGTTGTTAAAGGCTAATACTTGAAAATTATCAATAGAAATGTCAGTTTTACAGCTTAGGGTGTGTTCTCTAATAGAAGACTTTTCCATTTTATTTAAGATTTTGCTTGTGCGCCAACTAATCTCCATATGAGCAGAGAACCTAGCTTCAAGAGACGTTACAGTGGTGCCAATGTAAGAGGCTCCAGTACAACTGGGACAATTAAATAAAAAACTTCGTATCGATAATTTGTTTATAAAACCTATTTGGGGAAAATATCCTTAAAAAATGAATAGGATTTTTCTTTTGAAAGTATCGTTTAAAAAATTTCTGAAATTAGTAAATATATGGGCCTTTCAGGAACTTCTATGCAGGGTTGAGGCAAGTCAATGAGCTTTTTAAAAACTCTATCATATAGGCCAGAAGGAAATAATTTTTTTCTTAAATATTTCCTAAGAAAAATAAATTCATTATGGATTGATTAGTAAGTGGATGTTAGCGAGAAACTTCTATGTATTAAAGCTTTTACAGTGGATATTTTGTATCTAAAATCACAAAACCTAAAGTAGTTCAAGCCTAGTCCTGTGAAAGTGTTTTTTCGGTAAATGGTTTTTTGAATTTATCGCTGGTTATTATCCCGGGTGAGTAAAGATCAAGAAAGGGTATATTATCATTTGACTCCACTTCCATGGTGGGTTTGATGTTGGGGTGTAAAGTGTTAAAAAAATTCAGAAAAAAATTGGCTATGTGCAAGATTATTAAAAATTAAAAAGGAATAACTAACAAAACGTCGGTAGAAGGAGGGTTTGTATTCTAAATTAGTAGAAAACATTTCATCTTTAAGATGTGTCATAAAAAAGGTAGCTGCAAGTGGTCCCATTGGAGAACCCATTGCAACACCATCAATCTGGCAGTAAACTCTATTATTATACGTGAACCAAGATTCAGAAAGAGTTAATTCCAGCGCCCTTTTTTAATTGGCTTAGTAACAATCCATGAAAAGTATTTTGGGAATTAAATAGCTTATTTAATATTAAATTGATTGTATAGTTGAGGGGAATATTAGTAAATAAGGATTCAACATCATAACTTAATATATATCCATCGTTAACTTTGCTGAGTAATTCTTCTTTAAACTTATAGGAGTTTTATATGGAGAACTGATTTTTAGATAAAGGTGAAAGTAGTTTAACTAGATATTAGGCCAGTTTGTATGATGGTAAAGAAAAAGAGGCCAGTATGGGTCTCAAAGGGACGTGACTCCTTCTTTGTGTATTTTAGGTAGAAAATACATGGATGCTAAATAACTGGAAGATACAAATAACTTATTATAAGTATCTTTAGGAATAATTGATGCCTGCTTAAGTTGTGTTACAAAACGATTAGCTTTATCTTTGAATCGTAGAAGAATAGTTTAGGGTAAATCATTGATAGGTTTAAATTCCATTCTGTCATTCAATATACTATGGGCTTTTTGTACATAGTCCTCCCTATCAAAGATCACTACACCCTTTCCATTATCAGGTTTACTAACTATTATATCCTATTTTCCTGCAAGTGTCCGTAATATTTTTTTGTCTTTAGGCTTAATTATGAGGTTCGAATTCCTAGATGAATGTATTTTAGAATAAAATTCGCTGGAGAGAGAAGATACTCGTAGGTAGATCCTTAACCTTGCGTGCCATATTTTCAAAATACAGCATGAATTTAGGTTTAGCTATTTTTTAAAATGGGAGTTTAAATTCAAGTCCCAAAGTCAGTAGAAAATTTTCACGAAAGATTAAAGCAGTACGTGACAGGTTCATATAATTGTTTACCTTTTAAAATAATGTCTTGTTAGCCTTTCGATGATAAAACCTTTAAACAAACTTAAAAAAACACAACAAACCAGCCATGCCCTTATTTAAGTGAATTTCGTCAAACTTTTGAACTGCACAATTTGTAATTTATATTGTTTACAAAATTTCAAAACATTCGATAATCATATATAATTTTGGAAGTTTAATTTTCTTTATAAATATGAATTAATAAAATACCAAAAATTTTAATTATAAAACTTTAGAACAAATTCTTAATAAATATGTCGAAATTTTCTCAAAGTTAAAATATAGTGTTATAGATTATTTCATTCCATAACTGGATATAATTAATTTAAAGGAGTTTGTAATTATATTGCAATAGACCTAAGCAAAATTATTTAATCCAAAACACTTTGTTTTAACTCAAGGAAGACACAGGCATGCTTTATAACAAAGTGGGGCCTCGCCAGTCTCTAGACTTGTTTGCCGCCCAGCTCCACCGACTGCATACCCCCCCCCCCCCCTCCGTAAATATATATTTCATGTACAGTGTTTTGAAGAGGAAGGTTAACAAGGCTGCTCACAACACTTTAAGATCTATAAACGCCGCTATTGTGTACGAAATGTCATCCACTTATTAAGACCTCATCGAAGGATACATAACCAGTTGCGGTACCGTCTGAAGAAGATCGTAAAGGAAAATGTTGACCACTTCGAATGACTTCGAATCGGAAAATTTTCATGAGACTATATTGCTTCGCTTTAAATTCCTTGGACAATTTGTATGGATTTAACTCAAACCCCATATATATATATATATATATATATATATATATATATATATATATATATATATATATATATATATATATATATATACATATATATATATATATTATATATATATATAATATATATAATATTTATGTTTTTCCGGAAAAATATCTCTTTTATTTATTCCTTTTAAGGTAACAGATGTCGAAATTAACGTTTAATACTGAAAGGGATGATGAAGAAATCTTGACTCTGTATGAAATTAATAAGAAGCCAAATGGAGTTACCTAAGAAATAGATGTTGCAGAAAGTTTGTATTATTACTTCATCCATTCAATAATTGACGGCTTAGAATCATTTAAGGGACAAATTGTGAAGACGAAATGAACTTTGGAGAGTTAAGCTCATCACATTTGGATAGGTGAATGCATGCAAGTAGTGGTTCCTCGGCCTAATGTTCTAAAGATGAAAGCTTATTATAGAATTAGGTAAAAGTGTGATATTGGCCTTTGTTCGTATTTGTCCTATAGGAAAGGTAAATTTATGGATCTTGTATCTCTAAGTCGAAAACAATATTTCTCTCTTGGAAGTTTCCCTACAACACATACATACATTGTAATTGAATTGGTATCCGGCCCTTATATAGATCTAAATCCCAGGTATTAAGTCTAAAAAAAGAAGAAAGTTAAATTTTTAACTAACTCTATTTAATAGTGAGATCATCTAGTCAATAAAAATTCTACCCCGAGCAGTTTTGTCAGGTGTAGTAGCAAATGTACCAACTTTGTCTATATCCTGATAAATGATTTGTAGAATATCATCAAATTTAACTTACGCTCTCTATTCTAATCGTAATAAATAATATATGTGACGATAGTTATAATAAAATGTTCAATAATTACTTCCATTTCCTTCCCTAATGTACTTATTTTTAAGCAGCAATGCGCAGCCTATGGTATATTATACGACTAACTTACAAATATAAAACCTATAGAAAAAATCATAGCAAAATTAAATAGACTAATGATCATTATATCCTTATTTATTTTTAAACAAAATATTTTCAACTCACGCATTAGTGAATTTACTCTCGACGTCCTAAATAGCGCTTCATTTATCTGTGAGCTCTCGCGATGGCAGGTAGTGTTTTGATGCGCTTGCTTGTGATAGAGTGTATGGAGGAAATAAAATGATTACTATCCCGCAGCAGTGTAGATGTTTAAATAATTGTGGGAAATTATTCTTATCATTAGACCGTGGACTTATATGATGTGGTGAGATTATCTATGGCAGAGAAGACGAATTTTCCAGTTACAATCCCAAGAGTCCCCTCTTCTTTAGTTTTACTGTTTCCCAACCTGTCATCTCTACAGACTTTGAATATTAACTTTGCAGAGTAGTTATAGTGTCACATATGCAAAATCTGGTGAAGAAAAAAAACGTGAAGGTGTATACAGATGAAGAATTAGTGGACCTAACATACAAGTCTGACTTATTTAATATATTCTCACTGTATAAAAGTGATATAAATGAAGAAACTGTGAAAGATGTAAACAAACTAATCTATGATCCCGGTACAGACATATATACATATATTAGGAGCATCATCATTATCTGATGAAGACAGTCGAGAATTTATGTATGTGAATTTATTTGATAGAGGATTATCTAGAAAATCACTACTCACATCGACGCCTCGTCCTCCACCAATGACACAGATCTATACAAACCCCAGTCCAAGTTTACTCGGCACATACCTCTAGTCTATTTTCTTTTACCCACCACGCTGCCTAAGATTTATCTACACACTGTTATGCCCCTCCTACTTCTACTATCTCTTGTGACTATGTTATATTTCCTTTTACCGCTGAAGTGCGTGTTGCGATTTACAGGGCAAGAAGTAGACGCCCTGGTGTTAATGCTGCCCTTTTTGTGGGTATTTGAAGAAGAAGCAGGTGCAGTGCTCAGAATAATCACGTCTGTGCTCTAAGTGTTGTTGATTTTCAAGCAGGTGCAGTGGCGTGCAGGACTTGGTGCAGTTGTTGGCCACTCACATTCAGGAGAGTAAGGATAGGAGCAAAAAATATTATCTGTCTTCTCAACCCGGCACCAACACATGAGGCATAGTGTGCTGGAATCTCAGGAAAAGCCACAAACTTACCGTTTGACGATGATAATGCAATTAATAGTCCAGTGTAAAAACAGAGAATTCCCTAGATGAAGCCCAGTTTAGTAGATAAACCATAAGTAGTGGTCCTCCCAATAAAACAAGCGGAGGTGTGTGAAATTTAGTGGCTTATGATCATCACTAATTGTCAAAAGGGACAACAATCTGTCTAGTTTGCTCAATAGTTTAACGTGCTGCAGTCATACTACAGCCTTATTTCACCTTCCTGATCAGTTATATGCAGTTTGAGAAGTCTAATACAAGAGAGAAGAAGGCAGACTGACAAATTTCCCTGATAATAAATAGATGTAGAGAAATCTTTATTCATAACCCTAGAGTCAATGTAGAAAACCTGTGTGTGGAAGATCAGCTAGTGGGATAACGAGGCAAGAGCCTATTTTGCATGTATATATCAACCAAATCAGCGAAGTGTAGGATAAATCTTTTCTTCACTGGAGATAACAACAGCAAGTATATCTTAGAGGCGAATGATTCTGTGAAGAAGAGAGAGCCGAAGTAATATAGTGGAAAGAATAGTCTTACCATACAAATTTTTGCCGCTCTAAGGTATGGTAGACCCATTTGATCAAATAGGTGCTTTGTCTGCATATTTTCGCGAGAGAAATAGTGTCCAGTGTGTATCTTCTACGATAAGATGAATGAAGTTATTAACTCGTGGAAAATACACCCATAAGCTAAGGTGGTGACAGATCGTAAGAAAATGATCAGGCTCAAATATATTGAGCTGTGTGCAGTGGAACTCATTAGGCCATTTGGATAACAGAGGCTCAACTCAATTACTCTGTCAAAAGTCCCCAAGACTCATATCAATTCTTATTTCAACACTCAAAACAAACCTATAATTATTTTTAATCATTTACTCCTGCTAGGTAATCATTTTAAAAATTACTCTATGGGTAACCTGTGTTTGGATCGAACCCAAATTTAAAGCTTTGCTAAGCTTTATATTCATATACTACAATTATTTTACTACGATTTCCTGTAAAAGTTATCAAAATCAATCTCCCTACCAAATGAGAAGTATACTTCTGAATAAAAACACACGAAAAATGCACAAGGACAACAGTAACGTATTTAATCCACTGCAACAAATGATTCTCCACTACTGGACCACTGGATTATGTACCTATATGATACACGTATGTAATATCAGAGATACAAGCCCGTTTAGTTGTAAATAAAGCAAAATCTGTAAAGGTAAATACATGGGAAATCAGAAATGAGTTGGTTTTCCTGACACTTCTAACGCATTACCTATTAGCTCAAAGTTTAATAAAACATATTTAAATGCCATTACTCTGCATGTAATATAATTTTTAAGCCTAAGTGTAAATATATATTTAAATATATGTATATAAAGGGTGTTCCACTAAGACAGTTTGAAGTTAACAGTAAATAAAACAGTGTTATTACTGAAAGTTTGTTGACTTCACTGTTGGATCATGTTATTAGAGTCATGGAAATTATGTATGAAAAATAATATCGCCTAAATGTCTGCCAAGGCTTCGGCGGCACACCTCCACTCAATGGTGAAAATTTTTGATGACGTCTCTGCATAGTTGCTCCTCAATCCCACCAATATGCCTTATTATGGCATCCTTCAGCTGCTGAATTGTTGTTGGCTTGTTGGCATAGACCTTACTTTTGAGATGACCCCAAAGAAAGAAACCTAAAGGCCTCAAGTCACACGATCGTGGTGGCCAATTGACCTCGCTGTTTCGAGTGCTGATGCAACCTGGGAACTTCTCATTCAATAAAGCTATTATTGCATTGGCTGTGTGGCAAGTGGTACCGTCCTGTTAAAACCACAAATCTTCGACATCCATAGAATTCAATTCAGGCCATAAAAAGTTGTTTATAATGGCAGGTAACTCTCGCCTGTCACCGTAACAGAATTCCCGGCATCATTTACGAAGAAATACGGCCCAATGATTCAGCTAGCAAAAAATGCACACCAAACAGTGACCTTTTGTGGATGCAGTGGCTTTTCAACAATCTTCCTGGGATTTTCATCAGCCCAAATGCGACAATTCTGCTTATTAACGAATCCACCAAGATGAAAATGGGCTTCATCACTAAAGATGATTTTTTGCGGAAAATCATCATCGGCTTGTCTTTGCTCGTGCACCCAATTGACGAATGTAAGGCACTTCAAATGGTCAGCAGTCTTCAGTTCTTGTGTCAATTGAATTATGTAAGCGTGTAGAGGCAAATCTTTTGTCGAAATTCGTTGCAACGTTGTTGTGGAGACGTTTAATTCCTGCGTGCGATGACGAATAGAGGTGTCTGGGTCTTCGGCCACATTCTCACGCACTGCAGCAATGTTTTCAGGTGATCGGCGTAAACGAGCACGCAATGTCGTTTTCATATCTGCTACCGACCCCGTTTGTTTGAATTTACGAACAATTTTCCCAATTGCTCTCTCAGTTGGTCGATTATGTTGACCAAAAAAACTTACGAAGTGCCCGAAATGCGTTACTGTTTGAACGCCCATTTTCGTAATAGGCTTCGATAACTCTAACACGTTGTTGGATTGTTAATCTTTCATGGTTGAAATTGCCAAAGATTGAAGTTGTTAAATCTGAAAGAAAAAGAAAAAATCATTAGATGCTTAAACTTAATTCACATTTAAAATCGGTCCAAGTTATTTTAACACCCTTTATATATTTCCTTCTTCTACAATTATAAAACTCATCATGTAAGAAAACAAGACATTCCATCGATATGGAAAGATAGCTTGATGAGCCTTTTTTTAAGATGGTTTAGATGCAGTCAAAGCATAAAGGGGAAGAATGCTCAGGACACACTTCACGGTGGAAATGTAAACATGTCATCTTGGACTTGTGTTGCCTCGACCTATCGTTCGGGGCACACTGCCATTTCGTTACAGCTGTTAAAGGAGGCCTCACGTGAGGGGATGTTGAGATCAAACACTCTCCAGATTGTCAGCTTCTTGTTCTTTTTTATGGTGGAGATATGCATTCCTCTTTCAACCCACTGATACATCAACTTTACAGAAAGCAAGAGCATGTACTGCCGACGTTCGATTCAAAGTTCCTCCTTCCTGGACCTACTCTGTTCGCACAAAATACAAGAACTTACCACTGTTTACGATGTTCATAAAAGATGCAAAGCAGCTAGCGTTTGGTCTTGCAGTTGCAGCTGTATTGTGTAGACATCTAGCTACTAGTTTCACTCCTCCCTTTGTTCCTTTGTATTATAGAACGACCTCAGGCTTGCCGTTAGGGGCAATTTTAGTTTTGTTATTCATGGAGCTATTCAGCTCGACAAATTTAGCATTTTTTCTTATTGGAAAAATGGAAAAGAATAAGTAGGACCTTGTTAAACTAGAAAGCTGTAGTTCCCATAGGAATTATCTTTTTGATTTGCAGATAAGGTGAATGTTCTCGGCTTAAATTGCGTAGCATTGTAAATCCGTAGAATTATGGCTCGAGAGAGGATATGCCAAGCACTAATTGTCGTTTCTCCCCAAATCTAATTTTTGTGTTTATCCTAAAGAAGTAATATATATATATATATAAGACCAATGGAGAAAATGTTTACCACCTTGAATTTATATTTCAAAGAACAAGTTGTTCCAAACGGTAGTGTTCTCATAACGAAAAGGAGAGAGTATAACTATGAATAATATTTAATCCAGTCAAAAGTATAACCGGTATTTGCGAAATTCTAATTTCCAAAATAATGGGAATAATGGTTAATCTTCAAACAAGCCAAAAGTAAAGTTGATGTATCAGTGGGTTGAAAGAGGAATGCATATCCCAACCATGAAAAAGAACAAGAAGCTGATGATTCCAAGATGACGTGTCTACATTACCTAATCCTAGATTTAAGAAAAAAAGAGTCACCGGATCTGTCATCTAAAACTTTAAAGCGCCGGCAAACATAGAGGGTCAGCCCTTGAGAGAGTGGTGACAGATTTCGTCAGCATTCTAACTGGATGACGTGAGGTACTCTCTCGTGTGCCTAACGTACACGAGATTAGAATAAAGTTAATTGTTATACAAGCAATGACGGTGCTTTCTACAAGGAACCAACGAGTTCGGACCAGTTTTGGACACTTTATTTCTATTAAATTGCCTATATGCTCATAATCTTAGTTTTATTGACCAAATTTTCATAAACATTACCGATTACTTGCATTATATCTGTAGATTATAATACACCTGTGTGGTAAACCTATTCATGTTCGACCAAACCACAATTGCACGTTCCTGGCCATCTGGGACGCGGTCGTGCTGAAAGACGTAGTCTGCCTTCTTCGTGATCTTTATCACCCATGGGAGGACTTTGCTGGCTGAGTTGTTTCTGTAATCGGCCCCATGAGTCTATACCCGGCCGCGAATTACATCGGCGACATATTCTTGCTATAAATCAACGATGCCGAGCATTATCACAGAGGCTGGATGCTTGGTGGTGGATACGTAGCTGACCTGTGCAACCTCCTGACTGAAGCTTACAATTGTCATGACAATTCAAGTCATTGAGGAAGTGTTAGCAGCGCTCCCCACGTTGTTCTCGCCTAAGCTCTGTGAACAGAGGCCTTTCCATGCACTTTTAGCACTTTCTACCCTTCTCCTTGACTGCCCTGGACAACGTTGCCACCGAGATATTCTTCTTCGCGAGCGCAGTCATTTTGAGCTTCGGGGGACTTTCGAAGGCCTTTTACTAACCAAACTCTTTACAACTTGAGGTCGGTCTGAACGAGGTCGATCTTTGAGGTCTTTCCTGTTTTTGAGCCTATCTGCGGCTCTATGGACGGTTATCAGTTGACGTTGAACCGCTTGGTGATATCAGACTTGTTGAGGCCCGCGCCACGAGAGCAGAGATCTCGATTTTTTTCACTTCCATCTCGACAAACTTGTACACAATGGAGAAGTTGCTTTAATGACAGTTGCTGAACAAATCGAACTTTAAGTTTATTTGACGGAAATTCTTTTATCACACACGGAAACATCTAAAAAGATAAAAAACAGGTGTAACAGAACATTTTAAGAATTTGGTATTTAGAGAATATAATTGTTTTCATTCGTAACTTCTTAGTCAAATAATTACTAAAATATGAGCTTGTAAAATAAACTAGAGATGATAAAATAGCGCTTACTAAGGATTATTATTATACTTAGTATATGTAATCCAATCGGAATGCGTTAGACCATGTACTCTAAAATTATAGATTTTTGCCAATGAGCCCTTTTCTATAATATTTAATGTTAAACTTTTGCTTTCTTTGTAGGGGTTTTCCGACAATTTATACCAAGTTTTCAGATATTGCTAAACTCATCATCCGATATTTTTTTTAAAATAACACTTTCATTTAGATACATGAACTTCAGTAATCATTGAAAATTCTGATCAAACTCAGTTCTCAACCCATTAAACAGTATCAAGGCTATATGTACCTGTTCATATTCTCTTCAGATGAATTGGCATATGGCAGAAGAGGACTAGTATTGGTTCTGGAACTTTATGGATATTACCATCATCGCATTTGATAATTCTAGATTACCTAAGGCTCAATTTATTTACTACACAACTACCAGTGAAGCACTTGGGGAAAATTAGGCTCTTAAGGAGCTTAGGAACATTTCATATGGGCGTAATATTATTGTTTTCACTGACCAAAAAGTACACACATTTTAATGTGCATATAAGATAACAGACCGCTTTCTAGATATTATCCTTGGGACAGGGGACAGAACTTTAACAAAAGGTAGTCTATCCACTACCTAGACATCAAATATTACATTAGGTCCTTTCTCACTTAAAAACGGAAGACTTGCTTAAGGTTTAACAACAGAACCAAGATATTAAACTTTCACACAATACTATTCATAATTGTGTTTAGCATACTATATTCTATAAATCAAAGTTGTAGAGAATTAATACAAAATCTTAAAGTAGTTATAACGTCAGGAATAAAAGATTTGTTATGATTACCACAATTTCTCCAAAATGAAAGGTGAATCTCATGGTTATATCGCAATACCTTTCTTGTACTGAGCATTAGAGCATACTTTTAAACACTAGCTCACCACCCAAATACCATAGCATTAGCCATGAGCAGGCATAAATATTGTATTACCATTCTAAAAAACAGCTAGTCAATCACTTTACAATACTTTTTCCTGACCATTTCAGCCAATATGATGAAATAAGACCTATTCCTGACCAGGGAAAAAAGATTATGAGCAATTATAACACTTTGTCTATCAGATGAAATGAGGAAAAATGTAGTAGAAGTTAAATATGTACTCTGCCATTCATGTCCCACCAAACACACAAGAGAATTTTCTGTGTATCAGGCTCCTGTTTCTGTTGAAGTTTCACTATTTAGTCGAGCAAGAAGAGAGGAACAAATGTTGAGTCGTTGTTGCAAGTATAACTATAACTCTGACACGCTTTTATGAATCCATTGCCTTAATGACGAAATCTTGCCCATCTCTTTTTCTGATGCTGCGCCCAAAACGGGCACCAAGTTTCGATAGGCCTAATTTCTTAATTTTCTGCAAGGATTGAATGGAACTTTGGTGATAACTAGTTTATTCTATTTAAAAACATAATATCAAAACATAAAAGACTTTGTACTTTTCTTCTTTATTCTATAGCACGTGTTGGAGATGACCTCCATTTAGCTCTGTGCATTTCTTGAGGCGCAGCACAAAGTTGTCCATGAAGTCCTTACAAACCGACCGATTAATGGCTTTGAGCGCCTCCCTGATGGCTTCATTGAGTTCCGTGATGATCCTAGGTCTCCCTGCGTACACTCTCTCTTTAAGATAGCCCAGAGAACGAAAACTTGGGGGCTAAGGTCTGGGCCGTGAGGTATCCACTCAAAATCAGTCTTAAGACTGATTACACGGACACCAAAGTTCTCTTTCAGCCAATCTCGGGACAGGTTTGAAGTGTGACAGCTAGCTCCATCTTGTTAATACCAGAACTTTCCCATGAGCGACAAGAACAAGGTCTGCAGATACCTCTTGAAGGTTTTGAGGACCTCAACATTGCGCTCGTAGGTTAGTGTCACTGTCGCGACAGATTCCTCGAAGAACAATGCTCCGATGATGCCTCTGGCTGAGATTGCAGTCCATACCGTGCACTTATGGGAGAGTAAGGGCTTGGCGGCTCCCTTATTTTGTTTGGAGTTTCCCCAGAAGTCATTTATTTTAGTTGGGGTCTCCTGAATCTTCTCCAGTATTTTGACTGTCATAGCATTACTCTGCTCCTTGTTTGAGGCTGGAAGGGCCTGCTTCATTTGTATTTTGTATGGATCAGCCTTTATATCCATTACTAGCACTCTCCTGCAAGTCTCACGACATATACCGAGGGACTGACTTCACTTGCGCGCAGATTGTTTTGACTCTGCTGAACTGACTCTCTCACGCTATCCACCAGCTATGCTGTACGCTTCCTGGGGCATCATGAATGGCTTAGACGGTTGTCAATGTCTGCATTGGGTTTCTCCACTGTCTCATAGTTCTCGAACTAGTCCAGCCAGTCCTGAGTTCTGCTCTTGGACGGGTCTTTTTCACATTCGAACTGATGCACGAAAGTGTCCTGCACTTTCTTGAACGAGCCTGTCTTTTATTAATGTTTGACGAAGCATATTCTTCGCTGGGGCTCCCATTGAGATCTAGTTGTGTTCACAGGCGTTGCTTTTGTCATGTCCTGCAAAGTAAGGGTGATTATTGAATGAAGGATATATAAAAAAAAATGTGTGCAGGCCCGTTTTTTGGCGGTGACCCTGTATTATATTATGTTCATCCATTTGTTCTTCTGTTACAACCGTATTTTCTTCCACTGCTATTTTTCAAAAGATCTTGATCAAATTCCACTGCTCTTCCTGAACGGGCTTTATTCAGAAGACTAACCTTCCCCCAGCCAAAACTGAAACTCTCTTTGGCATTGTCTCACTTTGGCATTGTCTCATACTAATTGTTCCTTCACCGTATAATTAGTACAGACTTTCTAATTCGAAATTTCTAAACCCATAAAATTCATCATTTAACGATAAGGCACATTAAGCTAACAATATTAATACAAATTTGATACCTCAGTTATTGACGATTAAGGTATATGTAGATGTAACCCTTGGGTAAGGCTAAGAGTTAGCGGTACCTAGGCTTCCATTTGACTACACTAGACTAGTATAAAAACAAACCTAATTTATCAAAATACGCCCCCAAAATGCCGCAATACCTAGGGGATGACCTAATAATTACTCCTTCAAGATATTATAGTAAAAATATCACTTTGTTAATGTTAATTGTAATCCTAATCGGTTGTTGCAAAAAAAGCTGGACATGTAACTAATGACTCATCTAAGAGCTGAACAACACCTATTTTAAACTATATATGAAAGTATAAATTCATTGTATATTTTATGTCCCACGAATTATAAATAAGTCATTTATGGCATGTTTTGTTCCATCTATTATAAATAGTTGTAGGGCTTTAGTAGACCAAAGAACAAAAATATATTTATATTAATATATGCATACAAACTGCTAAAACTGTTTTCCGCGCATTTTTCTTGAAAACTACAAGCAAATTGCTAAGCTTGGCTTAAAGTTTTGTTGTTTCAGTTGTATTACACTGACTCAATTTCCTCCTTTCATCCCCCAACATATAAAGGAAAATATAAAAAATAAATATTTAGCGAATCGTCTTGTCTAAAAAACCGTAACAATAAGTCATGGTGGTGAATTAAGTCTGAAACCATTATCTTTACTTCAATTCTATTCCAATCCCCGTCATTTCAATTCACCTTTGTACTAGTATCCCTTTTTATTGGTTTTATCCTCTTCCAGAATAAATGTAGCTTCAGAACACCCTGGTTGCGTTTGAAAAACCTAGCGAACAAGACCTTTTAAACCTTTCCCTTTGCAGATACCCTAAAGTTAGTCAATAAGAAATCAATTTCGCTGGTTTCAAATTTACATAGGCATTGAACCTATTTCCATTGTGTATTGTGGCAATCACAGTCTTGGATTGTGCCCATTTACGGCCATTCTACCTGAGAATTTAAGATCAATGGATATAAGATTTTCCGTAATGGCAGAATATGACAGGAATGGTGTGTACAGAAACTTAATGGTATGCATAGAATCAACAGAACGCAGTTTAGATACACCTACAGTATACTACAGTCGATCGATGTTTTGAGCGGTGTTACTAGATAGGCAATTTCATTTTTCAGCAGATGAAATCTATACGAAATATTGGCTGGCCAAGCGGATGAGTAACTGATCCTTCCGTTGAGGACTTCGATAGGAGCACCGGCAGGAATTAGGTGAAGCGAAGATGGAGAGGGAAGAGGAAGAATTATATTAGCATAAAAGATATCTTATGGGAATCAACAAGGGCTATTATGCTCTAATAATTATCAAATGAGGTTCAAAAAGAAAATGGGTAGTTCTTGTTCTCCCTCAGAGACAATTTTCTGGGGAAGGAAGGTGGGGGGAACTTCAAATAAAGAAAAAAATACAAACTAGAACTAATACCGTATAAGGTATCTCTAGGCTTAGCGGGCACACAAACCTCTACACGTTAACCACAGCATGATTAAGCATACCACGCATGACACCCCTCGTTGGTGTTAAAGACTGCCAACCCAACCAGAGCCAATAAGAGGGAAGGGAGCCCCCTCCACACATTTCTCGCAGGCGCAACTAGCGATAAATGGACGCAAGCTGGTTGGCGACCAAACTGCAATATTAGCTGCTTGCTAGAAAATTAGGCGCAAGAGGCTTTGAAAAAAGTGACGAAAATGGGTGAAATGGAAAAGGCTAGAAGGAATAAAGCCCAGATAGTCTCAATCTACTTTGAGGCTACCGAGGGCACTATGGCATAGGATGCGTACATTACTCCAGGTACAATGGTGTAACTGTGTACACAGGGTAACCCCCCTTCGGGTCATCGCTCGGATATGTACATGGCTTCTGATATCTGTCTTTCCACTTAGGTTATATGGTAGAGAGGAGGAAAGTACACTGGAACAATAATATTAATAATAAATTTCCTATAATGCGCTCTTCAAGGCCAGAGGCCTTCACAGAGCACACGTTTGGCTGTAGGCTAAGATCAGGTGGGTGAGTAGGCAATTTTGAACGGATGCGTTTTCAGGAGTCGCTTGAAAGTGGTAAGTGAGGTAGCAGATCTAATTTTGGCTGGAAGAGCATTCCAAAGCTTGAGGCTCAGACTAAGAAGGAGCGGTCGCCCATTGAGCAGAGGGATGAGCAAGGAGTATTCAGGAGAGGAGCATGAGATGACCGAAGGGCCCGAGGGGCGAGACGTTGGGAAAGAGCAGAGGAAAGGTAGGTTGGAGCCTTTTGGTGAAGGACCTTGAAAGTGAAGAGAAAAATCTTGAAATGAGAACGATATCTGACAGGTAATCAGTGCAGTTCCTGAAGCAGGGGCTTAGAAGGGGAGAAGCGAGAGCGACGGAGGAGTAGTAGGGCAGCGTAGTTCTGGACTAGCTGAAGGGGAAGTAGAGAGGAAGATGGTAGATTTACAAGAAGAGAGTTACAGTAATCAAGGCGGGAAGTAATTAATGAAGGCTTGGACAGCAGTCTCAAGACTTTGGCGATCGAAGTTAGAGCGAATGCGGGAGAAGTTACGAAGGAAACAAAGGGAAGATTTACTAAATTGTGGATGTGGGGCTTGAAGGAGAGATGCTCATCAAACACAACGACGCCCAGATTTCTAACAGAGTCAGAGAAAGCGACAGAGTTTCCACCCAGAGGGAGGGAGGGAAAGAGGGATTTAACCTTGTATACTAAAGCGGGGGTACAAACCAGAAAAACTTCAGTTTTGGACTGGTTAAGTTTGAGGAAGTTAGCCGATAGCTAGTCCGAGATAGAAGAATAGGCAGATAGGAGGCCATAGATTGAGTGGGCAATGGTCGAGAGGGAAGAGGAAATAAAGATTTGAGTGTCATCGGCATAGAGGTCAAAGGATAGACCAAGATTTCGTAAGAGGAAGATAATAGGGAATAGGTAGATACGAAAGAGGAGAGGGCCGAGGACAGAGCCTTGAGGGACACCAAAGCGAATGGGAATAGGGTCAGAGGAGACATCGTTAATCACTACAAATTGGGTGCGAGATGAAAGGTAAGAGCGGAACCAGTTGAGAGCAGCGCCAGAAATTCCAAGAATAAAGTGGAGGTGATCAAGCAAGACGGAATGATCAATAGTATCAAAGGCAGAGGAGAGGTCAAGTAGAATGAGAATGGCGGCACAACCTCGGTCAGCAGTTCTACGTAAGCAATCAGTAACATTGAGTAGAGATGTTTCGGTAGTGTGCCCAGCTTTAAAACCTGATTTGTAAGTTTCAACAAGTAAGACTAATAGACAAGGAATTATAGACATACCTCCCCTTCCAGATTGATTTAGGCTTGTGGTTCTTTTTTGGACCAGGCCCGGCAGTAAATTTGGCGTTCGACTCTATCACGAAATTAAGGTTAGGCTGAGGTTAAGGTACCTTATGTAAGGTTAAGTTACGACAGGGACTTTTCCAACATATTCATATTATGAAACTTTTATTAGCATGTTCGCGTTGCCGTTGGTGCTGTAATAAGTGCGAATGAAATTTTACTGTTTGGTTGCGAAGGTAGACTAACTTGGTCAAAAGAATCAAAATTTTCTTTTGAGCCAATGGGTATTTCATTCGTGCATGCTGTAAAGAGTTGACAACTCCTATTTTGGCGTAAAGAACTTAAAATGTCACCCGAAGCCATAACTGATTGGAAAAAAAATTCTGCGAGAAGTTTGCGCTAGTTCCTTGCTCTAAAACCTCACCTAAACTTCAAGCTGTAGTCAAACGAACGAGATTTGAAAGCCATGGCCTAATCTTAACCTCCTGATATTTTTGAAAGAATAATTCGGCGCCGGACCTGTTCCGTAAAAGACCCAGGCTTGCTAAATGAAGATTACAAAGCGTTTTCCCCCCCTGGGGATTATTTGTTCTACCGATTTTGTTTCTGGACTCTCTTCCCTATTTTTTCTTTGGGAGGTTGGGATATTAAGAGGTTGCCAGCAACGGAACAGCCTAAATATTCTAGTGCCACTAGAGTAAAGTATGTAAATTTAACTTAATCACATTCTAACCCTAGAGTTTGCAAGGATATTCTGGCCGTTGGCTGATTTTCATTTTCATACCTATTATGAAGGGATATTTTAGTTCACTTTATCTATAAAGGTTGAGTACTTTAGTAATTATTTAGAATTTTACGGTTATTCTTCAAATCAAGCGAGGTAATTTGAATTTCAGAACTTTTATTCGTTTTATTGTGGGCATCACTTGGGTTCGTGTTCTTATCTAGGTATTTCTTGTATTGGTAATTCTACAAATGAACAAGTCACACGCAATCGAAAGCACCTATACATATTTTTTATTTAAAAAAACGCGCTAAAAGCTATATAATGTATATCATAGATATACACTATATAGCATTTTCACTAATTGAGACGAAAAACTTTCTAATTATGACCTTAACTCGAAAAATAGATCCGCTGCTATCTTGTAAGTGCTAGCTTGTTTTGAACAACCCAAATAAAACTTGGGTTAGGTGTGAGTTTAGGAATACTAGAATTTTTAGTATATTTTAAGGCTAGGGTAATTTTTGTGGGTTCTTTTTTATCTTAGTAAGTTCTTAGGTTTTGTATGCTTTTTTTTTTCCCTTTGGAAAAGAACAAAGCAAGAAACTTATCCGCGTGACACGCCGTCACATAGCCTTTTCCACTTTGGGTAATTCGCGATTAAAAATAAACGTGTTGAAATAACCTACTACATTTAAACTTTTGAATAGTAGTTCAATTAGCATCATCGTGGGTAATATGTAATTCTTGAATTAGTGCAATGAATTTCCCCCCCCTCCACAGGTTTATAACTTCATAGCAGCGTCAAATAATAATTATATGCCTTGAAATATACTACATTCAATTGCTATTAACTCTGAAATATTCCTTTGCGCGCCGAATAAATAGCAATAAGCAATTCAAATAGGCCTATACTGCAGGTACATAGATGATATTTTCATTAATGTACAAACAGAAGAAGAAATACATTAGCTGAAAAGAGCCTTTAAAGAATGTTCTTCAATCAACTACACCATTGAAGAATGCCAAAACAACCAGCTACCATTTTTAGACATCCTCACTAACAATATTAATGAAACAATAACGACCAAAGTATATTTTAAAATTATAATCCAAGATTTTGTATAAATGCAGACAGTGAATGCCCTAAACGTTACCAAACAAGCGTGATCAGATCGTATATTAACCGTACCTCCACCCTCTACACTAGATCAAAAGATACACACAATGAACTTGAGTGAACTTGAGAGAGCCACCCAGCTATACAGACAGCTATAACTATTAAAATGGACCGATGGTACCCGTCAGAACTCCAGAAGAACAGAAATATAGAGAAGGAAAACATTATAGAACTCCTTTACAAGAACACTATGAGCACAGAAGACCATGCAGACGAAAGAGCCATCAAGGACATTATTAACTGAGGAATAAAACCAACGAAGAGCGAAAAAGATTGAACTAACTATCTACTATCAAAATATATAGACACCAACAATTTACATGAAAAATAACCACGAACCTCCGCCTGAAATCAAACAAAGGACCCATTTGATATATGAGTACACATGTACCTGTGAGCTCTTACCTAACTCGTATATCGGAATGACCGAAACCACACTCTCAAGAAGAATAACATGACACCTCAACAATGGAGCACCTAAAAAACACAAACAAGAAATACATAGAACTTGCCTTAACCAAAAAATGATGGAAGAAAAGACAAAATCTTAGACTATGCTCCCAACAGACGCCAATTACTCCTCCTTGAAGCAATATATAATCATGAAAACTAACCACGGTTAAATATACAACCTAACTCCCATGAAATCCTGCCAACTGCAAGTAGGGTGAAATCAGGGACCAGCTACATTTAGGACCACTGCCCCTAGCCGCTAATCACCTTTGGCAAGCGGCTTAACCCCTTTCTCCGGCCACTCAGTTACCTTTCTTCTACCAGTCTCGTCAGCTCGCTAGTTTGCCTACACGTGTCTACGTTTCTTTCGTTAGTTTGTAAACCCATTTTTTGATAACATAAACTGGTAAACATGTATGAATTTCCCATTTTAACTCTGAAGATTGTTCATGTCGTATTGAAACGTGTCAGTGTAACACAAGAATGTGCTAAGGTGCATTAATTTTTTTATATCTTCTTCATTTAATAAATACCAGTCTATAATGAACTTCGTTAGGCTTCTTCACGGGTTGAACCTGGAAGAAAATGAGAATATAAGAAAAATCGAGAAGATTGAAAAGAAAATTATTAACACGAGATTAGCGGTCGCTTTCAATAAAACCTGCCATAATGATGAAAAATATATATATATATATATATATATATATATATATATATATATATATATATATATATCATCAGGTATGTTTTCACCTAGGTATTAGCAATAGAACTGGCAAACCTTTGAACCATAAAGAAATATCAGCCATAAGAACTCACGTTATACATTCTAAAAGTTATGTCACTCATGAAAATTTTAAAATCCTTGAACATTGTAATAATGAAATCACCCTTCGTATCATAGAGTCTATGTATATTAAAATGTTAAAACCTTTCCTTAATAAAGACACAAGTGCGGTTCCTATCCTCCTAGTTTAACCATTCCCCCATCCACCGCGCTTAATTCCTGACGCCCCCCCTCCTTAACTTATTCAGTTGAGTTTTCCTCAATGCTCAACCCGGTAAGTTACATGCGCCGTCCCTTTCTCTTGTTAGTCTTCCCTAATTAAATGATGTTTTGTCTATCTGATTTAGATTTTCACCTTATACCAATAATTAATATGTTAGAATTTAGATATTTCTTCATTTCTATTTGTCAGACCTGAAGATAGGCTTGGAGTCTGAAACGTTGTCATTAAAGAATCAGTTTAATGGAAACTACTTTCGTTTTGTTCCTTGGATTTATTCTTAAAATTAAATTATCTTTAGCAAGAAGTAACTACTTCAAATATATATATATATATATATATATATATATATATATATATATATATATGAGAAACTTACAAAGTAGTGCGTGAGTAGAGCAATAAATGAAAAAAATCCCACAGGAAAATGAAAGCCAGATTCCTGTAATTTAAGATCCAAATTACGTTCCAATTTTGCCGACCGTTTTCTGAAAATGTCGAAGATGGAATCTTGGATCACGATAGACCATAGGGCAGGGGTGTTAAAGGTAAAAGCATGACGGCGAGCGTTCACTTCCTTGAAGGCAATGGATATCTCATACTTCCATAGCGGTATACGTTTGGAGATAAGAAGGTTGACCACTGATACATTTGTAAGAATTACCAATAAAAGAGGTTCGTACAACCTTCTCAGCAAATGACTTCTTAAGAAAGGAAAGTTTTTCCTTCTTGTCTTATGCACGGAGCAAAGCAACACGATACCCTTTAAAAATGGGTTTTAACACCGGATAAAATTGATAGAAGTTGTATAGGACAAAGTTATCGTTGTAGGGACGCGTTGGATCCATATAATTCATATGAGAAACTCACTAAGTAGCGAGTGAGTAGATCAATAAAGGCAAAAAATCACACAAGGAAATGGGGAATCTGCCTTTCATTTTTCTTGTTTTTTTTTGCATATATATATATATATATATATATATATATATATATATATATATATATATATATATATTTATATATATATATAAATATATATATATATATATATATATATATATATATATATATATATATATATATATATAAATATATGAATGCTGATTTTCAATAGCATTCGTACAAGAGGCGATATGGAAGAATTTTCACAGCCATTACCAAGGAGAATCACTTGACGAAGTTAAAAAAGCTCCCTAACAAACTTCCTCATCCTGTCAGATGAAAAAGATTTCTCTCAGGAACAATTGCACAACACTAAGTACAAAAGTCGATGAGCCTAGAATCCATGCGAAGTTTCATGTATCATGAAGACGGGGTTCCACCAACCTTTAATATCTTTGGGTTTGTCTCCACTCAGGATGACATCGTGCTTCAGCATATCATTCAGCATAGTCTTAAAAACAATGTAGAGGGCTTTGGACAGCTGCTGAATAATCTGAACAAACCGCGGCTTAAGGAAGTTGCTGGTGGAAGGCCAAATCTTGGAAAAGATTTAAAATCCTCAGATTTTAATAACGGATATGAGGAGCGTGGTTCGAGAATTTTACCAGGGACACAGTGAGGAACGCATGCGACTTTGGCTGGAATATTGCGGGGGGGGGGCTGTTATTAAAACCGTCAAATTTAGCGTAACAGCCTTTCTATCTCCATATATATATATATATATATATATATATATAACTTTGAACTAAATTGGTTCAGGTTTTTACAAAGACGCGAGTTTTTTCGGCAGTCTAAATGCCTCGATAAAAGACTCAAATAGAAATATATAGAGAACCAGGAAAATCCATAACTATGGAAAATGAAATGTAATAAAATGACTTTATCGGGAGTCAAAATGTTATCACTATCCATCCGGCGGAGAATAGGATAAGATAGAAGCAGGTTTTACCAGAGAAGGAAAATATAATTATGAAGGAAGGAAAATTCATTCAAAGGTGAATTTGAAATTTAGACTCAAAGACCTGAAATGTTAGTCAACATGTTTGCTACTCATATCGTATTTTATTCAATATTCTTCACTATTGTATTTAATCCGGTGATGTTCTAGCTGTTCTCTCCCCCAAAGTCCATTCGTTCCTCTTCGAGGGCTAAAGGATATCTTGGATTATTTAAAATCTATTGTTTCATTTCAGTGATTAGAGTAAATAAAAAATAGAATGTGTATAATTATGTTATGGTCTCTACTAGCACCAATTTTATAGGTACAACTCTCAGTACTGCAAATACATTCTTTGCCAGCAGAATCTATTTGCTTTTGCCTCGATATTCCAATCTGAATCTGGGAAAAAATCAACTGATCCGTGTGCATTTGGATGACGTTGAAACGATAATAATAAGGAAAGGGTTTGGGATTTTTAAGCGATGTATCCCGGAGCTGTGTTGTTTCGCAACGAATTCACAAATGCGCCTGATAAGAAATTAAGAGAGAAGAAGGGAGAATAAAAAAATAATAAACAATTAAAATCACATAAATGTAGAATTATTTAGAAAATTATTAAAGCGAACTTTACTATTACTTCTGCTGATGTTTAGTAAAACATTTCACACATAAGCTTAGTTATAAAATAAAACATAAATAAAAATAATTTACTGACTAGGAGCCTAATATTAACATGTTTACCTCGTTAATACGTAGAAATATTTTCTGAAAAATGAATATTGTTAAGTTAACAACAGAGAAATGAAGTTCCAGATTCACTGAGTGAAAAACTTTAAAAAATTAATAAGGTATTGCAAAGTTCGACCAAGAATCATCAAATCTTCGCTTGAAAAGAGCCTCGAAAGAGCATCGTATAAAGAGGCGGGGAGTATTGTGAATCAAGTTCTTTTTTATTCAACTAACATTTGTTATAATTCCTTTTTTTTACTATGGATCATTTCCATATCAAATATTTTCACAACTTGAAACTTCACATCTTTTAGCACCAACCTCTTTTAATAAACATGCTAGTAATTCTCTTGTTGCTCTTTGCTTTTGAATAAAATATAGCGTAACTGTTAATTTACATTTTGGGGGAAATGTGTAGAGATTTTCTTTCTTGATTTCGTTATACTTTCAAATAAATACAAAAATCATATAAAGGATTAATCCACTTAAATGGAAGTGTAAGGAAGGAGGAATACAAAAGAGAGCATAAAAGAAATGAGAATTTGAAGGATTGTAATTAGGCAGCCAAAGGGCTGACGTGTTGGTTACCACTGAACCTCAACAAACGACAAAAAAACAATAAATGAAAAGGTACGGTAAACGACAGACAAGCATAACAATTGGATAAAAGAAACTAGGTAGAGTTGGCAAGCAAAACTGAATATGAAAATGGCCCCGGTATTTCATTGAAAATTATACAAATTAAAATGTTAGTGCAACCAATTTACCCCCTCAAAACTATCTTTATAGCCTTAAGGTTTTAGGCTATGTCTTGTAAGTTTACAAAAATGGGCTTCTTTTTTTGGTTTCTATCCAGCGGGAAAACAAAGTAGGAAACCTAACAAAATTGAATAAAAAGCAACTAAATAAGCCCATAAAAATTTCTTTGCTTAAACATAAATTAAAATAACGACCTACCTAAACCCAGCATAATTTCTTTTTGTTCAAAAAATATCAATGAAAAGTTGGCTGCCAATCTCTTTATTTTGTTATAACGGCATAATTAGGAGTTGTTAATGTCTATAAATTACAGGAGTTCAAATGATTACTATATTGATTGCATAATGACTCAAACTAGCAGGAACTGTTGCTAACCAATTCATTTATGTGAGAAACTTTGCAAAAGAACTTTTATAAAAGGACAGGTAATGTTGCCAAGCAACATTTGGATATCGACGAAAAACGTGCTCAAATTTCCTACGAATGCTACAAGATGAACTAACATCTAATAATTAAATGAGGATTAAATGATGTTATTAAAGTACTGGTCAAAAGAATGACCAGAAATGTAGCGCAATTTAAAATGACTGGACATCTTATAAAGCAATTTAAAAAATTAGACTATTTCATCAAAATGACTAATAAAGATTGGAGAAATGTTCCGATATAATTAAAAATTAGCATAACTATTACAAGTTATTTAAAGGATCCACTGACCATTATTCTTCGAAAAGCTTAAATTTAATCGATGTACAATCGAGTATATTGAAACTTTGCACAAATCAGAATCTGTCATAGTAACCTTATTAAAGTAGACTAAAACCATTTTAAAATAAGGCGAAATGTTTCTCTTTGCCTCGACCTTCGTTCTTAAACATTTCTTCATTTACTCATCATCTCAATGATCTATTAAGGAAAGTGCCAGCAATTCATTTGTTGAATGTCATGCCTGGCACCTTATTAGAGAGCAGTGGAATTGCAAACAGATTGTTCTCGGCTGAAATCACGCATACTCAATCTCTCTAACTTTGTTCCAATTTAGGGGGAGAATGTGCAATGCTTTCAATTGCCTCTCTCCCCTCTTTCTTGAAGAGAAGGGGTGTATGAGAAATTTGAGTTTAATTCATTTTCACTTTCTTCAAGTTCCACAAATAATAGAAGGTAATTTTTACATCACTCATTCGAAAACTTCCCCGTTTTATTTATGGAGCCCCTCTTAAAAAAGTACTGTCAGAAATGTATCAGTTTGTCATTTTTTTTAATAAAAGTAATAAAATAATATTTTTCAATGAAATCATTTGCTCTAGTGGTAATTTAATTTATTTAGGAGTGATTTGGCAGGTGGATCCAACTTTTGCCAGCCGCTGAAAAAGTCAACCAAGTTTGAACTTTATCATGGCCCTAAATGCACCTGATGTAGCTTAAGTTCACTTAGCAAGGAAAGTCGTGTTTCCATTTGCCCGACAATATTTCTTTCCATCGTAAATAGTCTTAGCGTTATTTTTATTTAATTCAGTAACAAGAATGTCTTTTAATCAAGAAAAGAATTTTCACACAGTAGTAAAATACAGTGTAGGATGTAGCTACAATTCCTTTCTGATTTGGAATGGCAATAAAAAATATCGGGGAGATCTTATTGCCACACCCTGTACTAAAGGAATAAAGTAGAGTAATGGGATAATTTGAAAAATAGAAAAAAAATAAGGAATATTTAAAAGATTCAGGTAAGAAATACCGCAAAGTTAAACATCGTCAACCATGAATAATGTGAGTCTTCGAATCAGGAACAAGTTCCCGTTAAGGGCCGGCTCACTGGCCACATATAAAACAACATTAGACCACGAGTCTATTAAGACTCCGCTCGGGATCCCGATGCCTCCAGAAGAGATAGCCAAATGGAAGCTTCTCTCATGGTGTAGTCGGACTGCATGGTGCAATGCTCCAACATGCCAGAGTGCCACCATGAGACAGAAGTGAATCGGTAGGAAATTTAACTAAACATAAGTCCGCTCCAAAGCAAGATTCTCCATTAGGATAAGGACCTTTAGAGTAAACATAAGGTTGGAAGTTCTCCTCCTTCAGTTAGGTTCCAGGAGATGGTTGGGTCCTCCACCATTTAGTCAAAAGATCAGGACAAGGCTGGCCAGTCCAGCCTCTAGATCTCTTCGGGTTTCTTTCCTACCAAAATAAAAAGAATAAAAAAATGAACAATAAAAAAAGTATAAAATATTCTTCCGGGAGTGCTTCGAGAAGGAATATGTCACCTAACAATCCGGTGGGTGACAATGCCAAGGTTGGCACGTCCGGAATTGCGACGTCCTCTCGTCAGGAAGGTTTGACGGTAAAGTGTAAAATATGTTAGTAGGGTGAATAATGCCCCGGTGACGATGAGGCCCGTCATCGAGAAGCTACCCGGCGTCCTCGAGCACGTCGGCTTAAACGCCTATTATTAATCCGTTAAGGAAGAATACATGTTCCATCAGCGTCAGGAATTAGATAGGGTGCGGAAATGAAGGTTGCTCGTTTCTCTGAAGGAGACAAACTATATTTCGCCCATCCAAGTGACCATAGACTTTAACATGAAAATGGTGTAAGGAGTAATCTATTCAACGAAATTGTTAATTACTCGCTAGAAGTCATCTTATCGCAATCGTGCGATAAAAAACAGATGGGCCTCAAGACCCCCTTACACTCTTTGTCACGTTAACCACATCAGATTTCCTGAGTCGGCATGAACTCGCGACCAAAGGGATATTTCCACTGTCAAAACTTTTGCCATGCTAATAGTTCTTTTCGGCGTGCAAAGGCGGGTCAACCCAAATTTGTGCTAAAGCCGTATCGTGTAAGGCCAATCGTGTGATTTGTAGGGAAAACACAATGATTTATCGAAGCAAAGTGAGTCATATTTATTTGAGAAAGAGATCCTGGTGGTTTAGGCTGCGGGCCAAATATATTTTAAAGTGGCCAATGAATTTCTCTTCTGACAGTCTACGCGAGCTGAAATTGCTACGGCAGTCAGGTTCAAAAGCACTATCTGCTTATGGTACATCCAGGCTTAACAGCACGGCAGCCACAGTTCCAAGACAGAAGAATTTTGTGGTTTAGATCTCTTCATGCACCACTCTGGTAGAGCTGACGGCAATAGATGCTTAAGCCCGGTCTCTCGTAAAACAAGGAGCACGCCCACAGGCAACCTATTTGTAAAAGCTAAACGGTGGTGCGTCTCGACTTAGTTATTAGAAGCACTGGAGAAAAATACCGTAAGGTTGTGGTGAGTCTATCCCCTGGCTCCTTAAGTCATCACCCTTGCGTAAGGAGGTAAACAAAGAGAACTTTGCCTATCTTTCCCTGCCGGAGGCCGGACTGTCGGGCCCATTCAACAGTAAAGGGAACCCCCGACACCAAAGATGCTTCGTCAGTCAAAGTTCTCGAGGGAGGAATAGGTTAATGATCGTACAAGATGCCACCACTCCCCTATCCAGGAAGGACATTTTCGTTCTGGCAAGGTTATTTACTACCAGGCCCAATATCACGCTCCCCCATTAAAGAGCCGGAAGGCTTTTTCCTTCAATAAAATTGTCGCGTAAACCGAGGTAATTGGAAAGGGCAGTCCAGGTTCGAGGCCTGCCGTTTGCCTTCAGCTATTTCTTTTTTAGACACCATTTTTGACACGTGTCCTTTGTCCACCCTCTCATTGTATGTTTTGCAACACGACCACTACAGAGTGCGGCCCGAATTGGTGTACTCGCAATTTAGACCCGATATGATGTCTCTTATCTCTCTTTTTCTTTAAATACCTCTTTCCAGTTAGTGGCAGTGCAGCTAGACCTTGGTTTGAAGTATTCTATATTTTCAGTGTATTTTCCTCTTTAGCTGACCTGAATGTGGCAAAGTTATCCGTGTCAGGGCACTGTTGTCAATTCCCTTTATTAACTCCATGAATTATTTCGCTAGGTAAACCCTATGTTGGTTTTACATATCCTGATGGAAGAGCTGGGGACGGGTGTCTTGAATGTGGTTGAATTCCGTTATCATTGTCAAGGAACCGATTAATTTTCCATCCCCGATCTATCTTTCTGCTCTGGATGCTCACACTGATTTTAATGGTGAGGTGGTCGATTAAATTCAGGCCAGTGATATCATTTACGATTAAAATATCTTTTGCCGGCCGCATGTCGCGTGAGAAACGACATAGGTGCTCGCTTGAACGGTTCCCATGGTCCGAATTTGACAAAAGATCTTACTTCTTTTAAGATATCCGAGGAATTTTAGGTCAATTTATGTTTTCATTACGTTTTTCTCTAAAACCCTTATGGCAACTGGCGAGACTACCATTCAGCGAATGTCTGGGATTGCTTGCCGGCGCTGCCTTGTTGGTAAGCCAAGAGTATGACCGCCATCGAAAGGGGAGCTCTCTCTCTCACTCTTTCTACCTCTCTTTTCTCCTTCCTGAATTTGACCGATCTGACACTCAATTTTAAAACGAGAGAACGCAAAAGCACCAATAATTAATGGCTTATTAGTCTGACGTCCATTTTTGGTGAACTTCTAGAGAGCAAAATTGCAGGCTGCATAGTTGAGCAATTAGAATCTCACAACCTGATATTAGACTCTAATCACGAGTATCGTATGACCCGATAGTGTCTCACAAATCTATTTAATTTATTTCCTAGTACAGGGTGATCAGAGAGTCGTATCACCCCATATAAATATTTTTTTAATTTTGTATTTCAGATGATCAAATTTATTTTCACCCCCTGTTAATATTGTTTTAATTTTCTATTTCAGATTGCTGACATGAGTTCCTACAGTTTGGAAGAGAGGTTGATTGAAAGTCTATTGACACATCATCGTGTAAATTCTGGGAAGAACATGATTCGCCAGACTAGCTCTACGAAGAGGATGATAATGCGTTGTATATTGAGTGACTACGGTTGTCTTCTGGCTCTAGACATATTTTACTTATACTTTCAAAAAATCTAAGATCAGCTACCTCCTTTCAAGTTAACTAGCAAAGTCCGTGCCGTCGTCAGCTCCGGGGAGATGGGTGACTATATTGAGAACAGGTTGACAGTAGTTGCTCCTAACAGTAGGATGTGCAATTAAATATAGTAAACTGCTAAATAATGAACATTGGCATTAAAAATCCCAAAAGGTGAATACAAGTTATTTGCCCAAAAAAGACAGTCACATAAAATGGAAAAAGACCTCAGCATTAATATCTCAAAATATCTTACATTTTTGTAGCAAAGGATAGAGGCGGAAACAAAGGCTTTAAAAATACTTGGTTATATGGAAAACAAATTGAGTTTTTCAACCAGCCAATAATTGTAAACACGTATAAAGCTTTAATAAGATATCAGTTAGAGTAATTTGCACAGGGTTGATCATCATATTTGAGAAAAGATATTGAAATATGGTAGAATTTTCAAGCCAAGACCAAAATCTAATCATATTCCTAAGAAGCCACTATTAATAAACACGGATAGAAAGGCTAAATTCATCTTAGAAACTAGACGCAAGAAGGTACATTTAATTGAAGTTTCTAAGATTTTGACAGCAACAAAAAACTTGGACCTCTAAATCTGGTGTGAAATTAATAAAAATCCTACACGTAAAAATTGAGTGATAAAGGTTCCTAACCCATTTACATGGAATACAAGTGTATGTATAAATATTTCCTCAAACAAAAATTTAATTTCGAGAACAAGTGGCGTAGAAAATTGTTTCTTTTAATAGCGTAGTAATATTTAAAAAGGTTAGATAAAGTTATCCGAAACCTATAGTAATGAAGAATTAAAAACCAGCACTATATTATCCGATTACGAGTACTATCAAAATTTCTAGTTGTGTTCTTCATTTCGACCTAACTTATGTAGGTATCTTTTAAAATTTTCATACCCACTGTGATAGATAGCAAAAGTGGTTGGAGATAGCTTTTGTCTTTACTGTACACTTTTCTCATAATCTTAATATAAAAAATAAAGGAATAGTTAAAGTGCTTCTCCCAAAAGGCACCTTCTCGTTATTGATAATAAGATGTAAAAGTTACATATATTCCTTGTAATTCTAATAACTGTCTCTCTCTAGATCTATTCTCTACTTGCTACACTCTCGCTAATTCTCGCTCTCTCTCTAGCTAATTCTCGCTTATGTACCCAACTCTTAAATAAAAAAAAACATTATAACCTCTGCATTCTCTAAATTTTCCCTCTTATTTTCAAAATATATCTTTTAACAGAAATACATACAATTATGCCTTGCGCAATACTCGTATACGTAACAATCGTGAACACAAGTGCTCTCTCATAATAATCCAGTATCTACCTCATTTACCTAAATTGCAGAAACAATTTAAGAATTTATGATAATTTTCCATTTAATTTGCAAAGTATTTTTTCCAGCTATGTTTTTTTATATATTTGCCATATTTATTTACATAATTTCAAGTGTGTTTTGCATAGTAATACGGTATATATTTTTCATCACTTAGCTAAATAGTAGCAAAAGCTTCATGCAGATATCTCTAGAGAAATATTCGTGAAACCTTAGAATACGACTTACACAGCAATGCAGATAGAGCAAACATTATTCCTCTTATGAAATCAATTTATGAACATATGCGTGCGGACTTTCCCGAGATTGCTATTTCTCGAGGGAAGAATTTCAAAATTACTGAACGTCGGTTTGCAGAGACTGAGAATCTAGTCAAGGAAAAGATGAGAAGTAGAAAAGAAAGACATTTTCTCTTATCTATAAGCAAACCTATGTTAATAAAAGCTAAATGCAAGTCTCATGAGAATACTAGGTGAAAACACGAATTCGTCGTGCAATTAGAATCAAGTAGAGCCGAGGCTAGGAAAATGTGAACTTTTATACATACGAACGCCAGTGTAAATTTAGTAAATATGAGAAGACAAAGGACGAAGTAAAGTCATGCAGCTATTTTTTGTAATTAAAATTTATTTTTTAATATTTACGACCTCAATAGTAACTGGTTGGAGTTCCTCTAAGTAAGTAAATATTTTTGAATCATTGCTTTAAACACCCCATGTATATAGTTGCTTGATATCTGAAAGAAGTGAAAGAAGGCATTAAATGGCATCATTGATTTCTCTATGCTACCTGTATTCATCCTTTCAAGTCAGCTAATTAAGATTATTTTTCTCTGTTCTTTTTTTACATTTTTACAACTAATATATTTTCCCGAATATTTACCTTATAATTATTTTGTCACATTTCTTGTTGCATTTCTAATACGTTTGTTGTAAATTATCATTTAGTTGGAGAAGTGTTTACCCCTATCTTATTATTAATCGAATTTCCTAGACTAAGCTCAAAGATGCTTAGTGTTGAGAGCATTCCATTTAGCGATAATTATGTAATTGAATAAGGAGCAAAAATATTCGAGGAACTATTTATGAAATTTAAGCACTATATATGCTCGTTATTTCTTATATTTATTACGCTAAAGAAGAATGTTTTGATTTAGTTTATTCTAACTTTGGAAAATACTTAAAGTTAAATGATGCTCATACTAACGGTGTTTTTCGTAGTCTCCTGAGTCCTACTTCATAAAGTGTTTTCTACTAAATTTCAGGCATTAGTTTTGTGGCTCGTCCTTGAAGCAGATATTATTTATTCCATTTTAGATGCTTTCTTCGAAGGTTTATTATATTAAGCTCTTGATAACTATTAAAGAGTAAAATAGGGTATGAGCTGATAAAGAAACCAGATGCTAAAAAGCTAAAATAGGAAGCGATAATGATTACTGATACAAATTACTAAAAGGAAAAATCAAATTTTCTAAATCGTTCCCAGTCTATTTAACAGGGCTCGATACAGAATTAAGAATAGATCGGATAATGAAACTGAGGGTGGATAGAGACGCCATTACGAGAAGAGTTAACTATTTAGGGATTTTATAAGGTTAATAATAATAAATGTTAAGTCCAAATGAAATTACTTCATATTAAAATCCAAGACAGATGCTCTACAGATACATATAATAAAGCCTAGATACATAATTGCTGTAATGCCAGTTTCCTTGGGCATGTCCCATTTAAAAAGATGATTAGAGCCTAACAAGAGCAAAGTATTATTTTAATTACTTTGCTCTTTCGGGTGTGAAGGCGTCTTTTGTCTTGACGAGCGCCTCTTTTTTTTCCAATAGCGGAGATTTCCAGAAATAAGATCCACTTTTAATTGATAGGGGTACTTCGTCTTAGTAAGGTCACAGATCAGACTGCACAGCTGGTTCTTCTCAGCGGGTTTTGCACTCAGTGGGCAAACTTCATTCACTAGAGACCGCGTGTCTATCATCATTTGAAAAGAGAACACTCGAGGAAACTCCTATTGATAGAATTAGTATGCAGAATCTTAATTCAAGAATTGTAACTTCAGCTTTTCTGCTGGTGACTAGGGTGTCCCCCAGCCTGCAAAAAGAAGCAGGTGGTGTCACTTATTGCATTACATTAACAAAAAGAGCAAAGGACGGCACAAAGAAAGCAATCCATACAAAGAAGACAGAAATAACGCCAGGGGACAAAAGGTGAAAATTCGTGGCCTGGACTCGAACCCGGGTCTGGTGATTGCCAGTCAGATGCTCTACCTTTAAGCTACCAGGCATAGTCACTAAAATTCTCCCAAAGCATTACCTTATTGAACCCAGTATCTCCCTAAGCTAGGAACCAACTATGGATTTTTATAAGCATATCTTATTACCCACTCACAATTTAAAGGCTCACATACAAAGAAAGAACAAATACAAGTTCTGCGAGTGGTAACAACCAGCACAGGGCTTTCGACATATTCAATTTTTGCCTTTCAAAACCCATTTGAAAACAGAAAGAAAGATGCAGAATCCTTGTATTGCAGACCATATATCAATATAGTACAAGAGAAAGAGATATTTGACGCTAATCAGATATATGCAGTCATTAGTTTGATAATTAAATACATACAAACCTCTATATCAATGTTTTGCCTTTTATATAATAGACAGTACTATTCAACAAGGTTTAAAACGCGTGTGTTTTTTGTCAATTATGATGAATAAAACAAAATTTTATCAGTAGATATGTAATTTACTATAATATTGGAAGTGGCCATAATGATCCAAAACACAATGGAAACAGCTTCCTAGTGGAAATTAATGATTTAATTACAAGGTATAGGAAATTTACTTTGAAATCCTTTATTCACCAGGATAGATTGAAATTTCCTTCTACATGAATGAACTAATGATTGACACTCTTGTGCAGTAATCTTGATCCATTCATCTGGAAGAATTTCCCAGAATTCTTGAACTGTTTTCGGATTCCTCACTTTAGACCTCCCTCCGATTCTCTTACAAACATGTTCAAATGGATTCACTTCCTGGCTCTGTGAAAAGAACTTCATAACAGTTATTTATAGGTCGTCCAGGAAGGTTTCACTTACTTGACAATGTGGCATGGGGCATTATACTTCATGGGAAAAGTAGATTGGGCTTATGAGGTGCCGCATTTGTGACAAAATATGCTGTCGCAGCAATTTATTGTACACTTTTGCATTCAGTGTGGCAGGCAAGCGCAGAATTGGCCCAGAGCCTTCTAATCAATTAAGAGCACTATCCATAACACTTCTTCCGCCAAACTTCACACTACTCTTGGTGCAATTGACAAACAATCTTTCGCCTGCGCTGTGATTAGTGAACTTCCTATAATTGGATTAGAACAAATTGAACTTAGATAAATAACTGAATTGACCTTGGCTCCTTTGGTCTTCCATGCATGTAACTTGCTCAATGGCAAAGTACCACAGGTGGTTTATCGTAAATATTTTATTCTTCTAGCCGACGTGACAGGTTATCTGGGGACATTGATGAATCAAATCTGCCTAAACACTTTAGAAATTCCTGCCGCCGTCTTGGAACGGTCCTTCGTTACAATTTCCGTAATGGCTCTGTTTTCTTTTTGTAACGTCTTTCTTGACCTTCCAGGCGATTTAACAGCCCTACCTAAAACTGTTATGTAATATGTTGATAAAACATTATGTACTACACATTTGAAGCGATTAACAGACTGCAATAGCTCTAATTCAAAGATCCTCTTGGCGGGGCAACTTCCCATACATTGAGAGGCATGACAGATTTATTAGGCATGTTACAATGACGACAGCAGCCACGAACTTGAACTGAAGTGAGTTGGTATGGCGAGAAGGTTGATTCTATCTCCAAGCAAAATAATAGTTCGAATCATTTCTGACAAGTAATTTCTTTTACTAAATTACTTTTGTACTGCTAATTTTCGTTTAATTAATCAAATTATGCCAAACCTTTATCTATACGAAGTTAATACATGTTGTTTATCGTACAACTAATGGGTAAATTGCGCATTTTCCTCTAGCAAAGGTTAGAGAAGATGTTTAATAGAAATAAACACAAGTGTTCTGATATTTTGAACGGTAATATGATTGAAGTAATTAGTATTTTACTAAATGGTTTGGAAAATATTAATGGTGTTTTTTAAAACTAGAATTTAACCAATGTTTCTTGTTTACGATTAAAGTTCTAACTATGGAATATTCATTATTATTCTAAATAATTAATTTGACTAAAACTTAAAAACTTACAAATGCACAGAGAATCTAAATCTAACTTTTCAATAGCAAATTTCAATTCCAAACTTTCTCGCAAGTAGAATTACTTAAAAAATAAAATCTTCAAAATATGCTGTGAACATCATTGTACAATGATACCAATAGACGATGAGCTTTGTATTCAGGATATAAAAGTGGTTAGAAAACGTCTTACAGAACTTGAAATAGACAGATCTATCCCCCAGGCTTTACTAGAGAATCGTAGATAAAGAAGATCTGAAATTGTTTGGCAATTTAATGTAGCTTTAATTTCAAAATTCTCACCTAAAAGAGTTAGAAGGGGACTTATAGATGAAGGGATAAGGAAATTCAAGGCGAGAAAGAAGCCATGGATATCTGATGCGAAAAAAAATAAGACCAGTAGGCTGAAAATCATAAAAATCAGATACATGAAAAATAGTTACCTGGCAAATGAAATTAAATATCAGGAAGGTACGAAAGTCTATTGCATTTTTTTCCATCTAATTTATGTAAATCCATATAAATAAATCTTGTTAGAAAATAATTTAAAATTCTAATTATATTGTAACAATTTTAAGGATTTAAGCACTTCTGATGCTATCTACATGACACGAAGAGCTTGAAAGGCATTTTCACCTGCTATTATGTACCAAGTGTGGATAACATTGAGTTTCTTTCATAGTACGTGGCTGCATCTCTTCAATAAAGACAGAGCAGACGTTTATTCTGCCAGGAGAAAATGAATTCCACAAATTAAACGGCCCAAATTTTACAAAGTTGAGAAACTCCTATCTAGAATTTTTTCCCCTTAACCGCAACAGATAAAGCTAAGTTCGTTTGGACACTGACACGCCATACATCCAATCCACTTTAGAGAAACGGAGATCACCCCAATATAGAGGCCACCACAGAGCCAGATTAAATCGAAAAGAACAGTTGTGTGGAGTGTTTGGTAAAGCATTAAGGAATATTACAATTAAAAATAGCTGAGTGAGGAAAGTTATTGCTGTATTCAAATCAAAATGGGATCTAACTAAATATTAAAATAATTAAAAATAAATAAATATATAATGAATTCATTTACCACATCTATCTCATTACATTATATTAATGATTCAATAAGGATCTTTATACTTATTTCTAAATGTAGGATATATATATATATATATATATATATATATATATATATATATATATATATATATATATATATACATATATATAAAGCCTTGGCCAAATTATGGGGCAGGTATGAAAAAGTGAAAAAATGATTGAAACTCATTTTTTTCATATTTAACATAATACGAATAATCATTTTTGTTTATATTATATCAATAATTAATATTTGATGTGTCCTCTTCTTGCTTTTATAACCGCTTATTTGCGTTTTTGCATATTGTGCCTAAATGGTTGGTGAAACATTCTGCAATTTAATCTGTGATACTAACGTTTATTCCAATTTTCTTTAGTGATTATCTTATTGTTAACTTACAACTGGCAATATTTTGTTAAAAAGGTTTCCGAAGAAACAGATTTCTGAAACTCAAAGAGCTCAAATCATTGCATTCTCTAGAGAAGGATTAGCCTTTGTCAAAATTGCAATAAAATTGAAATGGTCGATAAACGGTATCCAAACAACCATTAAGAGGTACAATGAGACCAATTCTTTCTAAAACAGTGATGGTCAAGTTTGCAAAAGTTGTACAACTCAGAGGGAAGAGAGGTGATTGAAAAAGACATCTCTAGCCGATAGGAAAAACAGAGATATCAAGACGCCTATTAGATGCTAGGCTCAAAGAATTTAAGGCCTGATAGAAACCGAGGCTGTCTCCGGTGAACAAGAAGAAACGATTGTCTTGGGCAATAGAGCATGAAGATTAGATTCATAATGATTGGGCTAAAGTTGCTTCCTCTGATGAAACCAACTTTGAGGTAGGTTCACCACATTAGTTTTTACCAATTTATTACAATTTTACACATTTATATTAGATACCAAAATTTCTATTAGATACCAAAAATAATCAGTAATATTTGTAATTCTTCTCAGATGTTTGGAACCTCTGGAGCTGTTTAAATTCGTCGAAGAGTTGGAGCTGCATATAATTCGAGATGTGATACCAAAATTGTCAATTTGGAAGTAGCAGTGCGATGGTTTGGGGCTACATGTCGTCTTCAGGTCCAGGATTGTTGTTCACTTGTGATGGCAGAATGATTTAAAAAACATACACCAGAATGTTAGACCAGGTTTATCAACTTTTCTTACGTAAAATTTACAACTACGAGTAGTGTCTCAAGGAGTTGGTTTGCAAAAAATGGTTGACCTTGATGGAATGACCCGCTCAATCTCCAGACCTCAACCCAATTTAATTTTTGTGGTCAGACTTAAGCATAAGAGTGAGGGTGCACAAATGTTCCTCAAAAAGTGAATTAACAGCCAAAATTCATTAAGATTAGCAGAAAATTAAGCCAACTACTTGTGCCAACTTAGTCTCAAGTATGCAAAAACGCATTAAATCAGTTATAAAAGCAAGAGGAGTAAACATCAAATACGAATTATTGCTAAAATATAAGCAAAAATGTTTATTTGTATTATATCAGGTTGGAAATAAATGAGTTTCAATCATATTCTTCACTTTTCATACCAGCCCCTATAATTTTTGCCAAGGCTTTATATATATATATATATATATATATATATATATATATATATATATATATATATATATATGTAATAAAAATGATGTCTGCCTGTCTGTGTGTGTTTTTCTGGTCATTTATAGGAATCAAAGTATTCCGATGTAACCCTCCTCATTCTTTCTCTCTCTCCCACTCTCCCCACTTCGTCCTATATATCCCTCCCCATTTCCTCTTTCCATATCCACCTCTCTTCCCTGCTCCTCCCGTCTCTTTCCCACTATAAAAGGCCATCTAAATCAGGAGAAAAAATTAAATTTTTCCTCGAAAAAGTTAAAAAAGTCATTTTTAGACTGCAACTTCTTATAATCGGAAACTAAACAAAATATTTGTTAAAAAATAAAGGAGAGATATAAAATCAAAGATAAATGCCCCTCAAATACAATTCCGAAGACCAAAGCATGCGATCTCGAACTGTGTCCTAGAAGGTTGATAATTTACATCAAAATTTGTCCATTAATATTTAGAAGAATACATATCCCACTCCTTGTAACTTTTGCCATGTGAAACTTTATAAGTTGCAAGGTTGCAATTAGAGGAATCCTGTTTTTCTCATTATTAACTCTATGTGATTGCTCTAGAGCTAAGAGGATAAATATTGTTCGCCTTATGTTCCACAAGGCACAAGTTCTGCTAAGCAAAAGTCGCGTGCTTTCAGTTATTTTGATTTATGACCTTACGACCTTTTAACTTTCAATGACTCCCTCACTAACCTTGGGAGGACCTTAGCAAATATATCATTCGAAATAGAATGTGAAAGAATATAAGGGTTTTAAATCTCGTTTAAATCGGCAGGTTAGTTAGGATGTTATTACCAAATAATTCCCTCGGCTAACCTTGGGAGGACTTTAACAATTATACCATTCGCAAGAGAATATAAAACAACAAAAGATTTTAAATTTCGTTAGGATCTGCGGAAGAGTTATGATTTTATTGCCAAAACAAAACAATTTGCATTGTCAGTTATATTATTTGAAAGAGAATGTAAAACAACATAAGGGTTTCAGATTTCGTTAGAATCGGCCGAATAGTTACGATTTTATTGCCAAAACCAAATAATTCCCATTGACAATTATATCATTTGAAAGAAAATGTAAAATAACAAAGATTGCGAATTTCTTTAGAATCAACAGAATAGTTATGAGTTTATTGCCAAATACTTCCCAGGCTAACTGTCGGAAGACTTTGGCAATCATATAATTGAAAAAGAAGGTAAAACAACATAAGGGTTTCAAACTTTGTTAAAATCAGCTGAAGAGTTATGAAGTTATTACAATATAATTCCAACGCATAAATTAGGAAGACTTTGGCAATTATATCATGCGAATGAGAGTGTAAAACAACATAAGGCATTCAAATTTCGTTAGATTCGGCCGAATAGTTAAGATATTATTGGCAAAAAAAAAAGTTCTAGGGCTAATCTTGGAAGGACCTTGTCAACTATATCATTCGAAAGAGCATGTACACAACATAAGGGTTTCAAACTTCTTTAGAATGGGCCAAATATTTATAATTTTCTTGTCAAAAGAAAATAATTCCCTGGCTATAATTTGGAAGGAATTTGGCATTTATATCATTCGAAAGAGAATTTATAACAACATATGAGTCTCAAATTTCGTTAGAATCGTCCGAAGAGTTATGATGTTATTCCAAAACAAAAACAGTAAAATGGGGACCGACGACAGACCGACCGGCATAGTCAGATGTAGGGTCGTCCACTACTAGACTCGCAAGCGAATACAAATTAAGAATATTGTGTATCGATAAGATTTAGAGCGCTTATCTTTAAAATTGTTTAGTTCATATGATGAGAATATTATTGTTTGTAAAGAATAAAATAAGAAAAAGGTTAAACCTGTCTCGGGTTATTTCCGAACACATCTTTTATCCTTGCAAAGCCGAGTATCTCTGCTAGTATATATATATATATATATATATATATATATATATATATATATGAACATAGAGTAGTGTGTAAATTAGTTCGGACACTACCAATTTTTATGTCTTAATTTTTGGCAACCCTAATAAAGGGTTTTGTTTTTCCGTGCAGAATAGTGTAGTGGTAACATCTGGCAACTATTTTGTTCTGCCCTAGCTACACTAAGCCCGACATTGCTACAACAGATCTTGTCGTGGATGATTTTTGCTGGGTGCGTGTTCCCTGGTGTACTTGTTTTCTGCCAGAATATTCACTTTCCAATCATCATTAGACTATAAATCTATTATAGATATCATACCCCAAAAGCGAGCAAGTATTATAGCTCTTAGAAAACATGCTAGTTAGAAAAACTATTATTGATGAGGACTTGCTTTATTCTTTAAATTTCTTTATGGAACAATGCCCATGACAAACTGCATTTGTATGCGCGTCTAATGTATGTTCTTATGGCACTTTTTTATATCTTTCTAGGATAAAGAAAGTCCTCATCAATAATGGTTTCTCCAACACTATGGTGGACAAAGAAAAAAATACATTCCTTGAAAAACTTACATGAAATTTACAATAATAAGAATGAAGACAATAAGAAACACCCAATAAATATCTTTTATATGAACCAAATGAGTGAATCGTATAAAATCGACGAAAGAACAATCAAGACTATTATACAGCAAAATACAAAATGAACGAATCCAGAAGAAACGTTACAACTCACAATATATTATGAAACCAAAAAATTAAGTGATCACCTCATTACCAACGACACAAGTACGAAAAAATAATTAAAAACTTCCAATGTAATTTATGAATTCACCTGTCCGCATCAAGATTGCAAGCTTTATAATTCAAATAAATTCATTGGAAGGACAACTAGATCTCTATTTCGTAGATCACCATGCATCTGCAAAACGGTGCCATCAAGAACCACTACATTCAACATGGAATTCAACTAACACGAGAAATTTTAGTACAAAACACCATTATCAAAAGAAGAAGTGACCGCACAAGCATTCATATCCTAGGAAGCGATCCTAATCCATGAAGATAAACCGAAGATTAATGACCAATTGACCGCCACCCAGCAAACCTTAATACACTTTACGGATTAACGGTCAATAATGACCGAAATCCCATTCCCAAATGTACCTTTTCTAACTACTTCCTGTCAACCACATTCCCCCTTCTTTTCATTATCTAAATTATCTTTAGTATATAAATGTAATGCCTTTAAATGTTTAAACAGTGTAAAATTAATTCGCTCCAAAGATGGTCAAACGTGACCGAAAGCTCAGCTAGCTAAAATAAACCATGAATATCGGAACACTTATCTATAACCTTTCGCAAGACGAAAAAAAGAATAATAAGGAAATTAGAAAAGCAAAGAAAGAAGCTTATCAAGGTTCAACTAGACCTGATCTTAAATAAAACCTGCATAAAAGAAAAACTCCTACCTAAATATACAAATATATATATAGATATATATATATATATATATATATATATATATATATATATATATATATATATATATATAAATTCTGAGGTAGGCGGTCTGACATTCGGAAGTCCGATTATCCGAACTCGTATTTTCGAATCGGATAATCGAATCAGACTAACCCCCGCCAAACGAATCGGATAATCGCAATCGGACTGTCGAAAATTTAAAGCGATTTTCGATTGATCCAGGTCGACGTCGTCTTTGTTTTTTCGCAAAAGGTGTTTCTTAATAAATTTTTCCATATTTTCGCGAGTAAATATTTTTTAGTTTTATTCTATTCTATTCAAACTTTCGTATTTTCTCTATAATATAATGCATAAAATATCATGATTAATTATTAAATCATATATAATTAAAGGGTTATATTTTACAAGTATAAAGTAGGTATAATGCGTGTTTAGTTTTGGTTTTTCGTACGCGTCTCATATCGGTTAAGTGACGCACCACATCAGTTTAGAGCCAATCATCGTGAGGGCAAGGCTGCTGCTGCGCTGCTTCCTTGCCACCACTTGTGAACGCTTCAAAGTAATCTTTCTTTTATCATTCTGCTGCTATTGCGGACCCCAACAGAAGTAAGTTGCACCATTGATAATAGTACTTCGATTTCGTTCTAATGGTATTCATATGATCATATCTAGACTATTAGTTTCATAAAGTTACGATAAACCACCTTAAAGTTCGTGAATTAGCCATTTCATACAAGTTTCATCATGTACTCGTGCGTACCGGCTTCTTACTTGTGCGCACTTGCTTGTTGCTAGTTAGCATTTATGTGTACATTCAACTTACCATTTATTTGTGCGTTTCGTAATTTTGTTTCTAAATACTGAATTTTTATACAGAATTTCGCGTGTGCAAAAGAAATAGCCTTGTCAAACACGAAGTTTTATTCATACCTTTGATAGCAGACGAATACGCGTCCGTTACATCCAATATGGAGAGATTTCTGACTCCACAGCCAAGGAACAGGAACGCCAGCGCCGCAAATTAGAAGTCCCTGGGCTCCCAGACCAGCCACCAGACGGCGGCGATCAACGATAACATCATGGGGGCGTGGAGCATACCCTAAGACTTTCGCTCTCGCTGGACTTGAACGAGTGGCTGAGAGCAAAGCCACAATGGAGACAAACAGCTCCAGCCTCAGCCAGGAGAATACCTGGAGGCACATCACCCTGTTCTTTAAGGTCGTGGATAACAACAAGTTTACCTGCACCAAGTGCTCAAAGACACTCAAAATTGAGCAGGGAACAACTTAAAACCTGAAGGTGACTTTAAATTTATTTTATTTAATAATTTATTTAAAGACTTTTTTACCAGGATTCATAATTATTTGACAAAGAATAAACAGGCTAAAAGTTAGGCATTTATTTTTAATTTTTACTATATGAATTTTATTTTTTTTTTTTTTACTTTTTAGATACACTACCAGAGATACCACCCTGGTTAAGTCCCCGACCTCAAAGCAGCTCTCGAGGGCGCCAGCAAACGCGGCCGCCACAAGTCCTCCCAGGACACAGCCGCGATCAGGAGGCAGGCTAGCATCGAAGAGTGCTTCAAGGAGAAGTTCTCCTAGAAAAAGTGCCTCGACCTGTAATATAGGTGAGTAATTTTCATTTTTCAATTTTAAGTATCAATATATTTTTTTATTTTAAATGTTTTAATTTTAAAACTGTGAAACTCAGCATAGACACTGAATCATTGAATAATATTAATAAATTCATTAAATCGAATATAGATGGTTTAAACTGTTAATAATTTTCTGTTTTTACTTCTTGAACATGTTTTAACAATTTATATGTCTCATACACTCATAAAAAATTATATGATGAATAAAAAAAATCTTGTAATTTTAAATTTATTCTAAAACTTCTATTTGGCTTCAGGTCCTTCATTGGCTGCATGAAATGAAGCCTGCCTCAGAGACAGACAATGGACACAATAAGGCCCTGTAGGCGTATGCCTGCCCACAGTTCAATGTTTGCTCCAGACAGAAGCTCACCTGCGACATCAGGGCGATGGGAGACCAGGCCAAGGCCGACCTGACGGACCTCCTCGCGAAACAGGAGTTCGTCTCCACCACGGCCGACAGCTGGTGGGGAAGCAACAGTGCCTTCCTGGGATGAGAGTGACATGGCTGGACAAGGTAACCTTAAAGTGGCACTCCACCATCCTCGGGATCAAGGAAATCAGCGTGAGACAGACGAGGACCTACCTGGTAGAGGCAATCTCCGAGCTGCACGACGAATTCGGCATCAAGAGAAAGGTGTGTAAACTCTAAGAATTTTTGCATATTGGTCTTTGTATTTGCCCAGGTATCCAGCAAAATTCTATATTTTTACTTTGTAATACTGTATGAATTTGATGCTGTAGTCTGCACGAAATATGTTATGTATGCTTGTCGTTAACACTTTGAAAAGTAGTGAGTTGATACTGATAAATGAAATTGAACTTTGTTTTAAAACATTATATTGCTTTTCAAGTTGTCAGCACCACCACTGACAATCGCGCAAACTACATCAGCGCCTTCAACCGAAACATCGAGCAGGATGCCGAGCAGCAAGGACAGGACATGGTGGACCTAGAGGTGGTGCACACCAGAACCCTACTAGTGGCAGATGCCCTGGAGGATGTGAACCAGCAGGAAGAGGTGGTGCAGCTCCCCAAGCATCACCGCTGTCCTGCACACAGAGTGAACCTGATGCTTGCCAGGGATGTTGAGAACGTGCCCAGCTGGACCACCCAGCCCAGGCCGGCCTTCAACAAGCCGGCTGCCAGGGCTCAGAGCGTGTGGAACGCCCAAAACAGAAAGACAGTGACTGCCATTGCCATTAAATCCGCTCTGGGCAAAAAGCTTGTTACTTCTGGTGTCACCAGGTGGAATTCTAGCCACGACGCCTATAAGTGCCTGCTGACCAAGGTGCTTGACTTGGACAAGAGGAACAAGCTGAACCAGATCTGTCAGCGGCAGCACCCCCACGCCCTGCGGCACATCACACAGGACGACGAGCGGATCTGGTCGGAGTACGTCAAGGTGATCGCTCCCCTCGCCGCCTGCCTACACGTACTCCAAGTTGAGGAGAAGGCATACATGGGGTGTCTTCTTCCTCACCTACAGGTGCTCAAAGACTCCCTGGAGGGGCTGTCGCGCGACGACAGCATTGTCCATGCCCAGAACTTGGTGTCCCACCTCCTCCACCAGCTTGTAATAAAGGGCTTTAATGGTAAGTTAGTCATATTATGATATTATTATTATTTTAAATTATTATTTTTTCTTCCTATATTCTATTATTATTAAATGATTATAATCCTTGCTGGTCAAATGATTCATTTAAAGTGAACTAAAATCAGTGTAATGAAATTTAATTTTTTCAATTGACAAATCTGCTATATTTTTAAATTTTTTTTAAAACTTCTCTTATACTGCAGTTTCAGCCACCTCTTTGTGGACATGGACCTGTTGATGGCTACGGCACTGCACCCCCCCACAAGCTCGCCATGGTCAGGGCCATCTACAAGAGACAGGACAATGAGGTCTACTACGACCTGGTAAGGGACAAGCTCATCAGGGACTTTCTCGCCTTCGTCCGGCCTGATGAGCACCTGGATCCTGCCATCCAGCAGGGACCCCAGCCATGCTCCAGCAGCATGGACTACCTGTTCGCCATGGAGGATGGGCAGCAAGAGGAGAGCCTCGAGGAGAAGGTCAGGGAAGAGGTCAACTACTGGTCGAGGAAGCCGCTGAAGGGGAACCCGGTGCTCTCGCCCAATCTCTTCCCGCTCGAGTTCCGTGATGCTTAGGTAACATTCTTCCTCAAGTATAACACGCCGCTCCCGAGCTCCGCCTCGGTCGAGCACGTGTTCAGCTATGGGTCGGACATCCTCAGGCCTAAGAGGGTGGCTTTTGATGCACCGAACTTCAAGGCCCTCGCCTTCATGAAGGGCAATCTCTACCTCCTCAAGAAGGCCCACGAGGTGTAGGAGGAAGACGAGGACTAAGCTGGTGGACTTAAAGTAGAGTAGAGTGTAAAACTTTAAATATTATGAGGTATATATGGAAAAAAGTTGTTAGTTGACCCTATCTATTTTCTGAGAGAATATATAAGTATTACTGTGTGTATTTTGTGTAATATGTACTGTAAAGTTTAATTTTTTGTTATATTATATTTTAATTAAAATCAAATGTTTCTTTTTGATCTTAAAAGCTTGGTTTCTCTTTGTATTAGTTACAAATGGCTTATTTAAGGTAAAAAAGCTTTACATTCCCTTTCGAATCATAGAAAATCGCTTTATAAACATTGAGTCGCTTTTAAAAAATCGAATCATATTTAAAAAAATAATCGAATAAGATAATCTGATAATCGCTAATCGAACTTCAATTTTTGAAATCGTGCCCACCTCTCTCTCTCTCTCTCTATATATATATATATATATATATATATATATATATATATATATAAATAAATATCGGTCCTAATTCCTCAGTATCTTAAATGAGGGTTTTTTAACATGCATTAGATTAGAACTCGTTCACAAATGTGGCTGAATTACGTAAAAAAATAGAATTGAATGCATCTGAAAAGATTGTCAGAGGGTGTTTCCACCAAGCTGGTATCCATCCTAGAATTCTAAGCATAAAAGAAGGACAAACAACCGACCTCCCTGTTCGTTAATTGGCCTTTGCTTGCCTGCACATCGACAAGGATCTGAAATTTTTTTCAGAGTGCCTTATACGGAAGAAATGACCTCTAGCACGAGCCAGTTGCTAGGTAATTTGTATAAAGAAAATAATACGGGGATGTACCGATTATTTCATGTAATTTCTCAAGCTAATATTTTCATTACAATAAGTATTTATACTTGAAATTTATTAGTCAGACTTATGAAATTTCTACGATTTTAGTTATTAGCAAAAAATTTCCTTGAGTAAAAACTTTCAGTCTCTAACATCAGTTAAGCAATATGCTCAGGTAATAAAATATGAGAAATACCACTAACTTAATTTGTGATGTCATTTTCTTAATGCTTAAATTTAATACTTTCATGAGGTGAAAAATTTCTGAACTCTTTACAAAAAGCTTATTTCTATCATTTCCAACTATAATTCTTGCGTAACATACTGATTTATCAGAAACTAACTGTCCTTTATTACGATAAATAAAGATCATTAAAACGTTTCTAGTTCCCTCTCTCTCTGTTGCTCTGTTTTTCTGTTTCTTTCTCCCTCTCTCTTTGTTGCTCTGTTTTTATGTTACTCTCTCCCTCTCTTTCTGTTGCTCTGTTTTTATGTTTCTCTCTCCCTCTCCTTTTACTATTAATAAACATTTACAACTTATATTGCCCAAGCTCTGCGTCCTAACCGTGTGCTTGTCTGTAAATTTAAACTTTCGTAAATGCACTGAATTCAAAACTTTATTTAAAAAATTTACCTTGTGGTCTGGTATGAGTACCCAGCTCTAAACATTAGTCCATACAGTTATCTTTTATTTCTTCTTTCGAAAATGTTAAGAATAATTGCATATCAACCTAATTTCATTTAGTAAAAATTACGAGCGGCGAAACACATTATGAGGTGGCGCAAAGTAGTCACGTGACCACCAATGAGGGAGATGAATTTCCTTTCACGGTATTGGATGTCTCACGGATCGATGTGAGTTTGACATCTTTTTAATAATGGATATTTTGGAATTTTTTTCCTTACTTCGCTTGCGGAGAGAAATCATCATTTTCCATCCACACCAATTATCTTCTTTTATGAACGTTGCTCGACACAGAGTGAAAGAATAGTCCGTCACTGGTTTCAGAAAACAGAAGAGTTACAGATCCTGAATTGGCCAAGTAGAGTGTGTGATTTAAACAATACTAAAATTAAATGGTCCCAAATCTTTAACAGGTGTGAGCCAGCACTAGAGCTAACAAAAGAAGTAGTCACACTCGACCGTTGTGGGAACTCTTCAGAAATAAGGAGCAACTCGTTCAAAACCATGTTTCATCCGTCAAAACAAGGTCAATATATGTAATATAGGAAGATGAAGAGTTAACAGGTTATTAACAGAAATCTAAATAATAAAAGTAACACTAAATAGCTCATAATATCGCTTAATGTTTGGAGATTGTTGCATACAACAAATTCCATGTTCTGCGCAGTATTCTGTTATTTGGAAAATACTGGTCGCTTTTTTCAACTCTTTTTTAAAAAGTTCATTTTGGCTGCTATTTTTGCAGTGTTTTATACAAAATTTTACATGTTTAATTATAATTGATGTGTAATCTAATAAATTTCCAATAAGTTTCAATGGCTTGATCGTGACGAAACACCCATATATTTCCCGAAACGGAAGTTGCATTAGCACAATATTATGGTGAGTGTCTGGTAGTCTGCAATTAGTGTTGTCCATTACAGCTCTTAGTAAGCTGTAGAAAAATGGCTACATTAAGCATCCCGGAGGAGTATAGGTACATTAAAGCCCTCCCCCATTAGGAGAAGCTTGGGAGCGGTAGCCGGCGAATAACTGTAACTGCCTACACTGTCTGATCTCCCTGCCGCTTTGGGCAGTTGGAGCTAACATCTGTTTTAAGGTGGCAACATGAGGCCCTTAAACGACGCTCTAACGAAACAATTACCTACGAGGCCTATAAACCCATGGTTATGAAAAAAAAGCGGTGCTAGTCAAAAGGCACGCCAAGTAGCGGTTGCGAGCCTTTAATTCGCGAGCCGACTTGGGCACCCAAGTGTCAACCTCTGCAATTCTCGCTCTCCCCAGATGCGAACTTACCATTTGCGTTTCCCCCCAACCCTATGGCCTGGTCACTTTCCCCTTTAGATATGGCCAAGATCCGCCTATAAATAAGGCCCCAAAAGAAAGAGTAGAGATTAGAAGTCAATACGAAAGTAGAAGAATTAGTTCGTGAAGATCGATCCTTAGGCCAGACAAGAAGATTAGAAGTCGATACGAAAGTAGAAGGATTAGTTCGTGAAGATCGATCCTTCAGCCAGAAAAGAAGATTAGAAGTCGATACGAAAGTAGAAGGATTAGTTCGTGAAGATCGATCCTTCAGCCAGACAAGAAGATTAGAATTCGATAAGAAAGAAGAAGGTTCAGTTTGTGAAGATCGATCCTTCAGCCATACAATACTATTTCCGTGAGAAACGATAGGATTAGATTAAGAAAATCGACCCCCCCCCCCTTCCCGGGCCGAATTAACATAAATAGTCTATCTTGATATCGGTGCCATATCGAAGGATCCTTTACAGAATGGAGAAAAGTCTGACTGAAGAATAGTAAACCCGCTCACACTCGAGTAGCTCTCACATCTCAAGCTCTGTAAGAGTGAGAGGAGAAGAACCCAGCCCCAATGAGGTCCCGTTCTTTAAATAGAAGTCTTATCGTCTCATCTTTCTCCCGCCAGGATCAGCCAAGACCACACTTCAAAGTGATAGATAAGCCCTCTAGCCAGCGACATCCGGCAATCCCTAATACCTCCTGTAATGTAAGTTAGAAAGAACTTTTATATTCATATTGCGATAGCTGAAGTTTAGTACGTCTCACGTTTTAAGGGGAGTAGAAACCATTGTTCGTGAACCTCGATCATATTTGCTTGTAGACGAGAGTACGTTAATTTAATGTTTTATGCTAATTAAATAGAGTCGCGATAAAAATTACAAATCGGCAATTGGTGTGTTAACGTGTTGAAATATCTCTTCCTTAAGAACAAAACTACCGAATTAGCACTTTTAGATCAAAGACTACTTCATCAAAGAAGTAACTCACACACCACAAAGCATACCGCTACACAAAGGGTGTCAAAGAGTGGAGTGATCAGAAAAAAAGGCCATCTTGCTACATAAGCTAATCAGAGCAGACCTTTACTGCAAGCAACTCAAAGGAATGCGTGTTCAATTCCGAAAATTGAGCACACTGCATTAGTGATTCAAGTGACCCAATTCTGCTTGCCGACAAAGCACGGACACGTGTTGCCGGATGACGCTGCAGAAACTCACTGACTTGGGATACAATACTTTACCAAATTTTCCATATTTTCCCTATCTTTTACCCACATACTAACATTTATTCAAGCATCTATACACTATTTTAAGCAACAAAACTTTAAATTCTAAAACTGAGCTGGATTCAATAATTCTTTACAATCAAAGCCAGTGTATTTATATCGACGAAGCATACTTGATTCTGTTCATCGATAGCAGAGATGCATATATGTTCAGAAATTATCTTTGACTAATGTTCACATTACCAGTGTTAAATATTTCAAGAATAAATGTTTGCTTCTAAAATCGGTCATTATTTTCCAAACAAATAAATTGTTGGTAAAGTTGTTTCTATATTAGTTTGTTAGTATCTGAAATCGGTCATAATTTTCCGAACCAACAAATTGTTGGTAAATTTGTTTCTATATTATTTTGTTGATATACTGCTAATCGGATTCAAAATTGAAAGACTAATACAAGATTCCATTGATATATAAGATATAGAATATGGGATGATAACTGTATTTTTAAACCTTTTGTCTCAAATCAAATGCAATAGCAAAGTTTTGGGCTGGAAATAATATTTGGAACTTAGGTTCGGAAATTTGCCAGATTTGAATTCAATAGAGATTTTGCGGTGATTGATTAACAGAAACCATCCAATTGTGAGCAGTTTCGAGTACTTATTGAACAAAAAAAGAGCATTATCATTCAAGATATCATCCAAATTTGTTCTGGTACCTGACAAAACCAATTCAATTATTCGTGAAAAACATGAAGCATCATTGTAAATATTGTTTACGCGCATTACTTGGTTGTATTTATGAATAAAATGGGTTGCTTGTGGGCCTTGTTGCATTTATTACTTACTCACGCGATACTTTGTGACTTTTTCATATATATATATATATATATATATATATATATATATCATTACAAAAATACGGATGAACTAAAAAAAAAAATAGCGAATAAGAATTTTAATAAGTAACAGAGTCTGAAACAATACTAAATTTATGCACAGGAAGGGACTTCTAAGAAAACAGTGGAAATATTTATCCCCCAGATAGGAACTACTTGAATACTTGAGATCTTTTAATAATATTCAAGTTTAAAGGATCTAGAATAGACTATGTCTTATTTTTCTCAATGGAAATCCCTTCCAAAATTTAAACTGCTTCTGCTCTTTTTCTAATTTGAACATCCATAATATTCACAATGTTTTTGATAAAGGACACGTTAAGGCTTAAGGAGATAATTCTCAACTATATAAAAGGTAATCTTTCAAATGGTCTTCATTTCTTGATTTCTTAAATGGATCATGTTCTGTAGATGTAAAAACGCTCAGAATCGGATATTCTTTTTCCTGCTAACCATTTACATCCGTCGTTTTATGAGAATAAAATGATCTCCTTTCTATGATTATTGATTTGTCTGTGACACGCTACTGCAATGCTCTGTATTTCGATAGTAATTATTATACAAGGTGTCCCAGAAAAAAGTTAACCGTACTTTGAATTAGTATAACTCAAAACCTATTAGAGATTTTTGAGTCCTGCAAAATATACAAACTTAACAACTATTTACCTGTCGATTCTGGAAATTTCATTAAATTCCCTTTTACAATATTGATTCACTAACGAGTTTAGTGGAGGCTATCAAAATTTTGTTTGCGCAAAGAAGTAAAATAATGAAACTTCGAAGTTTAAAATCAACTAATATATTTAAATCCATTTTTAGCAAAAACACCTACTCATATGGGTAATACAAATTCATTTTTTAATTTTCTAAGCACCGTTTCCTTCCACATTTCCTCCATTTCTTTCTAAGCAGAGTTGCGCCTTTGAGCGCATTGATTGAACAACTTTTTTGGTTAACTTAGATTTTCTTTAAGTCTATTGACTTCACGTGTGATACTATCTATTAACTGGTGTATGCTTTGTGGTGGAGTAGAATACACTTTATTCTTTAGATATCCCCATAAGAAATAATAGCACGGTGTTGAGTCAGGGGATCTTGAGGGCCATTCAATTGCAGGATTTAGCGTGACAATGCAGTTGTCAAACGTTTCTCTTAGTTTTGTTCTTACCTCAAGCAGTCTCTGAACTCGTGCGCCGTCCTGAATCCACCAAAGTCTATTGAATTGGTTCCCGTAAATCTGGCGGAATTCTTGGAAGATCTTTTTGTTGATCATGCTCAGGTAGGCAACACCATTCAAGTTATTCTCACAAAACAATAGGCTGACAAGATAGCCATTCCTGCATATTCCGATCCACAGAGACACTTTCTGTTGACAATTACGCGTGTCAAAGTTCAATGCTGGGGGGTGGTTTAGTGGTGAATATTGACGAATGTTATGTCTATTCACCTTTAAATTCATGAAAAAGTCTGCCTCGTCACCAATCACAATGTTTTCCAAGAAACGAACAAGATTATGGAGAAGCCATTCCACAATTTGTCTACGACGAGGAAAATCAGTTTCAAGAAGCTGGTGTCTTGCATGCATCTTATAGCGGTGCCATTTTAAGTCATGTTTAATAATGCGGTAGAATGATGACTTTGACAACATTTTCGATATTTTTTGTTGTTCTTATGGTTCTCATACGACTCGAACGACCTTTATTTAGATTTAAGAATGTTCCTTCATGTTGGTATTTGCGAACAAATTGTAGGCTTTCTTGGTGAGTGCCTACCTGGAAAAGCTTGTGACTACAAATACGCATTGATCCTTTGCATGATTAAAAAGGTTCTCTGGAAGTAAACCTTTACACAAAAACGCTTTGATTTTCTTAGTAATCAATAATGACGAGACCATAGCACAGCGTGGCTGAAGAACCAATGTAAAATGGCCTAGGCTTTGCTTGAAGAATCGCACAGTGACCTAGGCTGCCTAGGCGTTCCTAGGCTTGGTTTCATTATTTTACTTCCTTGCGCAAACATATTTTTGATAGACTCCACTAAACCCATTAGTATATCAATATCATAAAAGTGAATTTAATGAATTTTTTTTACAATCGACAGATAAATAGTTTATAAATAAAGCACTTTTGGCAGGATCCCAAAATCTCCAATAGTCTTTGAGTTATACTAATTCAAAGTACGGTTAACTTTTTTCTGGGACACCCGTTAGAAACCAGATTACGAGAATACCCACATTAAATACCATTGTATTTTATTTTTTAACTTAGCTATTTCTTTGAAAGCCGCCAGTGAATACACGGCCGCCGAAATGAAGACAAAGGTGACGAATAAATTAATGGTTATGGTTTCTTGTGAACTTGAATTTTTGAAAAGCTTGTTTGAAGCAAGAAAAAGGCAAAGATGTCATTGAAAACTTTATTACTCCTTGTTTCCCCGACATAAAATCCTGCCTAGCATCGTCTTTCTCCTGACCTGCCACTCACACAAAAGCAATTTCAGAATCAAAGAAAAAGGCTGTATACCAAGTAAATTGAAAGATTCGTGATTTGTTCAATGGAAAAACCATTGCCCTTGCCGCTTACTTTTGAATTAACTAAAAGTTTCGATGAGTTTTAATTAAACTAATTTTAAACATGTATTTAATCTAATATTGTTGGCAGCTAAACACAAATATGAGGTTAATAACATGGTAAAACAGCAAGTCTGGGCACGGAATCATGCGTGAAAAGAGAGAGACAGATGGCGATAGAGGAGGAGAGGTTCTATTCGAACGGAAGAGCAGCTTCAAGTAATGGCTCTAGTCACTAGAATCTTAGTAATCTTCAGCAGTGAGGTGCTTCATATTTGCATTTTTTTCAAAATTACTCATTTCAGTTGTATTAATTTGGCTCCGATTGCTGGAAGTGAAAGGGATTTGGAAATATTGACGGGGGGGATTTACAGTGTGAGCAAGTTATGAGAAATATTTTTGTAAGATAAAGTAAAATAGAAATAAACGCGACTAGGTAAGAGGTTTGAGTGATGTGAGAAATCTTTAATAAGATTATAACCGAGAATCTTTTGAGGTGATTCAAGATACTACAAGAAATGGGTAAGAATAGTCTTATGAAGAATTCATCTCAAAGTGAGTGCAAGGGAATTGGATTGTCTGGTAGACAGCGTGAAAAGATTGAATGATTGTGTAAGTAATTAAAAGAAAAGGGACCACATAATAGAAACGTGCATGATAATTTGTATTACACCAAATCCTGCTGAAGGTTTGTTGGTGGGCGAGCTTAGAGCGTTCTGCCAGCCATCGCTAGGTAGAGTCATTTGCGTGAAAAAATGATGGCTTCCTTTTTATAGTATATATATATATATATATATATATATATATATATATATATATATATATATATATATATATATATATCCATATGGAGCTCGGCCGTGAAGCCTGCATTTAATATTGAGGATAAATCCCAGAGCCACGAGAAACGGATGTAGCATCTTTTAATTTTTCACTACGTTTCGAAAACTACAAGTTTTCATCTTTAGGCTAGAATAAGTTTACAAAGTTAATATGTATGAAGAAAACTTGAAAATGCCAACAAGACATTATTTTACAGGTGACCAATTACAGAATATCATTAGAAAGTACTACAAGTTAAATTAAATATGACTTGGCAACAGTTAAATTTGCTTTAAGACTGACTCAAAAATATGTTCATAAATTTAAAGATTATTGCAGAAATTAATTACAAACTAAGAGAAATTGACCTGGCATTATTTAAAGATAATAAATTTAAACTTTTTTTTTTTTAATTTGGTAAATACTGTAAGAGTTAAAAACATTTAATATAAAAACGGAAAATTTGGGTACCTAATAAAGCGGATCCATCCTAGAGAGTGAATGGTAGGTTTAACAAAGGGGCTAGTATATATAGGTTACATTGACGGTTGGTTTATTAAAAGGCAAACCAACTAACAAACTGTAGTTAAAATTAGTTAATTAATAATGATATTGCACTTAAATCTTCATTTAGTGTTGGTTTGTATTGTTTTATATATAGAGATTCGAGGGTTCTTAGGCAATGTTTGTTGTTGTTAAAGGCTAATACTTTAAAATTCTCAATAGAAATGTGAGTTTTACAGCTTATGGTGTGTTCCCTAATAGATGACTTTTCCTTTCTATTTAATATTTTGCTTGTACGCCAACTAATCCCCATATGAGCAGAGAACCTAGCTCCAAGAGACCTAACAGTGCTACCAATGTAAGAGGCTCCAGTACAACTGGGACATTTAAATAAATAGACATTATCACTGCGGAACTCCAAAGAGATAGGATCTTTACCGTTAAAGAAACTTCCTATCGATAGTTTGTTTATAAAAACTATTTTGGGGTTGGTTTGGGGAAAATATCCTTCAAAAATAAATAAGATTTTTCCCTTAAAAGTATCGTTCAAAAAACCCATCTCTCAAATTAGTAAATATATGGGCATTTTAGGAACTTTTATGCAGGGTTGAGGGGGGTCAATAAGAATATCAAATAGCTTTTTTAAAACTCTATCATATAGGTCAGAAGAAAAAAAATTATTTAGAAAATACTTCCTAAGAAAAATAAATTCATTTTGGATTGATTGGTAAGTGGATGATAGCGAGAAACTTCTATGTATTAAAGTTTTTACTGTGGATATTTTATATCCGAAATCACAAAAACTAAAGTAGTTCAAACCTAGTCCTGTAAATGTTTTTTTCTGTAAATGGTTGCTTGAATTTTTCGTTGGTCATTATCTCGGTTGATTAAAAGGTCAAGAAAGGGCATCTTATCATTTGACTCCACTTCCATGGTGAATTTGATGTTAGGGTGTAAAGTGTTCAAAAAATTAAAGAAAAGTTGACTATGTGCAGGATTGTTAAAAACTGCCAAGGAATCATCAACAAAACGGCGGTAGAAGGAGGGTTTGTAATCTAAATTAGTGGAAAACATTTGATCTTCGAGATGTGTCATAAAAAAGTCAGCTGCAAGTGGTCCCATTGAGTGGTTATCAACTTGTCACGTACTGATTTAAGCTTTCGGGAAAAATTTCTGCTTACCTTAGGACTTGAATTTAAACTCCCTTTTTACAAAATAGCTAAACCTAAATTCATGCTGTATTTTGAAAATATGGCATGCAAGGTTTAGGATCTACCTCTTAAAGGAAACTTTACTGACTTTTGTTCTGAGTTATCTTCTCTCTCCAGCGAAGTTTATTCTAAAATACATTCATCTAGAAGTTCGAATTTCATAATTAATCCTAAAGATAGTAAGGTATTACGGACACTTGCGGGCAATAAGGATATAATAGTTACTAAACCTGATAAGGGGAAGGGTGTAGTGATCCTTGATAGGGAGCACTATGTACAAAAAGCCCATAGTATATTGAATGATAGAACAAAGTTTGAACCTATCAATGATTCACCTAAACCTATTCTTCTACGATTCAAAGATAAAGTTAATCGTTTCTTAACACAACTTAAGCAGGATTCAATTATTCCTAAAGATACTTATAATGAATTATTTGTATCTTCCAGTTATTTAGCATCCATGTATTTTCTACCTAAAATTCACAAAGAAGGAGTCCCTTTGAGACCAATACTTGCCTCTTATTCTTTACCGTCATACAAACTGGCCAAATATCTTGTTAAAATACTTTCACCTTTATCTAAAAATCAGTTCTCCATACAAAACTCCTTTTTTAAGACACATCTCGAAGATCAAATGTTTTCCACTAATTTAGATTACAAACCCTCCTTCTACCGCCGTTTTGTTGATGATTTCTTGGCAGTTTTTAATAATCCTGCACATAACCAACTTTTCTTTAATTTTTGGAACACTTTACACCCTAACATCAAATTCACCATGGAAGTGGAGTCAAATGATAAGATGCCCTTTCTTGACCTTTTAATCAACCGAGATAATGACCAACGAAAAATTCAAACAACCATTTACAAAAAAAAAAACATTCACAGGACTAGGTTTGAACTACTTTAGTTTTTGTGATTTCGGATATAAAATATCCACAGTAAAAACTTTAATACATAGAAGTTTCTCGCTATCATCCACTTACCAATCAATCCATAATGAATTTATTTTTCTTAGGAAGTATTTTCTAAATAATTTATTTCCTTTTGACCTATATGATAGAGTTTTAAAAAAGCTATTTGATAATCTCATTGACCCCCCTCAACCAGGCATAAAGGTCCTAAAATGCCCATATATTTACTAATTTCAGAGATGGGTTTTTTGAACGATACTTTTAAAAGAAAAATCTTATTTATTTTTGAAGGATATTTTCCCCAAATCAACCCCAAAATAGTTTTTATAAACAAACTATCGATAGGAAGTTTCTTTAACAGTAAAGATCCTATCTCTTTGGAGTTCCGCAGTGATAATGTCTATTTATTTAAATGTCCTAGTTGTACTGGAGCCTCTTACATTGGTAGCACTGTGAGGTCTCTTGGAGCTAGGTTCTCTGCTCATATGGGGATTAGTTGGCGTACAAGCAAAATATTAAATAGAAAGGAAAAGTCATCTATTAGGGAACACACCATAAGCTTTAAAACTAACATTTCTATTGAGAATTTTAAAGTATTAGCCTTTAACAACAACAAACATTGCCTAAGAACCCTCGAATCTCTATATATAAAACAATACAAACCAACACTAAATGAAGATTTAAGTGCAATATCATTATTACTTAACTAATTTTAACTACAGTTTGTTAGTTGGTTTGCCTTTTAATAAACCAACCGTCAATGTAACCTATATATACTAGCCCCTTTGTAAAACCTACCATTCACTCTCTAGGATGGATCCGCTTTAGTAAGTACCCAAATTTTCCGTTTTTATATTAAATGTTTTTAACTCTTACAGTATTTACCAAATTAAAAAAAAAAAGTTTAAATTTATTATCTTTAAATAATGCCCGGTCAATTTCTCTTAGTTTGTAATTAATTTCTGCAATAATCTTTAAATTTATGAACTAATTTTTGAGTCAGTCTTAAAGCAAATTTAACTGTTGCCAAGTCATATTTAATTTAACTTGTAGTACTTTCTAATGATATTCTGTAATTGGTCACCTGTAAAATAATGTCTTGTTTGCCTTTTCAAGTTTTCTTCATACATATTAACTTTGTAAACTTATTCTAGCCTGAAGATGAAAACTTGTAGTTTTCTAAACGTAGTGAAAAATTAAAAGATGCTACATCCGTTTCTCGTGGCTCTGGGATTTATCCTCAATATTAAATGCAGGCTTCACGGCCGAGCTCCATATGGATATATCTATACCAAGTATGGGCAGCAAGTTATCACAGTTATTCGCCATCTTGAGAAGGAAACTATGAAGATGATTAAAGCCAGACAGGACATCGTCTTCCTTGAAGTTTGTATTAATTCAAAAACTTATCCTAAATTTCTTTATTTTAAGCTACATCGCAAATCTCTGTATAACTCGTATTTCTATAAGGATTCCTTGGATCAACTAGAAATAACTTCTAAATCAAAAAAGTTTACTCTTCATCAACATAATATAACCGAAGGATTTGCCAATTTGAAGACGCATTTGTCTCTTTTAGACATTCTCCTCATAAGGTATTTTTTGCATAAAACCAAAATATTTCACCAAAATGTATGTATACAAAGACACACCAGAAAGTTGTCGAATTTGGGATTGTCCTTTCCAACCTTTATGGATCCGGAAAAAGTAGTTATCAACTTGTCACGTACTGCTTTAAGCTTTCGGGAAAAATTTCTGCTTACCTTGTGACTTGAATTTAAACTCCCTTTTTACAAAATAGCTGAACCTAAATTCATGCTGTATTTTGAAAATATGGCACGCAAGGTTAAGGAACTACCTCTTAAAAGAAACTTTACTGACTTTTGTTCTGAGTTATCTTCTCTCTCCAGCGAAGTTTATTCTAAAATACATTCATCTAGAAGTTCGAATTTCATAATTAAACCTAAAGATAGAAAGGTATTACGGACACTTGCGGGCAATAAGGATATAATAGTTACTGAACCTGATAAGGGGAAGGGTGTAGTGATCCTTGATAGGAAGCACTATGTACAAAAAGCCCATAGTATATTGAATGATAGAACAGAATTTGAACCTATGAATGATTTACCTAAAACTATTCTTCTACGATTCGAAGATAAAGTTAATCGTTTCTTAACACAACTTAAGCAGGCTTCAATTATTCCTAAAGATACTAATAATGAATTATTTGTATCTTCCAGTTATTTAGCATCCATGTATTTTCTACCTAAAATTCACAAAGGAATCCTTTTGAGACCCATACTTGCCTCTTATTCTTTACCATCATACAAACTGCTTAAATATCTTGTTAAAATACTTTCACCTTTATCTAAAAATCAGTATTCCATACAAAACTCCTATAAGTTTAAAGAGGAATTACTCAGCAAAGTTAACGATGGATATATTGTGAGTTATGATGTTGAATCTTTATTTACTAACATTCCCCTAAACTATACAATCAGTTTGATATTAAATAAGGTATTCCATTCCCAAAATACTTTTCATAGATTTTCACGGAGCCAATTAAAAAAAGCGCTAGAATTAAGTCTTTCTGAATCTTGGTTCACGTTTAATAATAAAGTTTACTGCCAGATCGATGGTGTTGCAATGGGTTCTCCAATGGGACCACTTGCAGCTGACTTTTTTATGACACATCTCGAAGATCAAATGTTTTCCACTAATTTAGATTACAAACCCTCCTTCTACCGCCGTTTTGTTGATGATTCCTTGGCAGTTTTTTAATAATCCTGCATATAGCCAACTTTTCTTTAATTTTTGGAACACTTTACACCCTAACATCAAATTCACCATGGAAGTGGAGTCAAATGATAAGATGCCCTTTCTTGACCTTTTAATCAACCAAGATAATGACCAACGAAAAATTCAAACAACCATTTACAAAAAAAATAAACATTCACAGGACTAGGTTTGAACTACTTTAGTTTTTGTGATTTCGGATATAAAATATCCACAGTAAAAACTTTAATACATAGAAGTTTCTCGCTATCATCCACTTACCAATCAATCCAAAATGAATTTATTTTTCTTAGGAAGTATTTTATAAATAATTTATTTCCTTCTGACCTATATGATAGAGTTTTAAAAAAGCTATTTGATAATCTCATTGACGCCCCTCAACCCTGCATAAAAGTGCCTAAAATGCCCATATATTTACTAATTTCAGAGATGGGTTTTTTGAACGATACTTTTAAAAGAAAAATCTTATTTATTTTTAAAAGATATTTTCCCCAAATCAACCTTAAAATAGTTTTTATAAACAAACTATCGATAGGAAGTTTCTTTAACGGTAAAGATCCTATCTCTTTGGAGTTCCGCAGTGATAATGTCTATTTATTTAAATGTCCCAGTTGTACTGGAGCCTCTTACATTGGTAGCACTGTTAGGTCTCTTGGAGCTAGGTTCTCTGCTCATATGGGGATTAGTTGGCGTACAAGCAAATTATTAAATAGAAAGGAAAAGTCATCTATTAGGGAACACACCATAAGCTGTAAAACTAACATTTCTATTGAGAATTTTAAAGTATTAGCCTTTAACAACAACAAACATTGCCTAAGAACCCTCGAATCTCTATATATAAAACACTACAAACCTACACTCAATGAAGATTTAAGTGCAATATCATTATTACTTAACTAATTTTAACTACAGTTTGTTAGTTGGTTTGCCTTTTAATAAACCAACCGTCAATGTAACCTATATATACTAGCCCCTTTGTAAAACCTACCATTCACTCTCTAGGATGGATCCGCTTTAGTAAGTACCCAAATTTTCCGTTTTTATATTAAATGTTTTTAACTCTTACAGTCTTTACAAAATAAAAAAAAAAAGTTTAAATTTATTATCTTTAAATAATGCCAGGTCAATTTCTCTTAGTTTGTAATTAATTTCTGCAATAATCTTTAAATTTATGAACATATTTTTGAGTCAGTCTTAAAGCAAATTTAACTGTTGCCAAGTCATATTTAATTTAACTTGTAGTACTTTCTACTGATATTCTGTAATTGGTCACCTGTAAAATAATGTCTTGTTGGCCTTTTCAAGTTTTCTTCATATGTATTAACTTTGTAAACTTATTCTAGCCTAAAGATGAAAACTTGTAGTTTTCGAAACGTAGTAAAAAATTAAAAGATGCTACATCCGTTTCTCGTGGCTCTGGAATTTATCCTCAATATTATATATATATATATATATATATATATATATATATATATATATATATATATATATATATATATGTTGTAGCAGAATTGCTCTTATTATCACCCCCAACACAAACCGCTTTTGTCGTGGTATTCTTTGTGGTCGTGATTTACTTCTTTGGTGAAGTAGGCTTTGTTCTAATAGTGCTAATTTTGTTGAATTAAAGAAGAGCCGCTTCAAATACGTAAGGATATAGAGAAACGCACAGGAATTCCCAAAATAAACTTATATTTTAAATTTAACAATTTACTACACCAAAACTAAACATGAACTACAGAAATACTCCGAATATTAAAATACACAATAATTACTTTAATTAACTTCGATACGCACTTCAATATACAAGATTTAGGCTAATTGACTCTACTGCAGTTTGGATACCTCATGAATATTATTGTCTCTAAGACGCGTGCCGACCGGCCAGATGGAGGTGGTCGAGATCACGAGGTACTTTGGCGAGTGTAGCAGATGGTGGTCCACACGGTATTCAATGGGGGGTTCTTCAAGGGGGAGAACAATCACGGTGCTTTAGGCGACTTACTCTCTGGCGAGAGTAAGTCGAACTTGGTTCTTAAACCAAGTTAACTTAGAGTTCGTTGTGACCACCGGGTAACGGGCTCGAGGTGGAGCTTTTCTCCTTCGTTTCGTAATTCCTCATGGGCGAGGACTGTTCTCGGGGGGAGGGGGTATTCTTCAAGGGCGAGGATCAAGGAGGGGGGCGTTTCTCTGACAAAAATAAGTTGAACTTGAATAAGTTAACTTGAAGGTTGGTTTGGTAACAAGGAACTAGCTCGAGGGTGAGCTTCTTCTTAGTTCCAGTCTTCCTCAAGGGCAAGGCCTATCTCGGTGTTTTGGGATACACCAGGATAGAAGAAGGGGGGGGGGGGGGTTCTTTGACGAGAATAAGTTGAAATTGGTTCCTTGACCAAGTTAACATGAGTTTGGTGTGGCTACCGGGTAACGGGCTCGAGGGGAAGCCTTTTCCCTCTTCTTTTCTCAATTTCTCAAGGACGAGGAATATCCCTGGGCTTTAGGATGCACCAGGATATGGGGAGTCTCTCTGACGAGAGTAAGTTGAACTTTAACAAGTTAACTTAACGTTCGGTTTGATAACCAGGGACTAGGTCGAGGATGAGCTGCCTCTTAGCCCCCTATGTAGCCCTGCCTCTCTTACAGGGATCTTCGTAGTCTGGCGACTCCAATATTCTACCTGTCCAGTCTCGGTAGCCCGGCTTCAATAGTTGGAAACTTCGTAGCCTGGAGAATGACGTATTCTACCTCGTTTTTCCTATGTCTTTCTTATTTATACCTCGTCACCCCACTGTGGTAGGGGTAGGAGGAGGGGCTTGTGGACGGGCCCAGGAGGTGTTCTTATTCCAACGGTTTTCTCATCAAGTCTCAACTCTGCTCCAGCTGGCTTTCAAGCTTGAGAGAAACGCGTCTCCAATTTCTTACTTGAGGTGAAATCGTATATACTCTTGTAGGGGATATCTTGCAGTTTAAAGCCGTTCGGCTTTTCATACAGACGAGTGGCGAGGGTCTGTGGTTATGAGCTTAACCGCGTTGCATGGCCGGGATGTTCTTGCGGTTACGTTCATGTGTCTCCACTGAGAGAGAATGGGGGAGTCACGATTCTCCTACATATATATATTATACTTAGACGGAACGGTGGACAATGTCAATTGAGTGACCGTCCGCGTGTAATCGAGTACGTGGAATGATTTAACTACAGAATAGAGTGTAATTGGCCGTTAGTATAATAAAGAAGGATGTGGGATTATGGGGCTCTAAAACGGAGAGTACCCAAAATGATCTTTAATAATTACAATAGATATAGGATATATACAAATTCAAAAGATTGCAAACGGATACTTAATCTTTACAGGGATCAGATTAAAGAATTACTGGGAGATATTAAATAAGCTCAAACGTGAGCTTACAAGTGGCTACTCTTGAGCCAATATACAAACATTCACTTTACGGGGTCGACTGGTAAAGAAACCACAATTTAGTCGCTGTAGGCTAGCTTGTGAATTGAGGCTTAATGGGATGACGCGGGGGATGTGATTGAACGAGTAAATCGTAATCGATGGAGTGTTTGCGCCAGACGAAGTTAAAACCGAATCCAAGGATAGCCAATTGACTGAGACTAAATTCCTTCGGTGTGACTAACCCTGCCTTTTCCAAGCTGTGTCTAGCATTACATATGGGCCGGCCGAAATCGATTATTCCTCAGCACAAGGAAGGAGATTTCCCTAATCAAACACTACACCGGGGGATAGGGATGAACTCCACCGGGGTTTCTTGATCTGGCCCGGAGAGCCGGGCAGCGTCTTCTTGCGCGCACGTGCTTGGAATTCTAGCTCCTGCCTGATCAGCTTAAGCGGTTCGATACTCTCACGGTTCCCACGACTTTGCTCTGCGTCGCCCCACCTCGTGCCCAGCCTCATAGCTTCTCGGCCACATAACGGTATTTTTCTGTATTCCTAACATCTCCTCTCTTCTTACATCTTACAATCGCTAGATGAGGGTTAAGAGTCCCAGTTTTCCCGACCTCAGTGGGTGAACAAACGATGGAGGATACTTGGCCTTAGTTCGAACGAACTCAAGTGTCTAAGGTATATTAAAATACATTGAGTATCCAGGTACACGAAGAAGGAATAAATGAATTGATACAGGACAAAGAGAGTATTGACTTACAAAGACAAAGGGTACTTTTAAACGGAGACTCGAGTATATCAGGTCAATAACGACCTAGAGCTATACAAACAAATAACATACACACATACACACAAAGATAAGTAATACAGAAACAAATACAAGAGGGAGATATATATTACAAGGAAATCAATTAAGCCGGACAATAGAAAGGGTTACAGGATCGTTCTTAGTTTGTGAACAGAAATATTTATTACTATACCGGGTGACGCAGAAAAAGTTAACCGTACTTTGAATTAGTATAACTCAAAAACTATTGGAGATGTTTGGGTCTTTTAAAGAGTGTTTTATTTAATCATTATTTATCTGTCGATTGTGGAAATTTCATTAAATTCTCTTTTATGATATTGATACACTAATGGGTTTAGTGGAAGCTATCAAAAATATGTTTGTGCAAGAAAGTAAAATAATGAAACAAAGCCTAGGAAGGCTAGGCTACCGTGCACTTTGAAGAAAAGCATAGGGAGCCGAGTTAGCCTAGCTCATTTCACAGTGTTGTTTTAAGCCACGCTGTAGTATGATCTCTTTATTATTGCTTACTAAGCAATTCAAAACGTTTTGTGTAAAAGTTTACTTCCATACAACCTTTTTTCATTATACAGTTAACAAAAGATCAACGCGTATTTATAGTCACAAACTTTATTAAGACTGGCAGTATTAAACAAGTACAAAATTCATTTGAACAACGTTTTCAAGATAGACAACCACCAAGCAAGCCCACAACTTGGAAAAGTGTTGGCAAATACCAACTAGAAGGAACATTCTTAAATCTAAATAAAGGTCGTTCGAGTCGTATGAGAATCATAAGAACAACAGAAAACTTCGTAAATGTTCAGATGACAATTCTTCAAAATTCACATGTATCGGTCAGAAAGAATAGGTTACAATTGTCAAAGTCATCATTGAACTGCATTATTAAACATGACTTCAAATAGAATCCCTAAAAGATGCATGCAAGACACCAGCTTCTTGAAACTGATTTTTCTCGTCGTAGACAATTTGTCGAATGGCTTCTCCATAAACCTGCTCGTTTCTTGGAAAACATTGTGATTGGTGACGAGGCAGCCTATTTCATGAATGGAGAGGTAAATATCCATAACATTTGGCAATATGCGCCGCTGAACCACCCTCCAACATTCAACTTTGACACACGTATTTGTGAGCAAAAGTGTCTTTATGGATCGGAAAATGCGGGAATGGCTATCTTGTCGGGACATTGTTTTACGAGAATAACTTGAATGGTGCTGTCTACCTGAGCATGATCAATAAAAGGAAGGATCTTCCAGGAACTCCGCCAGATTTACAGGAATCAATTCAATAGACTTTGATGGATTCAGGACGGCGCACCAGCTCATAGAGAGCTTGCTGTAAGAACAAAACTAAAGAGAAACGTATGACCACCGCATTGTCGCGATAAATCATGCAATTGAATGGCCTCCAAGATGCCCTGACTTAACACAGTGCTATTATTTCTTATGAGGATATCTAAAAAATAAAGTGTATTCTACTCCACCACAAAGCATCAACCAGTTAAGAGATAGTATAAAACGTGAAATCAATAGACTTTTGGAAAATCTAAGTTAATCAAAAGATTTGTTCAATCAATGCGCTCAAAGGCGCAACTCTGCTTAGAAAGAAATGGAGGAAATGTGGAAGGAAACGGTGCTTAGAAAATTAAAAAATGAATTTGTATTACCCATATGAGTAGGTGTTTTGCTAAAAATGGATTTAAATATATTTGTTGATTTTAAACTTCGAAGTTTCATTATTTTACTTCCTTGCGCAAACATAATTTTGACAGCCTCCGCTAAACACATTAGTATATCAATATCGTAAAAGGGAATTTAATGAAATTTCAAGAATTGACAGAAAAATAGTTTGTAAATTTGTTTTTTTTGCATGGCTCGAAAATCTCTAATAGGTTTTGAGTTATACCAATTCAAATTACAGTTAACTTTTTTCTGGAACACCTTGTATATATACGTACAAACATGCCAAAAGAAAAAAAAATCAATCCTAAATTTAGAAATCATAAAATTTCCTTTAGTATTATCAGCTTGGGGTATACACTTAGGGGTTTCTACTCAGGCTATCAGCGACACAATTCTCAGAGCCTTGGATATAGACAATCTTAAATTGAAATTCATGGAGGAATAAGCTCCATTGCATAAGCCTATCATTATTGTTTTTCATATTTCGCAAATAGGAGAGGGGCTTGTGTTTGTTCTCAATAAGGAATTCTTTACCTAAGGAGTAGGACACAGCCTATTCCTTCGTTACTCGTATCGGTCCTAAACCCAATAGGCTTGTTAGGGTAGGGGACCTGGAGAATAGGGGCGGACGCTAATTTTCCCTTAAGCTGGTTGAAGTGGGCGACGGTTAACGGGGTCCCGACAAGGTGTTGGGTCGACCTTTTCTTCAGTAAGTCGCACAGAGGGGCAAAGAGCGAAGCAAAATGGCGACAGAGGGCAGTAGAATGAAGCAGATCCCATGAAGGATCTCAACTCCTTCTTATTGTTTGTAAGTGGCATATCTACAAGGGCTCGGATTTTGTCCTCCTGTGGAGACAATTGGTCGATTGACACACGGGTGAAGAGTTCCGAATATTAATGGGTCCCTTTTCAGCAGGGTGGGTTTGACACGTCCTTTTGCGGCTGTCTTCTGACATATATAGCACGATCAGCAATAACTCTAAATGTCATCTGCAGCACAGGGCCAATAAAAATATTTATAAATTCTCTGAGAAGGCTGTCTTAGTGTGGCTGAAGTGTCCAAGAAATAAACTGTCTTAGGCAGTCTTTAAGATGAGCGGAACATGGGAGTGAGGAATACATAATGCATGGGCCTCGGAACTATTACTTTAGGAGCAAGCGCGGTACAAAAGGTCGTCCTTCACGATGTATGAGATGACTTTGTTTACACGGGTGGATTCTTTTACCTTATTCCTGGCTTTGATCCAGAGGGGACGGAGTGAATCACAATCTTTTTTATTCTTCGCGAATTCCTCATTCATAAGGCTGTTAAACTCGGCGTCACAGGGGGGTTCAAGGGGAGCGGGCATCTCTGTTCTCTCCTTTTTCTGGGATCCGTGTCTACGAGTTGAGCAACAGAAGTGGAAGAAACCCAGGGGCAATGCCCAATATGAACAACGCTGAATTTTATTGGAGCTGCCACTACCTCATCCCAAGCCTGTAAAGTACGCACACTCGATGCAACATTTCATGATGGGGAACCGGTTTGCACGCCCCAAATAGTCATTTACTACCGCAAATTTAAAATGGTTTGGAGCTACCGGGTCAAGTAGCTTGTCCGACACCAACATACAAGTACACCCTGTATTTTGGACAAGGGTGGAGACTCGGCAGCCGTTTACCACTCTGGGCTTAAACTTTAAGCCTCCAGGGAAGTTTTTTTAAAACAAGAAATTAATATGGTGGGCAGCGGTAGTAAAGGCAGAAGTATAGGAAGAAGGTTCAGTTTGCGAAGGGAGTCGCGCGGGGTCTCACTAATTTGATGAAATTAGTTGCGAGAACTTCTGCGAAATTGAGAGTTCTGAGGGCAGTTGGTGCTCACATAACCTTCAATATCGCACGAGGAGCACACAATATGCCTCCTGGGAAAGGATGACGCCGGGGGATTTGATAAGAAGGGTTTGATGTGCCAAGGTCCAGAAGAAAAGAAGTTTCTAGGCTTCAAGGGGCCAGTTACATTACTTGATCACTGGGAGGAAATTTTGGGTTGCCACTTTTTGCCTTTCGGGACGACGAATCAGTCTGTGATAGAACGAGTTGAGCAGCGTTAGTTTCAACTCCTATCACATATTATTTTAAAACCACGATGCTCCCACGTGCATCTTCGCGTCGAAGCTTGGCGCCTTATCACAGCCACCGGATGTCAATGTTTAAACATGGAGGTTATCGTCCCTCGTTCGCCCCCATACGCCGACCTCGCCAGATTGAGTTAGGCTTATGGGCAGATGAGGCAGTGTTCCCAGGCTCGGCTGTTCAGTACCTCGAAGCTCCCACTCCATTGTCCCCCACGCCAAGGTAGTGTCTCGACTATTTAGATCCAGATTTTCGTCGAGAAACATCACCACGACCCTCTCTCACTTTGTGCGTCAAGGGACCTCGACCTCGAGATTCACCATCACTTGTCCAGAAGGAGGACAATATCCCTTGATTGCCAAAGGTTCGAGCCTTTCGTGACGCCAAGTCCTTAAGGCTTCCCCCTCGTTGTTCAGGAAGATAACAACGTAGAACAGCCATTGTTCTTTTGATTCTTCGCCAAGAAACGGTTCTCACCCTTCCCCTTTGTTGTTCAGAGGAGAACAACATTAGAAAAGCCATTGTTCTTGAGCCTGTAAACAAGAGACGGTTCTCACCCCTTTCCTCGTTGTTCAGGAAGAGAACAACGTTAGAACAGCCATTGTTCTTTTGAGCCCTTCACCAAGAAACGGTTCTCACCCTTCCTGCGTTGTTCAGAGGAGAACAACATTAGAACAGCCATTGTTCTTGAGCCCGTAGAAAAGAGACGGTTCTCACCCGAACTATTGTTCAGGAAGAGAACAACGTTAGAACAGCCATTGTTTTTTTGAGTCCTTCGCCAAGAAACGGGTCTAACCCTTCCCCCGTTGTTCAAAGGAGAACAACATTAGAACAGCCATTGTTCTTGAGCCCGTAGACAAGAGACGGTTCTCACCCCCCCTTATTGTTCAGGAAGAGAACAACGTAGAACAGCCATTGCCCTTCAAGCCGTTCGACGAGAAACGGTTCTCATTCCCTAGACGCCACGTCAGGATCATCTTATCCCCCCCTTCAGCTGGAACTCGCCAGCGGACCGAAAATTCCTTCACGTCGCCTTCCACTGCACCACTCGTATAAAGTTACGTAAGATAAACGTCACCTTTAAGTACTTAACCCTTTTGTCAATTCTATCCTGTTCTTTAAATGGTTTAGCGAACCATCCCATCTCTTTAACTCTATATTTGTTTTACCTTTTTAAATCCTTTAATCCTCGGATTAGCCCAAGCCCCCACGACCCTTTCTATTCTCTGTTTATGTCAATATTTTCCGTTTTGTGTTTGTTGATAGTTATTATTACTAAAACTCTATTTTATTAATGATAGCAATATTATTATCCTTGAGCTCAGTTCCACTTCTTAAGCATATCGAAGATACATAATATCGACCCAACAGACCATTACGCACTCTAAAGATAATTAAAGGAGTTCCCTCAACCAATAGTGATATTATGGTATATCGTCGGGAGTCCATTCTACGACATATATATATATATATACTATTTAAATTTGGTATCAGGTGTGTAAGGTTTAACGCTATATCTTTGCAAACACTGGTCTCAGTCGAGTAAAGCATAGTGTTATTCGTTATAATAATAGAGTATAGTAGTTCCCTTTTGTTTTATCGATTGCTATTCCCTTTTTTTTAAAACTTAAGAAGCTTGAGTAGCTCAAGGAACTGTTGTAATAATTTGATGTGTTTTTTTGTGATTTTAGTCAGTGGTTATTTAGATCGTGAAACCAAGTACATATAGGTCTGTGCCCATATTTAGGTAGACTAATTTCTCTAGAGGCATAATTCTTGTTGCAAGGAATTTTAGTTGGTTGACTAGTGCGCCTCCAAGTGCAAAGATGATTCATGTTGAAATCTTTAAAGCGCAAGGAGAATCCTTGGGACTCTCCGGAAAATAACTAATTGAGTACGTTAAAGAGGAGCAAAGAAAAGAGCGTGAAGAAATAAAAAATAAAGAGTAAGAGAAATCCAACGAGAAGAACGAGAAAGAGAAATCCAAAGAGAAGAACGAGAAAGAGAAATCCAACGAGAAGAACGAGAAAGAGAAATCCAATGAGAAGAAAGAGAAAGAGAGGAATGGATAAGCCAAGCTGAGCTTCACCATCAGATTGAATTACCTCGTGTTGAAGCAGAGATACAGTCCGCCAGTTCCCGTTCCGAAGCCCACCCCAATCTCTCACTAAAGCTCCCCAATTTCAAGGATGGAGAGGATTTCGGAGCATTTTTAGCCCACTTCTAAAAGATCCTCGAAATCAATAACATGGATCTGGAGGCTGAAGGTGTAGCCAGATTACTTTCTCTGAAAAATTGTAAATTGCGCGAAATTTTTATATCTCTACCATCTGAGTGTACAATTAACTACAGCACCTTAAAAGCTGAGCTATTGGCCGCTCATAATATGACTCCCAATTTCTACCGCCAAGAATTTCGAGGAGGTCGTATTAAACCCGGACAGACGTTCCGTCAATTGGGATACATTCTTCAGAGAAATTTTAAATTTTGGTTAGAATCCTCAAAGGTTGATCCGAACTACGAGGCTTAACAAACTTCGTGTTGCGATATTAATTTTTGGCTTCTCTTCCGACGGAGATCCGCGCGTTCGTCAAGGATCGTCGGTGCCAGACCTTTAAAGAATGTACCGAAGAAGCGGATGTCTATGCCGCAAGCCATAATTTATACCCAAAGGAGAATCGAACTTCTCACCAATCCCCCTACAAGGAAAGAAGGAAGGATTCGCGCCCCTTCACAGAAAAGCCGACGAAGTTTCCGAGCCCCGTAAAACCCCAAAACTTCTATCCCCCAAACCAACAATGGGACTCCAAACCTCCCGTTAAAAGTTCTCCTCCATCTCTCTTCCCGAAGCGACCAATCATATGCTTCACCTGTGGTGTAGAAAACCACATGAGCTGGTATTGCCCCCAAAATTCTAGGCTTTAAAGCGGACTAGCCCACCAAGTTTACAAGATTAATGCAACCCCGGCTCCCCCGGTGGTGCAGACCCACGCAGAAACTTCTCCCCCTCCGTCAGGCCACCACGTAAATTTTGTTTCGGATAAAAGTTCATTGGGAACTTTGAAATTTGAGGAGGGCAGCGTGAACGGCTGTCGAGTATCGACTCTCGTCAGGGACACAGGATGTACGTGTTTTATCGTGTCCGACGAACTCCTCTCCCCAGTGGACCCTAACCACAAAAAATTGGCTGTGGTACATGACTACCTTCGGTGGGCGAACCAATTCCCCGTCGTTTGATGTTACCTGCAGTGTCAATATTATGATGGCTGGGCTGAAGTCATTTCAGCACCCATACAATTCTGTTCCGTACTTATAGGACAGAGCCCCCAAGTAAGTTTCGACCCTGTGTCTCAGGCCACCCTTCCTCGAGGCCGAGCTAAGAAAGAAGCCCAGGAGCCCGTCCCCATCAGAACCCCGATACCGTTTGATTTCTCGAAGACCCCTAACCAGGACTTTAGGACGACACTAAAGAAGTGTGAATCACTAGCACCCTTAGGTGATAAGGCCCAAGACAATGACACGGAGACTGTCCATAGACGCCAAGAAAAAAAGAACCCCCAACGCGCCCATGGAGATACCTTCGTAGAACTGGACGAAACATCGGCGCTTGAAGAAGATTACCACGCGGAGTCCCTTAATGTAATACAGATAGTGTGCACCCAACTTGATGCCGATTACCCTCCTCCTTCCCTACCAGGCGAGTCTTTGGAACCCTTTGACCTGGATATTGACGCGCAGCTGACATCACATCAAAAGAGTCAGCTACAAGAACTATTTGAATGGAGTCACCATTTAATCACCCTATTAGCTCTTTTCGAGCGACTGCGCGAAAATGGCCTCACTATTGGCCCCAGCAAATATTGTTCAGGAAAAGAGCAACGTTAGAACAGCCATTGTTCTTTTGAGCCCTTCGCCAAGAAACGGTTCTCACCCTTCCCCCGTTGTTCAGAAGAGAACAACATTAGAACAGCTATTGTTCTTGAGCCCGTAGACAAGAGACGGTTCTCACCCCCTCCCCTATTGTTCAGGAAGAGAACAACGTTAGAACAGCCATTGTTCTTTTGAGCTCTTCGACAAGAAACGGTTCTCACCCTTTCCCCGTTGTTCAGAGGAGAACAACATTAGAACAGCTATTGTTCTTGAGCCCGTAGACAATAGTCGGTTCTCACCCCCCCTATTTTTCAGAAGAGAACAACGTAGAACAGCCATTGTTCTTCAAGCCATGCGTCGAGAAACGGTTCTCATTCCCTAGACGCCACGTCAGGATCATCTTATCCCCCCCTTCGGCTGGAACTCGCCAGCGGACCGAAAATTCCTTCACGTCGCCTTCCACTGCACCACTCGTATAAAGTTACGTAAGCCAAACGTCATTTTTGAGTACTTAACCCATTTGTCAATTCTATCCTGTTCTTTAAATGGTTTAGCGAACCATCCCATCTCTTTAACTCTATATTTGTTTTACATTTTCAAATCCTTTAATCCTCGGATTAGCCCAAGCCCCCACGACCCCCTCCATTCTCTGTTTATGTCAATATTTTCCGTTTTGTGTTTGTTGATAGTTATTATTAATAAAACACTATTTTATTAATGATAGCAATATTATTATCCTTGAGTTCAGTTCCACTTCTTAAGCATATCGAAGATACATAATATCGGCCCGCCAGACAATCACGCACTCTAAAGATAATTAAAGAAGTTCCCTCAACCAATAGTGATATATGGTTTATCGTCGGGAGTCCATTTTCGACACAGTCCTTTTTTCTTCCTTAGCGTAGCAGTTATGCCTCGCTGCGAATACATCGGCTTTTTCGATGCACTCTTTGAAGGTTGAACAGCTCCGTCCTTCACAACCGATCTAATTTTGGCAAAGAGCGAAGCCAAAGGCTGGGTCTTCAGGACAAAGTCGACTAGCGCTTTATAATTGCGAGGGACTTTAGACGAATCGAGCCAGAAATTGAAGTGCCTCTGAAGAGTATACACAAACTGACGAAAAGTTTGATTGGGTTCAATATGGGCGCGACGAACGTTAGCGCGCTAAAAATCTGTGGTCATATTATATGAAGCAGGCAGTTCCGATTTCAACGTCGAATAATTGATTGTCGCCTCTAACGGGAGGAATATGATAATATCTAGGAGCTGGGGACTTAGCAACTGCAAGAGTTTAACGACGCACTCTGGTTCAATATCCCAGTTGTTAACCCTTGAATATTTTCTCGAAATGCGTTAAGACCCAAAGTCTTTACCTTCGTTCTAAACTGTGAGCTTAACTGAAACAGTTTGCGGGACGTCCTTTCGCGGGTTGGTGGAGATCGTCTCGATTCTCGCTCTACTTATTTCCAATTCATGTTGGTGTATTCTTCTTCTTTCTTCTTTCTCTGGCTCTTTTCTCTCTCTCTCTTTCTTTTTCTCTTTTTCTTGTTCTTCTCTGTCTCTCCTTTCCGCTCTTTCGACTCTCTCTCCCTCTTGTTTGTATGACAGAAAATCCTTGCTGGCTAGCTCAAGGGATTCGCCTTGCGATTTGAATCGGTCGAACGAAGACATGTTGCCGCCTATTATCGAACTTAAAAAACACAAAGTTACGCACACCGACGCAATGATTATTTTCCGAATAAGGATTCGGAAATAAATGACTCACCGAACTTGACACGATAGCGTTTACCTCTGCCTAATTAGCGGATAGAACAAGTCTTACTGAGCCTTTCACGGTCAGAAAGGATATAATTCCGCTGTGGAATAAATGAGATGCACAGTAAACAGTAAATAAGAAATGGGTAAACAAATAAAATGGTTTACCGGTGGCAAATGTGAGATTAAAATGTAAAAAAATATATCTCAGTCCCTTCTTAATAGCCAAAGCCTTCAGCCTTATAAGCACTTAAAAAAAGAAAATAAACCTTTAAAAGACCTTTTAAAAGACCCTTTAAAGTCTTATATACCTGATACCAGTTTTTATAATATATATATATATATATATATATATACTGGTAATTGATTTGTTCCTTGGGAATCTGATATATAGCAGGAATATGAAGACCCAGGCGATTTGAAAATCTTAGAGTCAGTATATATCATTAAAATAAATCCAAACCTAAATAATTACTCCTCCTCAATTAAATTATTCACAATATAACCAACCAGCACTTCAATAGATTAACTAGCCAACCAACCCACCGAAAAAATTTCGTCAGTAGTTTTATATGTTTAGTTAGTTGATTTCTCAACTCCCACGTTAAAGGTCAGTCCCTTTGTTCATTCTGATTTGTTTTCGGGTTTTTGTCTTTTTTCTTTTTACAATTTAATATAATAGGTTATTTTTTGTTTATTTCAGTAACTTTTAATATCTGATAATCAAGTCAGTTTGTTATAATTTTACTTTCTATTATTTTATTTAAATACCACTGGGTAATATTATTTAATTTTATATATCGTTATTAGTGTTTTTACTTTAATTTTAATAATTGTCAATTTTATTATTTTAACTTGTATTCTTCCGCTTTTTTAATGCATTCTTTTAACTGTTATCAATAAATGTTCCTTCCCCTTCTCATTAGACGATATAGTCGCTGAAGATGGTCCTAGTAAAGGTCCGAAACGTCCGGCCAATAAATCATTAGTGTAATCACCTGGTTCTTCATATTCCTGCTATATATATATATATATATATATATATATATATATATATATATATATATATATATATATATATATATATATATATATATATATATATATATATATATTTCATCCCAGGGGAAAATGATAGGCAGATTCCAAGTACTTTCAAACTTATTTAGTTCATTATCAAAGAATAACGAAAACATTTTACAAAGTTGCTATATATATATATATATATATATATATATATATATATATATGTGTGTGTGAAACAGAAGAGCAAACCCACGACCACGTACAACAAAAGGACCCAAAATAGGAAAATAATATCAAAGACGGATATGAATTATAAAACCAAATAGATAAGGGCTACCTCTGAAAAATTCCAATCTCTGCCCAAATAATGTAGACATTCATATGACTAAACTAAATACATACATACCCGATTATGAATACATAAAAATAGACAAGAGAGACAACTAAATTAAGAAATCAAAGGGCTAAAATTTTAAATGGACAATTTCGTTATAAATAAGCCTTTTAATAACATAAACTAGATTAAAAAGAGCAGGGGGCATATTAAAATTAGGCGAGGAATTAATGACTGAGCATTCAACAATATTTATTTGTATACATTCAATAGATTTGTAAATAAATTTAGCCGAATTCCAATTGATAGGGTCACTGTTTTCTGATAAATTGACAAAGAGGGCGCTGCTGCATTTTCCCTCCTAATATTGTATTTATGTTGCATCAAGCGTACACTTAATAATGCCTTAGGCCAAGGAGGGACATCTCCTTAATCTAACACTCCAACGGGGTTTGGGATGAACTCCAGCGGGGTTTCTTGATATTCCTTTAGCTGAAGCGGCTCAATTCTCTCACGATTCCAAAGACTTTACTCAGCGTCGCCCGACCTCGAGCCTCACCTCATGGCTTCTCGGCCACATGGCTATATTAACCTCTATTCCCGACAGTCTAATAGTGGATTATGATGTTAGGTGGCTAAAGTAAATTTAGTGGCGTTAGTGGTGTTGATGAGCGATGTTCCTCCTTTTTAAGAAACTTATTATGTTAAAGTTGATATTCCCCTTGAAAATTACTCGTGTGCCGATTCTGTGAACATCTAAATCGCAATATTTTCTACAATTTTCGGAATTAGATTCTAGGTTTGCGTGACTTCAAGAATAAGAAGAAACTTTTAGTTATTAACGTATTGAAGGAATTTAGAGGAATGTTTGCTCTTTAAGTGGTCTAAGGAGTAGGCTCAATTTCATTTTATTCAATCAATAGTAATTTAAACATAATATATAATAGATTGCTTGCTGATATCAAACATAATGATCAAAAATTTCCTTCAATTGGTGTTGGCGGTAAAGGGACTCGAACTAAAGCAAAACATTATCTTGAGTTGAAAACGAAATTTGCTGAAATGTTTCTCAACACACTCTTAACCTTTTTATAAAATGCATCACTGCCTTTTTTAGACACTTTAAAGTCTCTAAATTAATAAGACAGATTCCTTTCGAATATTACTTCATATGATTGTTGATTAGAAAAAACGATAACTCCCGTTTTAATTTATAACATCCTAAGTGCATAACTTCACGATGCTAACATGAATCTTTATCTAGCATTTAGGTTTCCAACCATAGAAATATTCTAGGTACGATCTCACCTCATCTATGATAATCCGCTGTTAGCTCTGGAAAGGCATTTTTCTCCCAATTGAGTATTTGCTTTCTCATTGAGCTTTAAAGATTCAGTAAGATATCTCTGCGGAGCAGTATCAACGCTCTTCTGAAAATCTAAATATAAAACATATACAACTTTGTGTTCATTGTAGGCAGTAATCAACAAATGCGAAAATTTTAATTGGATAAATAGACATGAACGTTTTCGCCGAAACCTAATTAAAGACTGCAAAAGTTTACACTAATTGAATTTAAGCTAATGGGATGGTACTTAACAGGATCACATGTTTTTTTTTTCCTTTTTCATGGTCGGAGTGGAATTGTTCATTTTTTCTTTATTGAGACGACCGCTTCTTAAATTGACAAGTTAAAGGTCGTGTACAAGAGTTTACCTAATTTGGATTTTATTCACTTTAAGTAAACGTAGTCTTTGCGCTTTCGCTAATTTTATACTATGCATATCCTTATGCAATTATTTCTATTTCCTGGTTCAAATAGGGGAATTATTTGGCAGATCTTTAAATGTTTGGGGGTTTTAGATGAAGTAAAAATATTTTTTTCCACATTTCTACAGTGTTCCTCTACTTGAAAATTTTCCCCTATGTTGTGAGAAGAAAAGCTAATTCGTTTTGACCACGTGTGATATCTTTTATATTTTCCAAGAAAATTCTCATGTATATAATAAAAATGTCGCTTTCTTCCATTATAAATACAATTGTTTTGATTCGTACATTTGTAGAAGTAATTATACTACATATTACTGTTGTATTTTATAAATGACAATAATGAGGCTCCTTTTGTCACTTTTTGTTTCAGAATTGTTTAAGAAACAACTACAATTATCTTAATGTTACTGTGAGGCGTTGTCAACATCAACATACTACAAAATAAGCTGGCAAAGATAAACTTCCTCAAGAGATATTTATTTCTAGGAGTTAAACAAATTACAATATTGAATATACACGATAATGAAAACATGACATTAAAATTGGATGGCTCCATAGAGAGACAAATAAGTTGATACAAATTTAACTAATTTCATGTGAAAGAGCAGTTGCCATTGCCAAAACATAAAAAGTGCTTCATTACTTTTGTCTACTATGGTATGAATCTAACTTGATTCAGAATGTTTATAAATAAAACCATAAAAATAAACTGGTAAATATAGACAACCTTCAGTCACCATTGAGATTGCTGATCTCTACAACTTTCGTTACATGCATCAAATAGTCGCTAGTATATTGGAGCCAGTGTTTTAATTGGAACTTATTAATTTTCTATTTATTCGTGCTTTAATGACGTTAATAAAAGAAAAACTACAGATATATGTGCAGAAAGCTTCACAAGACCAGTCAAATCCACTCCAAGACAATACTATATAAGAAAGAATGGATATATGACTAAGAATTCTGAAAAGAAAAGTGTTTTCTTAGATAGGTACAAGCACACCGGCGTTATTAAATCTAAATGTGCATTGTGAGTAAAAACTTTATATTAATAAAAAGGTGTAAACCAAGAAATCTACCTAGTTAGCTACAGATAAACACTTATTGACATGTGTACCAAAGAATCATGCAATTTGTTGTCATGTTCTCTTCAATGGTAGTGCCGGACACCAATCTATGTATGCCAAATATTCTATTTCTTGAACAAACCACGCGCAACATAAGGAAAAAATGGAAATAATAATAATTTAGTTAAGAAATTTAAACATAATGGACAGAGAAGAAGCAAAATATTGGTCCTGAATAACCAATTTACAAAACACAATATCTTTCAGGAAGAGTTATGCGGCAATAATAAGCGGAATAGTTATAAATATCCGCAACTTGATTCTATAAGAACCTAAGAATAAGGTGGCAAGTAATATTAGGTATTAAAAATAGTTATGTACCTACATAAACACTGCTTTGAAATTAAACATGTAATTGCTATTGTCACCTTTGCCATCACCAATTATTTGGAAGCAACAATATTTGGCTAAATTTATAATAGAGATAGGCTAGGTTCTCAATAATATCATAAGCTTGAACTTTATAAACCAATTTAAAATACACGGGTTTCAGTTTGAGGTTTTGGAAGTGTTAGTACGAATAGAAATGAAAATACCATTTGTTATTTTTTTCCTAAATATCGAGTCTCCTTTAACCCACGAAAATTTATTTGTTCCTGTACAGGAATGTTTGTTATAATCTTAAATGAATAGACACCATTTTATGAGTTTATTGAAATTCCAAATAATAGTCAAATGTAACTCTTATAGACTCAATTTGAAATAAACCACAGGGTTAAAACAACCATATTTTCTTTTAAAGTTCAAAGATTTGAAAGTATTCAATCTCTCAGCCTAGGACGACTAAAACAAACTATGAAGATAATTTTTAAATTATATTTATACAGTCATGAGTATTCTAAAGTTAAGCTATCTCTGCCTACATATATATATATATATATATATATATATATATATATATATATATATATATATATATATATATAGTCATATGAGTTGCTGCTGAGCAGTCTAATCTTCAATTTCACGGTGAAGGTAAGGACACATAGGAGGCTGAGGTACATGTGATTTATTTATGGAACAACGTTTCGGGCGTATCACCCATCTTCAGGCTCTAAAACAAAAATTAATCTAATACAGTTAAAGAATATTAAAAATATTAAAAATAATTGGGTTAAGACTATGTTTGTAAATCAAAAATTAGAAAATAACTCAGGAATTTAAAAGGCAAGAGAATCAAAAAACGAAAAAATTCAAAAAACAAAAGTAAATAATTACAGTATAATACTGCTTACCAATAACTCAGGAATTTAAAACGAGGAAAGAGAGGAAGATGCTCCTCTTGCGTGTGGGTCCAAACTTGGGATTCGAGTTCTTATTTAGATTTATCAAAAAAAGTTTATAAAAATAACTTTATTTTGAACTTGACTTTAATAAATAAGATGAGTGACTGGAGGTGGTGAGCTTCTTTTTTTTTCGGTAGAGAGAGTAAATTTGAATGCAGGTGGAAAGAAATGTGCTTCTCGATGGGTTTTCATCGACTGTGTCAATGCAGTGATGTCCTATAATATCATATTATTTATGTGGGAATAAAGTGGGCCTTTCTGGGGAAGGAACTTTGTCTAAAGTGATTATTCGTTGAATTAAGGCCGTGAGAGAGAGCAAGAAAGAGCAGAGCAGTAATTATTTATTAAACAAATTTAGGAGAGTAAAGATAAATGCTTAAAAAGATTGATAATAAAGAGAAGAGAAAGATTGGAAAAAATGTTTATGAGGTTCATGTATAACTGTTTGGAAATAAAGATGTTTGATCCTTAAGGATATTAGGCATATTCAATGGCCAGTCGCAAAATTTTAGCCTGGGAAAAGACCGTATAGATGAGTGTGTGTATGTTCGTGTAAATGAATTGATATATATATATATATATATATATATATATATATATATATATATATATATATATATATATATATATATATATATATATATATATAAAAGTACAGTAGCGTACGTATAACTATAGGGATAAAACCACAGTAATAGGACTAATTTTATATGCAAAACCAGGTTTCGACGAAAACATCTATCATTGTCAGTCGCTAGTAAACAAATGAAATACAGAAGTTGCTTAACGTAAAAACACAGAAATCAGGGGAGCTAAGGGAGAAGATGCGAGAATGTGTCGGCATTTTTGAGAAACGGAAGTATCAATTTCTTCCTATTAAGCCTTCCGTATTGAATTGGCCGTCGGAAGTATTAAAGTTGGGAATTTCTTTTATAAGTGCCGATTCAATTGAGCGTCGATGTATATAATTGTGAGACTTATAAACTATTTTAGCATTATCAATATCAATTTGATGATTTTCATTGGACATATGTAGAAATAAACTCTAGGAGAGGGCAACACGTCGCATATCGCAATTGTTTTCATTCATTCTCTTGGAAAGTCTGCTGCTTTCATCGATATATAATTCATTACATGATTTGCAAGGAATTAATAAACTCCCTGTTCTTTATCGATCTATCTATTTTTGGATAGGCTATTTCTGATCGTATTCTCGTACTGAAAGGCACCATTGATGTTGTTGGGCCGTTCCAACTTTTTGAAATTGATTAACTGGGAGACGTATGAAAAGGTAACATAATATTTGTGACATCTGTTTTCCTCATAAAAAGCTGCAGAGTAATAGATCATTCTGGCTTCATAGTGATACTTCTATGAATCAAGGCGAATATTCGTGTAAAGTCGGTGACTGCGAACACTGCAATTCAAAGTACATCAGCGTAACCTCCACAACGCTGTCAAGGCGACTGACAGCTTACCTTTAAGATGGCGCGATTAAAAAACACGCCCACTCTCATGGCACTACCGTAACCCGTGAAAAGTTTAATAAGGACCCCTTATCATCCTGAGACTCTAAAACCGTAGAAGATTGCGGATGGCCAGAGCCGTCATTATTCAAATGAAGAAACCGGCAATTAACGTGCAATTGCAGCCGGAAACAATACTCCCGACATCTCGGCGTCTTCAAGTTGACCGCCATTAAAAAGAAGCACGTTTTCAAACTTCATCAACGATCGAAAAGGGTACAAAATGTGTAAATAGAGAGGAGAGAATAGGTAGAATAGGTATATAATAGAGAGAGAGTAGTTGTACCAGGTTGTCTGGCAACCTTAGTCATTTGCATTTGAATTTATCCGTAGTTATTGTTTTTTGTTCGAGCAGCATTTAAGCCTTTGAAATCTTACAGGCCTCTTGCCAGTCATTTGACTTTAAATGTAATTTTACGTGTCCGTTTCGGATCTTTTATTTTATTTATTTATTTTCATTTTATTTTATTTTATATATTTATTTTTGTCCTTTTCGGATCTTTTATTTTATTTATTTATTTAATTTTTGTCCACTTTGGATCGTTTATTTATTTATGTTTTATTATTATTTTAAGTGTCCACTTGGGATCATTTATATTCAATTAAATATCTTTATTTACATGAAACAAATCATTTCTGATTTTCTTTATTCTCATCATTTAATATTGTATTGTCAATTTGAGTTGATATAGATTTTAAACTTCTGGTAAGTTTCTCAATAGATCGGTTGAATTTCTTGTCTAGATATTATTTCGCTGCTTTTAAATGCTTGCCTGAACCTTTGGTTCTGTACATCTACATCTGGTATTCTAATCAGGTTCAGCACCTCATCTTGCATATTAGCATAGATTTTCTACCAAATTTTGTGTATTATTATCGAAGGAATGTAGTCAAGAAGTAGTGACACGTTGGTAATAAACCTGATTACCTTGTTTGGATAACTTAAGCTTCTTTAATAACAGTTTTGCTCAGGGTATTAAGTCTCACCAACAATAGATAAAGTTTTCTTTTATTCCTCGTCGAGAGATGTCTGAAGCGATAGAGGCACTGTAACGTTTTCGCAGAAAAGGCGATCTTCTGTAGTTAATTGGGCCCTGTACCAGTTCGAGGTTAACTTCAGTCCTAGAACACGGCCTTCCCTTGGGTACTCATAGAGCTCATCTTTTATCAGTACGTCTGATGTTTTTCGACGGTCAATTGGTATTAATTTGAACTTTTGGACATTGGTCTTTATCTTATTCCTTTTTTCCAAGTTATTGATATTATTAATTTTGCTCCCTGTCCTGTTAGCAACGTCGTTAGGATTTTTATAAACACTGGTAATGACCTGAGTGATATCATCTGCTAGTTGTATATACTGGGAGAGGTCTTGAACGGGATGCGGTAAATCCCCAATATACACTAAATACAGAGTGGGACTGAGCCAGCCCCCTTGAGGTACCCCATCTTTCAGATTAAAGGCTACACCTTCTATACCATTTATCTTCACGATTGCTTCTCTATCCTTCAGATATTCGCATAGAATCCTGGTTAGGTTCACATCCATGGCAAGTTCACTTAGTTTACTTTACAGACCCGGTAGCCATACCTTGTCGAATTTCGAGGCCACGTCTCGAAGAACGACATCGACATTACCATTCGTAGTTTTTCCGATTGCTATTATCTCCGTAATTAATGCCATAGCCGTTTCCGTACTAAGTTTCCTCCGGAACCCATGTTGTTGGAAGTTCTATGAGTTGTGAGTTTCCAGGAAGGTCATCAGTGTGTTGTTAAGAAGTTTTTCTAACAATTTGCCCATAAACTCCAGCAAGGAAATGGGCCTATAGGTATTGATCTCCTTCTTCGGTTTTCCAGGTTTCAGAATGAAGATCATGCAGGCTCTTTTAAATTTGTCTGGAAAATAGCCAACATTGAGGCAGGCATTAAACAACTCTAGTAGACCCTCGTTGATTTTATAAGGGGCATTCACATATGCATTTTAGGGATGCCAGTTATGCTTGGCGCTTTTTGCTTGAAGCTTTCAAGGACCAACTCGTACTCATTGTGCGAAAATGGTCTACCTTCTTTCCGTGCAATGCAGGAGCTGTCCAGGAAGTGATGTGGCGTAAGGTCGGCACCTAGGTCATGGAGTCTAAGTAGAATTTCTTCTTCATACCTCTCGTCAAATAACTTGTTATCTTCATCGCTAATACCAAAGCGGTTTAGCCAGTACAGCCTCAATTCCCTCTCGATATCATGGTCCTGCGTATATTCTACGCCGTTGACCTTAATGCCTATGCTGTTCTTAGGAGGAGTGCCTCTTAGTCTCGTTATTTGACTCTAAATTTTGGGGGATCCCACTGGTCTCTCGATCTCTCAGGTATGATTTGCCTGATCTCGTTCCTTAATTCTCGCAGTTCTTGGTACCGTTGTGCCGTGATCCCATGCATATTTATAAAGAAAACGGTTGCTTCTAGCTGATCCATTTTCTGTTAAATGTTTTCGTGCCACCTTGGAGATAGAACAATTTTATTTTCCGTCCAGGAGATAGCCAGGCGGCCAGCTTCTAAGATCTTTGAGGTGAGATGATCGAGTTTCTCGTCAATATCTTCTAAGGAAGCATCATTGAGTTGTTCAATATGCACTTGGCGCAGATGTTCTTGGTATATTTCCACCTTAGCTCTTGCTAGGCATCTTTGTTTAGGAATTTGTATTTGTATTGGAGTAGTAGAGATGTGGGTGATCATACTAATATGATCTGAAGGGATGAAAGGGCCCGGTAGGTGACATGGTTAAGAGAAAAGTTTCGATTTGTTAACACAATGTTTGGTGTGGTCGATGACCTTGCCGTATGGAATGTGGAGAAATCTAGCCCTTCTCTTTGCACAACACCTCTATCGATTAGGAGGCTCAGTGAATTACTAGCTCCATTAAAAGCCCTCGTATAGCCGGCCTCCCTGCACCAGGCATTCAACTCCCCCACTAGTATCGTTGATCCTCGCTTTCTGTTCTACCTGTCTAAAATGTCTAACAGGGTCCTCCTATCTATCCTGACCACTCAGCCCCCAAATATGGCCTCCTTCTTCGCGCCCCTTGCGACGCTTCCTCCTGCGGTTCGGACACGTCAGAAGTAGAGAGATTCTATAGACCTTAAAGGCAGAAAGGTTATTAGAACCAAAGTTGTGCTGCTGTTATGAGAACAGAAAAGATGCAGACGAGAAACTCCAATTCATCCAAAATTCATTCGTTGGCAGGGTTTCCACCTTCGCTGGTGTGGCCGCGCGCGCGCAGGCACGCGTATATGCTTAATAAAACCAGACGGTTTCCGTTAAACCCAAGAAGGCGTGCCTCCAAAAGCCGTAAAATTCTTCACCTACTGAAAAACTCAATAATTCCCAAATATGTAGAAGTAGGCCTTTGCTTGTAAGTAGAGGTAAAGTCTTCTTGTAGCGCTGTCTTCAAACTTCATTTTTTTATAGGGTGAGAAAAGGTACGGCTCGCGGTTTATCCTCCCCCTCTGTAACCCTCCCACAATCGGGGGTCACAGAAGAGGAGGAAACCCGCGGCTGACTTGCTCTGGAGAAACTCCCCACACTCCTGAGTCTCAGTTCAAGTGAACCGATAGTGAAGCGCATAATAGAAAGTTCGGAACAAGCTTAGAAGAGGGTTTATCGTGAAAGACTGAAAGTTTTAAGTTAAAAGAGTTACAAGGAAAGAAAGTACCCTAGGAGACCTTACGGTCCATTCAAAGAGGGTACCTTTGGACTAGCAATCGAGCGGGCACATGGCTGCTCAATTGTTTTGCGTCCCTAAACGGCCAATTTTCAAGACTTTGTCTAGTCTTGACTTGAACTGGTCAACAGATTCACTGTTGACAACTTCCACTAGAGGTGCGTTCCCCTTACCGCAGATACTGAAGGTGAAAAGATTTCCACACAGATTTCGGTTGTAACGCTCCAGTTCAAGCTTGAAGCCGTGATTGCGCGTTGTGTTCTCACTGAGTGTAAAAATATACCGGTAGTCAACATTTTCGAACCCTCGAAGTATTTTAAAAACTTCGATGAGCTGACCACGCAGTCTATGGGTTTTCAGCGAGAACAGATTTAATTTTCTTCGTCTATCCTTATAACTTTTATGTCGGATAGAGGGAATCAGTTTGGTTGCCCGAGCTTGTACGCGTTCCAACCTTGCGATGTCCTTTTGAAACGAAGGACTCCAAAATTGCACGGCATACTCCAGGTGCGGCCGAAAGAGGGAGTTGTACAGACAAAGTACTATCTTCTTGTTACGGTATCCAAACTGACGCTTTATGTAGCCTAACATACTTTGGGCTTTCTTCTCTGCCTCGATGCACTGTTTCGTGAACTTGAGGTCGCTAGTGATAGTTACACCCAAGTTCTTCTCAGTGTCACTCGATTTAAGAGCAGTGCCCTTAAGGATATACTGAGATTGGGAGATTCTGTGGCCGATATGCATTACTTTGCATTTCCCCATGTTGAAAGGCATTTGCCACGTGTACGACCACTCCCCAATCTTTTCAAGATCTTCCTGCACACGATCAGTATTTCCATCCTTTGCAACGTTCATACCAAGCTTGGTATCCTCGGCAAATTTGGAAATCCTGGCAACCATGTCACCATCCATGTCGTTGACGTAGATGATGAATAGTAGTGGTCCCAGGACAGAACCTTGAGTCACACCGCTAGTAACGGGCACCTACTCAGAAGCTTGTCCATTCACCACCACCCGTTGCCGTCTGCCACTTAGCCAGTTCTTGATCCAGCCGGCTACTTTTCCGTTTATGCCCAGCGCTCGCACTTCCTGGAGAAGGCAGCGGTGTAGTACCTTATCAAAGGCTTTCTGAAAGTCTAAGTAGACCACATCCACCACCTTGTCCCGATCGTGCTCACTGAAGACGAAGTGGAAGAATTCCACAAGGTTCGCCAAGCATGACTGTTGCCTTCGGAAGCCGTGCTGGGAACTCCTCAGTAGCAGGTTTGACTCTAAATACGACGTCATTTTGTCCACCATCATGCTTTCCATGAGTTTACCGACTATCGAAGTCAGACTGATAGGTCAGTAGTTTGACGGATGGCTGGGGTCTCTTTTCTTGAAGATCAGAGTCACCTCCCGCTCAGGTCAGTCTCTAGGAACGCATCCGGTCCGGATTGACATGTTAAAGATAGCGCACAGATGTCGTGATACTTCATCGCACACTTCCTTCAACACCTTAAGCAGAAACCAGTCCGGTTCAGGGGACTTATTCATCTTTAGGTCAGCGATCTTTTTCTTTATTTCTCCTTCGGTGAAGTCCATTGCTTCCAGCTTTCCCCCCGAGTAGGAATCCGTGGGCTGAGGGATGGGGCCACACTCTTTATTAAACACTGAGGAGAAGTAGTCATTGAGAATGTTAGCATTTTCTGCATCTGACTGAGTTAATGCACCTTCCTCGTCCACTAAGGGCCCAATCCTACGATGGATTGGTTTACGGCTATTTACATAGCCGAAGAACTCCTGGGGATTTTCCTTGCAGAGTATCGCCACTCGGAGTTCCTCAGTACGCTTAGCCGCCCTTATGCTGGACTTTACTCTCCTGGCTAGCCTCCGGTACTCGTCAAAAGCACCCGAGGTCTTCGATCGCCGGTACGCATTTCTCTTCTCCCTAAGCATTTGTCCGATTTCTGGATTAAACCACTTTGGTTGAACAGAAGACCGATGAAGGCATTTCAGAGGCATGCAACTTGATTGAAGACTCATGAATTTATTTTTGAAATTGTTCCACAAATCCTCAACCTCTTCGCATACCGCTAGCCTTACATCAGTTAGCCCAGCATGAAGGCTTGCAAAGTCTGCTCTTCTCAAGTCAAGTTTCCTTGATTGACTGGCAACAGACCTTACCTTCGGGATCTTGACGGTAAATCTAACTAGCTGGTGATCACTGCAACCGAACTCTTCGCCTACAGAGACATCCTCAACGATATCATTCTCAGAGGTGAAGACCAAGTCGCGGATATTGTCTCCTCTCGTCGGTTCTTTGACCCATTGAGTGAGGAACTCATTGTTGGCGAACTCCAGGAGTAGCGTGCTCTTGCCACAGGCTGCTCTGGTTTCCCAGTCAACTTGTCTGTTAAAGGCGCCCATAACTATGCACACTCTGCCTTGAACAAGCTCACCCAGCAGCTGGTACAGTTCCCTGTCCTTTTCAACGGGTTGGGAAGGGGGTCTGTAAAGCACGAGGGTCCTGTATCTGACAGGACCTATCTCTAGGTCGACGCCTAGGAGCTCGTGATCGGATATAATGTTGGAGTTCGTAGATTTGATTGTATCCTTGACATACAACACTACACCGCCACCCACTCTGTCTGGCCTATAATTGTGCGAGAGTTGGTAGCCAGGAACCGTAAATTCGCCTTCAAAGTCTCGGTTTGAGGTTTTTATCCACGATTCGGTTATGGCTACCATTTCGGGTTCTTCCGTTGCTACGAGGCCACGGAGCTCAGGAAACTTGTTCCTGATTGACCTCGCATTGAACAGAAGAACTTTCAGGGAGTCCCCGACTGTATGACTCCCTACGTTCTTCTGTTTCCCGGCTTGTTTTTTGGCGAGGCACCCCTCTTTGCGACCTCTGAGAAAGTCGTTCCTAGAGTGACACAGGCGTATTGGCGTACGTCCGCCCTTACTCTGGGCGGGATACTCCTTTGGGTCCTCTCTACGACATCCTGGATCATGTTCGACAGAAATACCTTTCCTTTAAAGGAAAGATCTACCCCATCCCTTTGGTAGAGATCATTTCTACCATAAAAGGTGCGGTATGGGTCCACAAAAAAGAACCCCTCTGCCGTACACAAATCTGCCAGGCGCCGGTTTAAAGAGGACAGATTGTTGAGGAAGAAGATTGAGCAACCTTGGTAGTCAGAGGTAAAAAGGGTAGAATACCCTTGCTCGAGGGACAAGGGGGACCTGCTAATTAACGTGGATTCCAAACTACCATCATGCATTTAGTCATCATTCATCATGCTTACCTCCTTTCTCACAATTTAGCACCTATGTTCTTCAGACAGAAGTATGAGGACCGCCTAATCTCTGTTGCCTTATTCTTTGCATCTTTCCCTCGTCTGTTTATTGTAGCATTCATGCCATTTTGAGTTATCTTAGCTCTGAGCTTTGCTTATGTACATATTGTTATGTTACTTGTTTTTTCTTTTCTTACTTTGTTTCACTTTCTCTTGTTGTTATCACATTTTCACTTTAGTTTCACTGTGTTCACTTGTTTTACTATTAACTTCCACTTCACTATCCTTTTGTTAAACTTTTTAATACTATAGTTTACTATGTTCGTTTTAATTCTGTTTTGCTCTTAACTTTCACTTTACTATCATTTTTGTTGGTCAATTCGTTGTTTGGGTTTGTATATAGTCGGGTAATTATCTTTATCGTTATGCTTGTTCCTTCTTTCTTTTTGAATTTCTCCTTAAGTAAATATGGAAACCTCCTCGATTATCAGCTCCTGTCTGCCATTTGGAAATCGAGTTTTGAATAGGTGTTTGTGTGGTCTGAAAATATCGGAGGTAGATCGTCTATTTTCCTCAATATTTTCTCCATTCTGTTTCTGATGTTGATATTGAGCATTTCTAATCCTGCTTCTTGGTGTAGATCCTGTAGTCTTCTCGTCTCTCTCCTACGTGTGTTGGTGATCAGGTAGAGAGCTTTATTTTGTATTTTCTGGAGTTCCAATATTTTGGTCCTTATCTCACCATTGATAATAGTTGGCGGGTATAGTAGTACCTCTCTTTCTAGTGCCAGATAGATTTTTCTTTTATTTTTCATGCCTAGCCCTCATAGATTGTACAGTAGGTTAAGCATCGGAATTGCCTTCTTCTTCCTCTGCGTTATATGTTGTTTGTAGCCTCTTTTCGTTAATTTGTTAGTTCTGATCTTCAACTACAATTTCATCTGTTTTGTTACTGGAGATTGGGATTATTATAAATTTACTCCTGTTCGTCCTTATCTTCCAATTTCTTTCGTAGTTGTTACTAATGCTGATTTCTAAAGCTGTTGCCTTGCCTAAAAGCGTATGTTCCTGTACGGAGTGACGACGGGTTTGCTGATGTCGCCTGCGAACTGTATGTTTAGGCAATCAGACATTATTGGTGGTGGCAGGTCTGTTGTGTATATTGAATACAGCGTGAGGCTGAGAAAGCTCCCCTGTGGGATTCCAGGTTCCAATTCGAATTCTGGTCCTGAATAACCATTGATCTTCATATATGCTATTCCCTCTGTGACATAATTGTAGAGAATTCTTCCAGTTTGCTATTCATCTGAAGATTCAAGATCTTGTATTGCATTTATCTGACCCAGACTTTGTCGAATGCTTTTTCCACATCTCTCAGGAGCAGATCGATGTAGTTATTCTCTGTTTTGGCCTTTGCTATTTTCTCTGTTATTATGCCAAGTGCCATTGTGGTATCTCTGCCTCTTCTGAATCTGAACTGATGATTATTATAAAGGTCATTCCCTTCAAGATATTCTTTTAGTCTTCTGTTTAGGATTTTTCGAAGACTTTGCTCATGAAGTTCAATAGCGATATTGGCCGGGAACTGCTGAGGTGGTTTGGTGGTTTTCCTAGCTTTATGTCGAATATAATTTCCGCTAATTTATAGCTATCATAGAGGGTAACCGGTGTTTAGGCACGCGTTAAAAATATTCTTTAATGCTCAGACGATTATGTTAGGTGCCTTGGTAAGATTAATTCTGGTTATTCCTGAGGGGCTGGCGCTTTCTGTTTGAATGATTGTATTATGCCTTTGATCTCTTCCGTTGTTATGTAGGCCTATGTACCCAGAATTTCCTCTCTTTCCCGCTCTACACTTGGAGCTGGAGTGATTCTGTTTATGTTTTCTAGCAAGACTGTGTGTACTACTTTGACTATCTCTGGATTTAAGTCTTCATCCTCCTCTGGTGTTATGGAGAACACTAATTTACACTGATTACGAAAAAGTTCTTGAGTGGTCCTCTCTTCTTTGGTCTTTTCTCCCCATTCATTCTTAATTGTTATTCTTCCCCTCGGCGGTTTGCCTTTAAGTCTATTTATTAGTCTCCAGTTCTCTTTTGGTATTCTTTCTTTGTCTATTTTCTCTTTTAGGCTATGCTATATGTGGCATTGTTGTTCTTCTATGAGATGCCTTCAGTTCTTCTCTATGTCTTCTTATTTCTTCGTATCGCTCTCTATTTGGTCCATGGTGAATTATTTGGTCTAGTATTCCTCTTAGTTGCCTATTCTTTCTCTTCAATTCCTCTGTCCATGAAGGATGTGGAAGAGTGCGGTATCTTCTCTTTGGTGTATATCTTTCTTCCGCCTCAATGATTGTTCTTGTTAATCTTGAGTTCTCCTCATCAATATCTTCCAGATTGGCGTCAGTGAGATCTTTGGGATGAAGTTACTAAGATCTTGTGTGTAACCTGCCCAGTTTGCTCTCATGTAGTCTTTCCTCGCCGACACCGGTACCTGTATCAGGTATTGATTTATGAGCAAATGTGTTCCAACATGGTCGCTACATGCAAAGGTAACTGGTTGCATGTGGATGTTGCATTGCATATTGAAGCTATTTAGCACGACGTCTGGTTTTGTAGCTGCATTGCCTGTGACATATGTTGGAAAGTCTGCCCCTATTTTCTTTAAGTGTTTTTTTCTAACATCATTTCTAAGTTAGCTCCTCTGTTGTCTCTGGAGCGGTATCCACTTGCACTGCACCTGGCATTGAGGTCTTCCTTAAAGATGGTTGGGAAACCTGTGCCAAAGATTTTAATAGGTTATACAGTGAAAGGTATTTTTTTCTTGATGCTTAGTACCCCGTGAATACTATTATTGGTGTTAATTCCGTTTCAATTTCCACGGCCAAGTATGCCTCATCCAAATTATTCATTTCTTTGAACTTCAGCCCTCTTCTTATTGCTATGGCCGCTCTGTCATGACGCTCGCCTGGAGGGTTCGCGTTTATGATGGTGTATCAAACAATTTCATTCTTTTTTCTTCTGGATTCACTCCGTGTTCTTATATTGATATTAGGTACAGATTGATCTCTCTAAAGTTATTTCCTAATGTCGATGTTTTACCGATCCACCCTTGAGTGTTGATTTTCAGAATGCGAAGCTTTCTTCTCCTTTCTGGTTTAATTGTTTATTAAGTTTGGTCGTCTAGAAATCTCTGGACTTCTGTCGGGTCGATCGCTTGTTGTTTTGCTTCGTTGCTTTTGAAACTACGATTCTTTATACTTTGAAATTTAGAATGGCAGAGAGTAACGCAGTCGCCCGAGTATATTCAAATTTTATCCTCCATTAAGAGTTTTCGTACTTCTTCCTCTGCTTCTGATTTAATCAGTCTGTACGCTTGCTCTCTCGCTGCGAACTGGTAAAGGCTATCACAGGTTAAGGAAAAAAAGTTTTAGGAAGGACCTAAAGAAAACGCCTTCTCAAGAAAACTTCTAAGAGAAATATATCCAATCCTGGGGCTGATTGGAGATTCCTCCTGGTTTTCTTGAACGAAGTAGCCCTCCTGAAGGGGTTGCTCTTTCTTATTCTAAATTCTTGACCATTTTTCATACTTTTTACCTCAAACTTACTTCTTACTGGCACTACATAACTTGGTCACCAGCAAGGTCTGAGTTGCAGTTAGTAGTAAGATATAGTGAACCCCTGCAGAAGACTCTCTTAAGGAGCCAGAAAATGGGGGCCGATTCTCGGTCATGAGCCAGAAACTAACTAGGCTTGACCAAGGAGAGTGCGAAAGTTGGAAGATAGGCGAGATAGAACTAGGACAGATAGATGGGCTCCTCGCACTTGTGGAGACTGGTTAATACGCCACAGCTAGAGATCTTTCAGAAAAAACCCTCTCCGAAGAGAGGGTCCGACTCCCGGGAAGATGGACCCACTGGACTTCAAAAGGCTTCAGCTGAAACTCATAACCAACGGAAGGAAAAGATCACCACAAAAAGTAGTGCAATGTATATATATATATATATATATATATATATAGAGAGAGAGAGAGAGAGAGAGAGAGAGAGAGAGAGAGAGAGAAAGAGAAAGAGATCAAATGGATTGATACACCATCCGAATTCACAGTTATTTGCCCAGAAAACAAAGACATAGAGAAGCTACTATCATCTGCGGGGAGCATTACGCTAAGGAAATTGGACTTAGAAGCTAGAGTACCACCACAAATCACGGCTAACAGAAGTCTCATCTGACGAAACATCGAGTCCTGGGAAGAAGAGCACTCATGCCAAGAAACAAGAGAAGAACTTCAGGAGAGACAGAAATGGCTTAAAATTGAAGAGATGGTCAAATTTAAAGATCACACTCACGTTTTCAAGGTGATTTGTGAATCTACCGAAATGGCATCAAGGATCATGGAACAAAGACTTCTCGCTTTCAAAATGAGGATCCTATCCACCCACATACAAAGAGACATCTTCATAAGTATACAAATATGCTTCAGATGTTATGCGATGGAAGAACTTACGACGGAAAATTGCACTATAAGACCTTATACTCTTTTCTGAATGTGGAACTGAAGGCCATTTTTGGTGATACTGCAACAACAGAGTTACAAGATGCATTAACTGCCAAGGGGGACAAAGAACTATTGCCATGATTTGTCTCAAAAGAGGAAAAATTATAAAGATAAGAGAAACAGAGTCAAACCGAAATAATACGAACGTAAATAAAATCTCATACGCAGCGATGGCAAAAGTGACCAAAAAGGACCGGCAACTCAGATTAATTTGGATAGTGCGCTCAACGTAAAAATGTTAGCTTGTATATTACATGCCCATTTGATGAACATAGCTAACCCTGGAAGTTAAGCAACAACAGTCAACAACATGTTACAGGAAAACAGGCTCGAACCGATAAAATTCCCCAAAGAAGTCGACTCATCGGCCATTTTCAGAATAAAAGTCACATAAAAGACAAAACATGAGTCAATCGAAGAGGCAAAAGGAAATCAACAGGCAGAAGAATCAGAAGAGCACACAATCAGCGAAGACTCAGAGACTGAAAACTCCTCCGACGACACAGAACAAGAGTGCACACGAATAACTCGCAGAAAAACCCAAATAAAGGACAGATCTAAATCCGCAAGTAAAGGGGGTCCATCACCTAGGAAGGAACTACCAGAGGACCCTTGAATGCAGTCAGTAGAGGGAGAACCCAGGAGAAACAAAATAAGAAACACCAATAACTTAACAGATAGGACAAACTAAACGAAAAAGGAATAAACAAACGGAAATGGACAATTGGATTATGGATGTTAAGAAATTAAAAATACTACAAATTAACACATGCGGATGGAAAGATAAGGAAATTATGTACGGAAACTTATTCAGAAAGATTGCCCTAGATGTTATACTAATATCAGAACATGGAAGAAATACAGAAAAAGAGAAATTAAAGATATAGAACTAAAATGTTTTAACAAAAATCCTTCTGAAAAAACACACGACGGAGCGGCAATATCGGTCAAACAAGGATTGCAGTACACAACAATAAAAGGATTGGTAGATACATATTTAGCTATAGAAATTAAAATGGAATTAAACAACATCATAGTCGCATCTGGATACCAGCCACCAGGGGCTCCCAATTACTGGTACAAAACTTTACTAAACTCTTCATCTATAGGACACCGGTCATTTTGATGGACGATTTAAACGACCATTTCGGCCCTCCTGGATACAGAAATACAAACAGAGTCGAAAAACAACTTAACACGCTAATCAATAGACGTATACTGCAAAGACTGAGACCCAATTTGCCTACATACTTACGAAGAGATCCCACAACCAACCGGACATCTGCCTGGCTAACTTTAATGTCCTTCAACTATTTTATGGAACCAGTGGATGTTCCTTGCAGTGACCACACTGTCACTCTAATTTACATAAAAAAAGAATTCTTAAAAACCTGTTCGAAGAAATGGAGTGCGTACCATAGAGCAGATTGGAAGAAGTACAAAGAATTACTTCAGACGTACGTTCCCAGGCCGCTCAGGAAAGCCACTCTAGAAGATTTCGACGGGGAGTTGGATGCGATCAGAGAAGAATTTAAAAGGGCAAAGAATGGGGGCCGTCTCCATTAACTCGTTCAAACATTACACAATTTAGGTGGACACCAGAAATGGTGGCTTTGTGCGGTGATCGGCCGGGCGGCAGAACATATAAGAAGGTTCGGAACATCAAGGGAAGCATACAACGCACTAAGGAGAGAGAAAAGAGAACTAATTTATGAAAAACAGAAAGAAAAATGGGATCAGTATATTGAGATAATAGATGTGGAAACATCGACAAGGGAATTTTGGAAACATATCGACAGATTAAAGACTCGAACAAGGGATAAAATGAACATTAAGAATGCAGGGAACATTTTAGAAGATAAGGAAGAAATAGAGGCATTATTTAGAGAGCACTGGAGAAATGTATTCAAATTAGCGAAGAAGAGAATGAGAAGTATGACATTGATTTCAAATATCAGATCGTAGACGAACTCATTGGAGAGATTGAAAGTACATACCACTTCCATTTTGTCAAGGAAAGGAGAAACAACAACGACGGAATAGACGCAATCATTACATGGAAGGAATTAAAAGAAACCCTAAAATACTTCCTAAAGAGAGCCCCAGGCAGATCGGGACTCACCAGATTAAATTACATCGAAGCACACCCGCACATAGTGGAGGGAGTGAGAAACGTCTTCAATGCGTGCATGAACACGGGATACTTTCCTGATGAACGGAAAGTGGCGAAGATGATATTCATACCCAAAGCTAGAAAACCGCCAGATCAAGTGGATAACTTGCTACTAGATTTAATCGGTAAGGTATTGGAGAAAATAATAAATAAAAGACTGTCCAAATTCCTCGATGATAATGGCCGAAGAAACAGCTGCCAATTTGGCTTCAAGAAAAACAGAAGCATGGAGATGGCTCTTGGAGTCATCCTTAAAAAGATAACGGAAGCAAAGAGAGAGAAAAAATGAGCGTAGACATCGTATGCCGGGACGTGGCCAAGGCATTCAACAAAGTATAGAAGAGGGGTATACAACTAAAGATACTTCGATTAGGAATAAACAACAAGATCGAAAGGATTTTATGTGATTATGTAATGGAAAGACGTGCTTATGTGGAAATAGGACGAAATCAGGGTGAAATATTCGAGCTCTCTGCAGGTTTGCACCAAGGCGGATGTCTGAGTCCGTTTCTCTATTTAATCTACACACCAGATATACTAGCACCAAGAAATGAAGGCTGCTTGAACATCCAATTTGCCGACGACGTCACTTAAATCATAGTTTGCCCCTACAGGAGGAACGGCTCAATGAAAGCTAAGATGACTGCAGAAGATATAAGAAGCATTACTAAATACGAAAAAAAATGACAAATGAAAACCAACAGGGATAAATTTAAATGGTACCCGTGTATAAGAGGAACATCTCAGATGTATATGTAGAAGGACAGCGCTACAGATACGACAAAAAATGTAGGGTGGTCGTCTAACCATTACGAAATCAGGTTATAAAAAGCACGTAACTGAGAGGGTAAATCGAGGGAAGAGGGGCTTAGCATTACTGTACATTTAGTTAACCTAAGCATGAAAAATAAGATAAAAGTTTATCATGCCATAGTCCAGTCCGCCATTATATATCCAACCATCGCGATGTACATGACCTCGAGAAGTAACCTATTAAGACTCCGGAAAGTCCAAAACAAAGTTATCTACTTAATAACAAACACGAAATGCGAAGAAATAAGAATACTGCGCGACCTGCATAAGGAGGCAGAGATAAAGCCACTACACAGAATAATTCTAAAAGGATCAAGGAAAGTCTTAGAAAAGAGACAGAATGAAGTAGCAGTTGAATTAACCAATCAAATTGCCTAGAGAGAAGAATGGAGATCACACAGATTATTCCCAAGTTTCCCAAGGATAGATGAGGGAGAAGTAGACGAAGCAAAAATCTACACTTAGAGAAAGAGATTAATACTCAACGACGACTAAGAGTAATTAATTAACCGAATCAAACCAGAGAATAGCATATAGTCAATTATAACTAGGATAGGAATAGCAAAGAATAAATAGAGAGATAGAAACCTACACCAGTTTTTAGTAAGAATATTTACTAATAACGGTTTGAACGCCTCATAAACACCAATAATAATTTCGAACTTTATTACGCTACTATACTACCTAAAATGGACAGAGATAAGCCTGACCTCCAGGCAATTAGCATCTCTTTGCAAACCTCTTACTTCCTTTAGCCTTCTGCATCTATTCGCTTTTTACTCTCAAGCGACACATCATGGTTCGGATTCCACGTTAAGCTTTAGGCCCATGACTAACTAAGTCCACTTTTGTCTCCTACTATTTTCTTCGCTGTCCTATCCTAAAACGTTCTTCTTCCTCTCATTCTAACTCCTATAATTCCCTTTCTGTTCATTCCCTGAAGATGACCTAACATGGTCGAAAGCCGTCAAGGAATGAAGAATGTCAGTCGCTGGATGTTTTTTCTCGCCTCGAAGATCCTATTAAAAACTTGTTAGAAATATTAAGAGAATACAAGTTAAAATTAATAACGCTGCCATAGCTGTGGACTTCAATAAAATCTGCATACCACATGGCCTTTCATCGAAATATATATATATATATAAATATATATATATATATATATATATATATATATATATATATATATATATATATATATATATATATATATATATTTATATATATATAAAGCCCACAGTAAATCGAAACGAAGATTCCCCCAAATTTCTAACTTTATTTCAAGTTCATTATAAAGGAATGACATAAAGAACTGAAAACTGTAATATATAATAATATGTTTAGCCGAGAGAACACCAAAAACCACAAATTAAACCAAACATTAAATGAATTAGCGAGAGGTGAAGACCTCATAACACCATTAAACAAATACGTCTAGATATCTAAAGACTGCCCAAATGACTGAAAATAACACGAAAGCATTTAAGAAAGAAATTAAGATCACAATGGGGGGATTAATATAGGAGGTCAGGATTAAAATAAATGGAGAGACAAATTACATTTATGAGATGTATATACAAACAAAGACACAAACATTTAAATATGTATATATATATATATATATATATATATATATATATATATATATATATATATATATATATATATATACTGATAGAGAGAATAAAGTAGGAAAATAAAAATATATAATTAATTTGAAGATAAAAGTTTGGCTATTGTTGTGTGAATACAATTTATAATATAGACATCGACTTTATACATGCCATGACTTCAATTGATATTAGGGAATTGACTAATGTTTTCAATTCGATAACCCTGTGCACATTAACCTTTTTAGCTTTACAGAAATTTTTAGCTGAGTTGCAATCAATGTTATTATTAAGTTGAGACGTATTTAGATATAATGAACTTCTATCTGCACCACGTCAGACATTATATTTTTGATGAAATATACGTTTTGGCAAAGATTTACCTGATTGACAAACGAAATATTCTTAACTATTTATACATTTTATCCATTATAAATTTAAAATTATAGATGAAGAATTTTGCAGTAAAGGTTTATGTCACAGAAAGAAAGAAAAGCGCCACGCAGACTTCCAGTGATAACAAAAACGTTGGACGGACCGAGCGAACCAAGCGTAGCGGCGGAGGCTCCGCGAGATTGTGCCAACCAAGCTAAGGTTCACTTCTTTCGGCGCTGAGTGTGATAAAGTGTAAGCCCCTTCCGGGGCCTCTGGTAAGTCACTTCTGGCGAGTCCTTATAAAATATCAGATGCAGGCCTCAAGAAAGTAATATCAGCTAGCCCCCTGAACGCGACGAGTAAACTGTGTATTTGATTCCTGCACCGCTCGAGTCCAAAGGCAAGTTTTTTTCCAGATTAACGATATTCTATGACGACTGACTATTATTCTGGTATCGGCTCCCTTCTCTTCAGGCGTAATACTCCCTCGATCCATACCCTCGAGGTTAAACATGGCGAGTGCAATTCCCTTTTTGCAATCTCTCTCCCCGACAACTTCACAAAGCATACATCTAAAAGTAGGCTTCGCGAGTGACTCAATCGTCAATCCAGTTTCCCGTGTTCTTTAGATTGTATGTTTGTCTGTTGGCGCGTCCATCTCCCTCACGAATGTCCCTTTAACATCCCTGAGTTCATCTTGCCTTGAAATTTTTAACTTTGCTTATCCATTCTATTATTTGTAAATTGTTTGTATAATAGTAAAGCTTATTTTTGTTTCACCAGTTTGTATGCTTAGAACCTCTAAGAAGTCATATTAATTTGGCCAACTGCACTCTTACTTAATTTATTAATATCCAAGCACATCGGGGTTTTAAATTCCATCTAAATTTTATCTCGCTCCCTCTGCCTCGACCAAGGCGAGCGAAGGTCAAGCATCTGACCTTCGCTCGTAAATAGTATATCAATAGTTAAATAAAATAGAAATAACTGATTTTTTTTCAAATATGAAGAAAAGTAACAAAAGCTAGATTAAAAGGATTGTCATAGAATAGGCTCCAGACGATATACTATATATAACTATTCGTTGAGTGGGGTTATTCTATATTTCGATTGCGTGGTAATCTGATTGACCGAGGTTAGTTAAAAAAGGCGAGGGAACTGGAGAGGCTTATTTATCTTCAATATACTAACGAAGTGGAACGGGGCACAAGGATAAATAATATGGCTACCATTAATAAAATAGAGTTTTATTAAACAAACTATCAAACAACACACAAAAGATGTTTACATAAACGGGGATTAAAAATGGGAGAAACACAGGAAATGAAAAAGGTCATAGGAATATCTGACTAATCTGAGGATGAGATTTGGAGAGATTTAAAACAGCAAACAAACAAAAGGGGGAATGGTTCGCTAAACCGTTTAAAGCACAGAGTTGCATGGACAAAAGGTTAAATGATTGAAGGTAATGCTTAGCTTACGTAATTACAAGGTTGTTGTGCAGAGGAAGGCGATGGGAAGAAATCTTCGGGCCAACTGGCGATTTCCAGGAGAAGGGGTTCTTCGGGGGGTTGTCCTCAACGAGGGAGAAGGACTGTCTTCGAGGAGTGAGAGCAAAGTGGGGCTCGGAAGTACGAGCGATCCTTGTGGCAGGATATCGGAGATGTTCTAGATGAACAATGAAGGTTATTGTTGTAACCAAGGGTTCTTTTGAAGAACTTCAAAAAAGGGGAATTTAGTTATCCTAACGTGATGTCTTGGGAACGAGTACCGTTTCTCTATGAACGGGCTTGAAGAACAATGGGTGTTCTAACGTTTTTCTCTTTCTGAACAACAGGGGGGCCTTGTTAACTTGTCGTCTCAAAGGGCACGAACCTTGGCACTTAAGGGGATATTGTCCTTTTCTGGACAATAAGGGGGTTCTCGGCAGAGTTCGGAGGTGCACAAGGGAGACCGGATCTGATTAATGCCTCTCGAAGATAATCTGGATCTGCTTCAATTGGGAAAAACTGTGGTATAAATAGCCAGAGCCATACCCATGGCGTAGGGGACAATTGGATGGGGGATTTCGAGGGAACGTCCCGGTGGCGCCTGGGAAAATATCTTATCTGCCCATAAGCCTAATTCAATCTGGCGAGATCGAAGTATGGAGGTAAAACAGGCGAGTGAACCTCCTTGATTAAACATTGGCTATGATGGGCGATAACGCGCCTTCAACTTCCTCTCGCAGGATACACGTGGGTAAGCATGTATTTTAACATTTGATAGAGGCTGAATCAAAGCAGCCTCAGACCGTTCTATCACAAGGATTTACGAGAGTATTGTTATTGTTTAAAGTGAGCTGTAAGACGGTGAAAAGACTTGTTTGCTAGCTGAAGATATCTATCGAGGAAATTGAGAGGTAAAAAAAGTTTGTGTCTTATGTCAAATGTTGCAGAAAATTGTCTGTCAAGGTATTTAGGCCTAACCAAGTGAATCGCACGAAGAAACATGGAAAAAACCTTGAACTTTTTTAGATTCTATGATGAGAAGTATTAAAATGTATATAGGAGGAAGAATTACTTCGCTTACGATTTACAGATAATTTGAAACAAGGTGTGCGGCATACTAATTAATCAAGGAAACTAAGTGATGCTTTCTGTTCTGTTCTGTTCTTATGCTCGCCCTTTATTGATTTTATTTTATTTACACTCATTGGAGCAGTCTTTAGATATATTGACATACCTAATTGTAGAAGAATCGTCACTCCTCCGTTCTCTCGCGGTGGAGTCACGAGGTGATTACCGCAAAGACATCCGGCCCAAGGCACCGTCGGGTCAAGCGCTTAACCACAGTGCCTCGCCTCTCTCGCTACGAAAGACTCAAAGGTTAAAATGCAAGATCTCCCCCAGGAGAGTGAGATTCAATTTCACGTCAAGTAAGAAATTGGAGCCGTGTTTCTCCCAAGCTCGAAGGCTAACGAGGAGCCGATGTAAGACTTGGTGAGAAAAACCGTTTGGCATAAGAACCCTCCTGGGCCCGTCCTCAAGCCTCCCCCCTCTTTCCATTCCCTCAGTGGGGTGACGACGTATAAATAAGCAACGTTGAGGAAAAGCAGGGTAGAATACGTCAGTCTCGAGGTGAAAAAGTTCTCGGATTAAGACCGGGATACCTAGACTTGATTGGTAGAATATGTGAGTCTCCAGGTGACGAAGTCCCCAGATTAAGACCCGGCTACCTAGACTGGATTGGTAGAATACGTCAGGCTCCAGGTGACGAAGTCCCCGGATTAAGGCCGGGCTAACGAGACTGGACAGGTAGATTACTTGGCTCGCCAGACCAAGAAGTACCCTGCAAGAGAGGCAGGGCTACCAACCTTAAGGGGCTAAGAAGCAGCTCATCCTCGAGTTAGTCCCTGGTTATCAAACCGAACGTTAAGTTAACTTTGTTAAGTTCAACTTACTCTCGTCAGAGAGACTCCTCATATCTTGGTGCATCTTAAACACCAGGGGTATTGCTCGTCCTTTAAGAAATTAAGGGAAGAAGAAGGAAAAGGCTCCCACTCGAACCCGTTACTCGGTGGCCACACCGAACTAATAAGTTAACTTGATTGAGGAACCAAGTTCAACTTGTTCTCGTCAGAGAAACCCCCCTACGTTATACTCGCCCTTGAAGAAGAAGAAGACTGGAACTAAGAAGAAGCTCATCCTCGAGCTAGTTCCTGGTTACCAAACCAGCCTTTAAGTTAACTTATTCAATTTTAACTTATTCTCGTCAGAGAAATCCACCTGATCGATCCTCGCCCTTGAAGAAGACCCTCCCCGAGTTCAGTCGTCGCCCATGAGGAATTAAGTAACGAAGGAGAAAAGCTCCCCCTTGAGCTCGTTACTCGGTGGTAAAGCCTAACTCCAAGTTAACTAGGTTTAAGAACCAAGTTCGACTGACCCTTGCCAGAGAGACCCCCCAGCTGCTACCCTCGCCAAAAGGACCTCGTTATCCCACCCACCTACGACTGGCCAGGCGGTACACGTCGTGAGACAATAACATACCTGAAGTATTTAAACTCAGGTAGAGTCCGTATGCCTAAATCTTATATATTGAAGTGTGTAGCGGATTTAACCAATTTTAGAGGGTCAAACTAATTTAATTAATTCTTGTGTATTATAATATTCGGAGTATTTCAGTGGTTAATGGTGAATTTTTGTGTATTGAATTGTTAAAGTTAAAATATAAGTTTATTTTGGGAATTATTGTGCGTTTCTCTATATCCTTACGTGTTTCCAACGGCTCTCTTCTTTAAAATAACAATATTAGCACTCTTAGCACTGTTAGAACAAAAAGGGGGGGGCATTCTACGACACTAATATTAGTAAGCTTAATTATTTTTTTGTCACCCTTGCTCGCCCTTTTTTTCTATATGAAACTGATTCATTTTAAGATTGATTTAATTTCTTGTTTTTGGCGTTCTCATCAATTTAATTATATATTACAGTTTTATGTTTAAGTTATTCCTTGATAATGTACTTAAAGTTCAAAATTTGTTAGAATTTTCCTTTTCTTTTCCTTTTGGGTTTTGTTGCACATATATATATATATATATATATATATATATATATATATATATATATATATATATATATATATATATATATATATATATATATATATATAAAGGAACTGCAAATCCAAGTTTTGTGGGTGATAACATCCACTACAAGTTGTAGCTCTCGCCATATTTATTTTCTGCCTTTGAAAACAAATTTGAAGACAGAAAGAAAGATGCAGAAACCTTGGATTACAGACTAGTGTTCTTCTAATGTCCCTTTCTCTTGCCTCTAAAAAACTCCTGTTTCTTATCCTATTTCTCATTCGCGTCAAATTTCTTTTTCTCTTATATATAATATCTCTCAAAGTAGCGCGAGTGAATAATGAAGATGAATGCAATAAACCACATTAAAAGAGAAAACGGAATAAATTTTTCTTACAGTAATATCTATTACCTTTTTTCGAAAAAGGTAATAGATATTACTGTAAGAAAAAGTAAATTTTTACCTAATAAATTTTTCTTACAATAATACATATTCCTGTAAGAAAAATTTATTCCGTTTTCTCTTTTAATGTGGTTTATTGCATTCATATATATATATATATATATATATATATATATATATATATATATATATGGAAGATAATGGTAAACCACAGTATTTGCATCATTATTTTATTCCTAACTATTGGGCTAGTTTCGGAAAGATGCCTTTTTTAACTAATAATGAAGAAGCTAGGAAAGGGGCACAGTATGTATATATAAGGTGAGACACATCCTAAACAAAATGAAAGAGCAGGAAACAATCTGGAAAAAAATATACTCGAGTAAATCTGGCGTGAATGAAAAGTTAAACAAAATGAAATGGAACCAGAAACAATCTGGAGAGTTGCTAATCTCCAAAACGCTTTGCGTCCAGGGCTTATAGATACGGTTGACCACTCTATTCGTTTTATATTTGTTAAATTTTTATTGCCCTTCAGATAAATTGAAATTATTAACTTCGTTGATTATTATGAATTCTGAAATTCTCCTCCTAATATAATTGTTTGATTTATAAATCATTTTTGCATGGTTTAAATCAATTATATGGTCGTGCGTTTGCATGTGCTTAAAGCGACTTGAAGAATTCATACACCTTCTGCTATCAGCTAAAGGGGGGCTTTCGTACGGAAAGATGATAAGATGATTTGCGAATTTGTTTAGATATTTCATTTCGTTTGCTTTTCTTTGATGTATATGGCTTCTTATTTTTGCAATTGTCGTCGGTTTGGGGAGTCTGCTAAGATTTCAGTATTTTCTTCAAGCGACTTCCGGTCCAATTGTTTTTTATGTTTTCCAAAGTATGTGCTCAAGTGGCATTTAATTATTCGTCTTAACTTTGTTTCGCTCATTCAGATACATAAATGAGATTGGAGTTCTCAGTCTCCTATTTTACAAGTATATTCATATATAAGAATAGAAATAAAAAAGCTGATGAAAGACATTTTTTTGGCCCTCTTATAAAAGCATATTTTATGCGTTATCTTCTCATTTATGTGAGAAGAGCTCCTTCCGGGGCTTCGATGAAGAGCTAGTTAGCTAAAAATTGCCTTCTTAACCGCCAAATTATGATTGCGCTATTGCAAATTATTATAGATTTTACAAGGAAGGTGGGGGGGGGGGCAAAAGTTGATATAAAAATTTTTATATTCTCTTAGACAAGCAGAGATGACAATTAAAAAGGCCGATCGAAAGACAGCTTCTTTGGCTGTATTAAAAAAGCTCATTTTCTGTATTACCTTCTCATGTATGTGAGAAAAGCTCATTCTTATGGCTTCGATTAAGAGCAAGTTAGTCAAATATTAACTTAACTGCAAAATTATAATCACTGTATTTCAAATAATTATCGATTTTATAAGGCGGGGCTAGAGTAGATAAAACTAATTTTCCATTCTTTTCGACAAGCAGGGATGACAATTAAAATGGCTGATCGAAAGACAGTTTTTTGGCTCTCTTAGAAAAGCTTATTTAATCCATTTTCTTCTTGCGTATGTAAGAATAGCTCCTTCCCAGGGCTTCGATGAAGAGCTAGTTAGTCAAAAGCTGCCTTCTAAACCATATATATATATATATATATATATATATATATATATATATAGAGAGAGAGAGAGAGAGAGAGAGAGAGAGAGAGAGAAAGAGATCTATAAATGGAAAACAAATTTTAAATTCTAATAGCTGAATAACCATTTGTTATTTTCTTGCTTAGCAAATAACATTTTGCCTAAAGATAATAACTCTATAAGTTTTAGAATGTCTATCTGGATGATATATTTCATGGCTGAACAGGATTGATCTGAATGAAGTAAAGCGAAATGGGTGTTGCGTAACATAAAGTAATTAAACGAATTGCAGATCTAAAACAACAAAATAATCATTTTACAAAATGGATATTGTTATTTTTGTTTTTCTGTAACTATGATATAATACGCTATTAATATAATAATTATTACTTTTCAACAAGTACTGAAGAATTTTAATTACTTTTGAATTTTAGACGTTCTCCTAAAAAAACTTACTATTTATAAAGATTTTAAAACATAAAGATAAAAAGATACATCTTTAAATCTGAAAAAAATCATTTAGGACGAATTTAAACAGTAAGAACAGAAAAATGGACGGAACTAACATTCAATCGTATTGTGCGCCTTTCCATTGATGGAAAGCTCATTATTAATAATGTTCTGCAATATGCTCTGCACCATTTACAAGGAAAAGGTCTCTATCTATCAGAATGTGTGGAAATACCAAGCTAATCGGCCATTTATTTTAGATAATATTTTAAATGGTTTGAACTATTTCAATATGATAAATTAAAAAATTCTTCAAGAACTTCACGATACATATGGTAACATATTTAATTGACTTTGTTTGATACAATATAAATTTAAACTCCATAGGTTAATTGTCGTGAAATATATATTCAATGAAGTATTCACAGCCGTATTATTGAAGTTGTGCATGCTATAGAGCAGTATCCAAGGTCTAAAGACTTGACGGCTGTGATTTTTCCACGTGGGAACACCCTAAATGTAGTTTAGTCAGCTTCAGCAGATTGGAATGAACTACGGGAACGAAACAAATTCGAAGTCAATCTTTTGCAAACAGATCTAGTTTTTACCGTAGGAAATGTAATTTTTTGATCATATGATTGATGGATTATTATTCTTATCTGTAAAAAATCCTTTTTTTATTGACCATACATAAATATGTATCTTGTCATTCCATTAATTCCATTACTTTGGGCAACACCATTTTGGTTTTCATCACTCAACGCAATGCTGTTCAGCCATTAAATAAACAATTCCAATAAACAATCTTCTTCTCTATCTCTCTCTCTCTCTCTCTCTCTCTCTCTCTCTCTCTCTCTCTTTCTATCTATCTATTTATATATCTATCTTTTTTATTTTCTTTTTTATTCTCTCACCTATTTTTCTGTTTTTGTTCTCACTTGTTTCGTTCATCTTCCACCTCCATATTTTTCTATTTCTTTCTGACAGAAAATTATAACTCCTGTTGGCTACGCCCAAGCAAAATTGCAACGCAAGGATCCGGTTGAGCGAAATTATGCACAATGAAGCTTCCTTAGTTACAGGATGGAAGGATTGATCAAAGGAGACATTGCGGGTCCCGGTCTATGCTGTAGTTACCTGACGTGGCATAAAGAAGAAAGGATTAGGTGAAAAATATATAAATCGTTCGAACATCGTTAATATCCTAACCGTTGACTCCTTTTTGGGTGCTATCAGCCGACAAAATACTCTATTCTCTCAGCCAAACTTGGTTCTGAAAGACTATTAAAGCTGAACTTTAAGGCTTACTCTTTTCTGTTCCTGCCAGCGGCTACAGAGCTCAAGTTATCACGTTAAAGTGATTACACCTCGCGAATCGCTGCTACAGTCGCCACCTAACTAAATTGCCGTTTATTTCGGATAGCGCCTCAATAGAGAGTTTTTTAATGTCCTTTTAGTCTTTCAACTAATTTTCTAAATTGATGTTTCAAGATATTCAAAAACTGCATTACTTTCTAAAAAGTAATTCATCACATTACAGAGTTTTAACGACTGCTAAAATTTATGCTAAACTTTGTTTTAGCAAACGTATGAAATAGGTTTGTATTATTCCTTCATTTGGGGGTGAAGTGATCATTGCATGAGTTGGCTTGGTGAAATGAAAGTGAACTATTTTCCTATAAAAAGAAGTTTTTACATTTATAGTGTATGGTAATCTCTATAAATAAAAATAGGCGACACGAAGTGAAAGATTTATGTGACAAGCATTTAAATATGGGACGAAAATTGAACGAGATTTGATAAACAATTTCACCTTAAGTGCCAAAATCAATTATAATCTTAGATTACATAGCTATAATTCCTTGTTACTGGTTCCAAACCGACCAAACACTAAGGAAGACTTATTTCGTCAAGGTTCTAAGCCAGTGATTCTCAACCTATTTTAACTCTAGGCCCCTGATCATTAGAGTCCACCATGGTCGTCTTTGTCCAAAGTTTTACTCCAACAAGCTAAGTAGAAGTTGAATAATTTAACAAAAAAGTCAATAATCTATCGTGATTTTCAATTTTATTGATGATATTCAATATAAATGGAAATCTTATAAACTATGTAGAATATGTATTTGTTGAAAGGCCAATATTCCAATAGTTTGATTCTGTCAATGTGTGATAAATTAACCCGTTGAAAGCCTGAAATCGTTGCACTGGCAGAAGTTACTTGTTCGAATCCGATTGCCGAGGGTACTAGGAAAAATTGAGTTGTAGATAAGGTGTTTTGTAGATGATTTATAGCGATATTCCAATATATTGCCTTATTTTAGAACACTATCCTGTTATTTTGAAGGGGTCGAATCCCTGTCGTGGTGGTTCAAGAAATTTCTTGATCCTTCCACATAATTTCAAGACCCCTTTACTTCACGACCTTTCTTCAAAACCACTGTTCAAATATGTTATGCAGTTTCTACGACAAGCTAGTTTTTTTATAATAAATGAATAAAATCAAATTTCGCCCTATGGTTCTCTCAATTTTATTCTTGATTTTCATTATGGAGCCACTAAAAGTGATGAGATTAATGATAAAGAGATAACAATTATTATTATTTTGTTGAACCTATTAGAATTTTATAAAACTTGTTTGTTGTTTGTTACTTCAGTTTGACCTACTACGACTTACATTGGTAGCAGATTCTGCAAATTTGGTCGTATGGTCGTTAACTACTTCCGATGGCTTAGCATAAAATCTCTTTTTTTTCTTCAATGTAATAAATGAGTTTAGATGCTTTTATATATGCATTTCTTAGGTTGTATTTTAAATTGTCTTTCCTTTGGTTTATCCTCTCGATGATCTATGTATAGTCAAATTCATTCATGCATATGTAATTGCCTCCTAAAGATTGGTCAAGAAAACACCCGAAGATCTGTCTGGTTAAGAAGAGTGAAACTCATAATCAGGGTACAGTTTATTGACAAAAACGGGTAAAAAATAGAGATGTGACCCTGAACCTAGAGTTGGTTTGATTTAAGTGGTTTACAGTTAGCCAATGATCTAAAGAAAAATCCAACCTCTGGTACGTTTTGGAGGAAGATGACAATTTGAGCCAGGATTAAAGCGGAAAACAATTGAAAAGTATTGTTCTGTTTTAAACAATATGCTTAATATGTAAAAATTAATAAAAATAAATAATCCAATTTTGTACTTTTTATAATGTAAATAAACTAACAAAGTATAAGTTAAATCATAAGAATCGATTTTATAAAAGTTATTTTACATCTTCGAAACAGGGGTATATGAAATTTATTTCAATCATTTTGTACATATAAAGTTAAAATATTTATTTGACTTTTAAATAATATTTATATATTTATTAATTGTAATAAGGAAATTAATTTTAAATGGAAAATTATTTTATTTTATTTTTATATATTTATTCAGGGTCAAAAAAATATTGAAATTTGACGTGTCAAAACCGAGACCAAAATGGACACATTGGAATATTAATTAATATACTCTTACTATATATATATATATATATTGGAAAAAAGAGTTATTAGCATTATATTACTTATATATGAACAAAAATAATTTATTTAAATTAATTATATTGGGGAGCCAATATGGATATATACTGCATTTTATATATCTAATTTCTAATTTTCTAATCCATTTACTTTTTATCTAATGCTTACATATGTAACAGGAATATGTTTAGACAGGTTTTAGAGTAGTGCACACACTGTGGATTGTACATAAATCTATCTTATATATTTACATATAAACCTATTCGAAAATCTTCAAATACCCTTAGTATTCAGAATTACGTTTTAAGCATGTACATAGTACATATAAGTAAGTGGCCTAAGCACTTCCAAACAGCCCCCGCACATACAGAACGACACTAATATTCTGCTCATATCAAACAATCGCATGTAATTATAAATTGATGTTTTCTTTTCAAGACTACTTTATTGGTATAAAGATTTGATTTCTTCTGATGAAGGAATTATTTATAATTATCTAATGCTGAATGTTTATTATTGCTGTCAATATTTACATATAAATTGTTAATTTTTCTTCGAGTTTTTTATGTCACATAGTGTAATTAAAGGAAATTATTATTAGTTTCCTTTATTAATAGGCAAAAGTATAAAGTAAGAATTTAAAGAAACGAACGGGTGGAATGGAAGAGATATATTTTTAGAGAAACACGAAAAAAATCGAATGGGTCATCAGAGATAAAATAATGAGTCTAAGCAAATAGGATAAATAGTTTACTTAATATTAGTAAAATAGACGTAATCAGTCTATTAACCTCTCGCAATAAAAATAATCAGTATCAGACTTCAACTTATTCAGTTACTTCCAACAAAACGGGAAGAACTTCGCAACAACCTGAACATTCGTAATTAAAAACAATTCACTATAATCAACTTATTATTATTCTAAAATTTAATCTCGAATTTTTATGATTTATAATTATTAATAAGCCATTTTTAGAGCAATTTACGAGATTTATTTCTATAGTTTCTATAAAAAGTATCTGACGTGGACGAGTGAACCGAAAATTGAGGGAGGAGCTTAGGAAAAGTTACAAGATGTCAACGTGGCAATTTTTCGAAATGGCCACTATCAGACTTCAATATCAGACTTCCTTTCAGAGCCAATATTTCATTTTATAAGAGGAATAACGAAGTTATTCCTCTTATTAAACTTTACATGACAGAAACTATATTTAAAGCTTTAGTTAGAGAGATTAGAAAAATTCTGTAAATACATTCATGAGAAACAGTCGATTTTGAAATGTGAAATATGATGATTCAATTTGGGGCTATTGTAAATGAAGAGAAAGATTAAACCAAATTGTAATTTTAAACAAATAACAATAAACAGAGGTTTCAACGAATTGATAGTGATTTTAGTTTGTGTAAATAAGTTTTCAAGAGACGTTTGCTCTATGAACCATTTTCACAAAATGAATAATTGAGAAATAAAGAGAGTTTTGCATAATACAACCACGGCATTTTTATGGTATCTCTTAAAATTGTACAACTAGAACTGTCATGGAAATAAAATCCTGGTGGTAGGTCAGAGAGTAGAGCGAAAATTAAATAAAAGAAAGACATACTAACCGCCATCGAATGACAACTTTTTGCAAATCTCGAATACCCCGTTCGGAGAGTAAGAACTTTAAATATAGTCTAATGAAAATAAATTCGCACAAAGTGGATGCGCTCAACATGTACATATAAGTACGACATCGAGTACCTAATTTGGCCAGTTAATCCAAATTGTTGTGGATGTGGGAGTGTATCTAAAGATTACAGTAGTATACTAACAATGCAAATATTAACGTAGTTTATCGTGATAACTAATCTCTGGTTAAGATCATTATCTGTTTACCTCACTGGTTAAACTGGATTTAAAGCTATATTGTTAGATGACATTATAGTATTTTGGTAGACTATTAATGATGGTCTGACCAGGGCGGGGCCAGGTTTCAAAGACCATTCGTTGATAGGCTTCAATGTGGATTTGAGCCCTACAACTCTGAGACCTTCGCGACTTTTCACTTTTTCTTACTTTACCGCTTTCTTTGGAAGTCTCTTCGGTTGACAAATATTGTTTTATAATACTTAAATTTTACAATTTTTTACAGTGTATATATTGGCACACATCGCCCCTAAAATCCTGCCCCTCTTAAATCTTTAATCAAAATCCGAGAAATTTTTTGATTGAAAGAGGAAAGAAAGAAAATTATTATAAATATAAACACTGGAAAGAAGCCAAATAGATGGTATATAAAATAAGTACATAAATAAATTAGAGTAGATAGGCAAAAAAAGAATGAGTAAAAAAAGAAAATCATGCATTTCAATAAAGCAAGCAACTAACTATACACCATCAACATAGTATCCGTTCTTGTATGAATCAAAATTTTTAAAATTAATCGGCAAATATCATGTTCCTGTTTTATGAAATTAATGAGATATAAAATATTTTTCTAAATAAACATTGGTGAAAAAGAGTAATTACACTATGGAAAAGTTGTGTTATGGTTCGTTAGTGGTGGAAAAAATGAATAAAATAATGAAGTAAAAGAATTCAATTTATTATTTTCTATTATAACTTTTATTCAATTTTGTTTCATTATAACCTCAAAATTCAAATCAGTACATAGGGGTTAATATGAGTTCACAAACCAACTTTATTGATTCCATAATAGTGATATAGTAGATGAGGACTTTTAAACATTTTTCTATGGTACTAAAATTTCGGCCACAGAAGAGTTTCTATTTTTTTATCACATTCCATTTAACTAATTTATTAGGTTGAATAAATTGAACATTTGTTCATAATTGTTAAAGAGCGATAAAAAGTAAAAATACTCATTTCAATGCAAAATAGATATTTTTACTTCTTTTTATTTTAAATAAAAATGTAAAGATTTCCAATAGCTATCAGAGCATTTCTTTTCAAGATCATTTCTTCAAGTTATTGAATATCCTGAGCCAAAATTGAAAACAAGTTAAGAAATATTCCCAAATACTATTCAGTGCCAGAAAATTTGACAGCCGTGGGACTTTAATTGAGCGGAAATTTCCACAAAATTGAGGTGAACGAGATCTTGAAATTGAACCAGACAATTATTGTCCGAATGAGTCACAATTGTATCGAAAAATATTTTCAAATAGGGATGTAAAATGCGCTGAAAATCCAATTATTTTTGTGAACTAAAATATAATATACCAGAAATAGGTTTTCGAAATAATTTGGTTTAAAAGAAAACATTTCAACATAAGAATGCTTATATATTTGTTGTGCTCATTTAAAACTGAAAATAAGACTAAGAAGAAATATCTGATTATCAACATGTTGAGCTGTCGCTCGATCGTTCTCTAGAAAATTAAATAGAGATTTTAGGTGTCTTAGGCCTATTCATTTCTATTCGAACTATAAAAATAGTAGAGGGTGAGCTAAATTATAGTTTGACATTGTTTTAGTATGCAGGGAGAAAGAGAGTATAGAGAATAATAGTAAATATATAAGGTGGACCAGAAACACCTGTCCTCTTTTAAATTTCTAGGGGAAAGGACAGTATAGGTCGATTTTAGTGGTGCATTCTTAACGATTTAGCAATACATTGCTTGACGTTTCGAGTTTAGGGAGCATGCACCTTTGTTCGGTAGAGCAGCGTGATTTTTATTCGAAACTTTCATATAAAAAATTTCTGTAACAAATACTAAGCGGATATTTAAGTATCATTTTCTCCTTCTGGCCACCATCGACTTGGCTCGATCTGGCAAAGGAGTAATCATTAGTAAATGACTCATCAAAAAAAGACCATAGCAGTTAGATCGATCGCATTTAATGGTAATTTGTATCAGTTGTGAAATGCTACTGCGGAACTTCCAGCTTTATATAATTCGTATCTTATTAAAAGAAGAGGAAGCTTTAGAAGGAACGTTTAGCAGTGAATTTTTAGCCAAGGTGAATTGAGATCCTGTGAAGGTTGATTTATTTTAGCAGACGAGGGTCACTTTCATCTGAATAAGTTTAGTAGCAAGCAAAACATTTGCTAGTATTGCACATTTGCAGTTTGGTGTGGTCTGACATGAGTGTTTTGTAGTTATTCTTCCCCCTCAAAAATAAGTGAGGATATAAATTTGACTGCTAATAGTAAGTAATTTACTGCACATTTGAAGATTCTTTGCAGGAATTATTTTAATACACTCTTATAAATGAAATTAGTAGACTTTGGCTTTAAAATATGGATTTGCAGGTCATAAATTGTCCTCTCATTCATCCTACTTCTTGGCACTTAATTTCTTCTTCTGGTGACAACTAAAGCAGTCTAAACCGCACCTTCAACTAGCCACCCTAGACTGAAGCAGCCTGCTCAAATGAGCATAAAGACAGTTCATACCTCACTTTACAAGAGATGTCGGATCTCATTTCAGCTAGAATATTAGAGTGCTTTTAAAATAAACATGCCATCTCACCACTATTATTTATGAAACAAACAAACATGATATTTAACTCCATGCATTCTTTTCCTGGCTCCTCCCTCTGTTAATCGTCAATTTAGAGGTGTTGGGTTAACAAGCCATCATAGCATCTAGAGGGTTGGGAGGAGAGGCTTTAGTCGATAATTATATTTGTTAACTCACTGCCTGTAATGTAAAAATCCGTCTTTTTGCATCTTGTTTCAATGAAAAACGAAGTAATTAAACGATCTCAGTTTCTTCGATATTATGAATTTTGATATATTTGCAAGAATAATCCTTTGGTTTTATATAAATTTTTTGGAAAGTTTGTCATTATTATTTATATTACTAATAATGTTTGAATTTTACCTTAAGGTTCAATCTGTTATACTCATTTTCATTAATACAAATATTTTGAATTATAGTATAGATGATAAGTTATAATAGAAAAAATGCTGTAGATTGAAAGACCGATGTGTAATAATGAAATGGACATCTTGTATAACGCATAGATCAGGAAAACGGCTAAGAGGAAAGAAATTAGTCAGGAAACCATTATAAGTTTCAAGTACCTCTGAAATACGGTGTCTGTCCTTCTCTTATCCAGGGTTGCAGAAACCTTTATTGGGGTCATGAACTTCCTAAAATATTTTAGGGAACGAAAATAATCATCATATTTACATTCCAAACAAATCGGTCATTCGACTAATTCAGTACAAACACATTTTCAGTAAAAATCCTTAACTCAATTGAATCCTGAAACTAACTAACGTAGTTCTCTACAGGATCTGGTAGGGAGCGGGATACGTCCCAGGTATCGTGAGCGACATCTTGTGAACAGATAAGGAATTGCTCATACATTTTCAGAATGACAATTCTTGGTAACTATATAAGCATCAAAAGATGGCTGTCCGTGGGTTGAGGGTTGGAAGAGTCCGACTACTAACAATAGTGGAACCTATAAATGATATCTGGATGCGGATTTCTAGTATTCTATCGGCAAGCCTCCAGAAAAGAGTGATAGAGTGGGTAAGGTGCGATGTGAAGACGTGGAGGTAAAGGATTGCGGTGTTGTAATTGGCTCTGTGTGGTGATGTGCGTGGGGCTAGTTACTCTTTGGGGTAAGTTTCAGATAATCCACCAATGAGCGGTGACCACCTCATATTGCTGCTGAAAGTATTTTATACCCCTTCGCATGGATCATTGCCTCGACGTCGAAAATCCGATCTATAATCTACCATTCTCACAAAAGCTCCTGAGCTGCATGTTGGTTGCTTTTCTATTTTGTCGATTGCCAAAAAATTTAAGTAAACTAATTCACTCTTGGTATAGCTGGCACCAATTTAAGCACTGATTTATAAAGCAGCTGTCTTCTCTCAAGGCTAGAAAGCTACGACGGAGAAGAAAAAATAAATAAATAAATATATATATTAAAGGAAGTTTGAAACCGGCTTTATCGGTCAGAAATGCCAACAGTAAGAACACTGGAGAAAAAAAACAGAAAAAGGCAACAAAAGCGGAGGAAAAAATTGGAAGTAAAACGAAGGCGATGCCCTCGCAACCAGGGTAACTAAAACAAAAAAAAATTCTTAACCCCTACCAGACCCATCACACATTTCACTACCTAACTCATCAAATCACAAAAAAAGCAACAAAAGAAGAGGAAAAAAAATTAAACTAAAAAGATTTCTTAACCCCTCTCACACCTACCACGCAGTTCACCACCTAGCTTATCCAATAAAAAAGGCAACAAAAGAAGAGGAAAAAATGGAACATAAATATTTCTTAACCCCTATCACACCTACCATACATTTCACCACCTAGCTCATCTCCCCCAAAATAAAATAATAAAAGCTGATTCGTACGTTTTTATATGAACATGCGGGCAGATTTAATAGCCCCATTAACACTTTTGTATATTCAATTATAAAGAATGTATCGCGGAAACGACCAAAATAGACATGTTTTGTTTCTGGGACAAATTCTCTTTAATAATGGATTTCAGATATGAAGGTCTTGTATCTCTAGGCTTGTTTTTAAGTTAGCATAATAAATTACTTTTTTCATGCTACCTGAACATTAAGATTCAATTCCATTATGCCCACGATTCTATACACTGCTCTTAGCACTGTTTTGAAGCCTATTACTTTAGTTTCCTAGATCCAAAAATGAGATTTGAAAGGCCTGCAGCACCAACAAATAATTCACAGTGTCCTTACATCATAAAACCTTACGATATTAGTTTAAAATAAGTGCAACTTGTCCCAAAAGTCCTCTTATCTAACAACTGAAATAATGCCCTTCAATTTTTTTGTCAACTATTGCAAGGGGTAATTATAAGAAATCGTCCTTCATAGCGAATTTTTCCATAAATTAATGGCTCCGTATAGAGAAAATTTCTGGTATAGTTCTTTATATATTACAGACAACATCATAAGTCTGGTGGTTGTTTTTGTGCTCTTCAATACATTGACTGATTGTCGAATAATAATTAACCTATGTTATAGATTTTATTAGAAAAAACTATATTGATTTGGTTATCATGAAACTTTTGAAAACTAAATTTAAAATATTGCTTTTAAAATTTTATAAATTTATTGCTAAAAATATTTGTTGACAAAAAAATATTGTAATTTAAGTAGTTTTCTTTTCTGTACTATAATTTTTTTCCAGTATTTGTACTACTTTAATTATTACAGTTACATTTGGTTTTGTAGCTCAGCAAATGTGTTCACTATGACACCATATATAAAGTATATTTTGCATTGTATTTTAAAATTATATTTTTGTGTAGTATATTTTTCTCTCATTTGTCACGTGTATCAAGAATCAATTGTTATTTAATATAAAAAGATAAATTTTGAATTCATTGTTCTTTTAAAACTTAATTTATGCAAGAAAGATTTACAATCCCTATTCAACACATTAAACTGTATTCTTTGTTTGAGAGATAAATAATAGAATGTTTGTTCGGAATACAACATTCGAATTGGTGGAACCCTTTGTTAAAATAATATTCCCTAGATATGAGCATAAGTATGGTAGGGGAAATTATTGAAGACATAAAAATAACATCGGAATTACAGAATATATTTAACATCTAAGACATTTATTTTTAAGTGGCATCAGATGCATTTTTAATCAAATTATTCCTCCAATATCGCCTCATGAAGAGGTTCATCATAAGATTAATTGTTTAATAATAATTGTTATATAATATATATATATATAGATTATATATATTTTATATATATATATATATATATATATAGCTATATATATGAATATATATATATATATATATATATATATATATATATATATATATATATATATATATATATATATATATGCTATCACTAGAAACACGTGACTCTAAATGCAAACAGATTGAGGAAATGAAACGACGAAATTAAATCCAACCGCTTTCATTTTTATAAAAACAAGTTCAAAGATGTTTTACTAAAAATTAAAGCGCTTGCTTCTTATTTCGTCGTTTCAGTTTATGCAAAGGGCTTGTCTGCAAATATACATGTACATATATGTTCCATAGCAGTTTCAGATTCCTTAGGGTATTTTCAACACAAAGGATTCTTAAGTTGGAAAAAGATGTGTATATTTTCGTGCGATCACATTAGAAGTTGCAGAGTCCATCGTGCGAAAAACATTTATCTTAAATAAGTTGTTTCCCTTGCAAGAAAAAAATTTAAAGAGAAGGGAATGCATCATGCTAATTCCTGGAATTAAAAAAAAGTTGAAGGCAATTGTTATTTTTCTATCAGCCAAATTTCTACGATGGCATATATTACATATGAAGTCAGGAGGAAAGTTACACCGATCACAGAGATTCCATCCTAGAATTCAGAGACAGAGAATCTAAAATTTATACTTCAGCCCAACCAAAGAGGACATATTCCTTTGTTATTCAAGCAGACTAATTTTTAGTGCTTCTACACTACTATACAGACTACTGGCACTTTTCTATGGAATCTAAAGTAGAGTTATGAAGATTGCAATTCCAAGGGTGAGTGCGGAAAAATGAATTTTGCCGGAAGATGAGAAGCTGAAGAAGTCTCCAAACATGGACTGCTGCACGGCCAAAGCTGAAAAAGATTGGAAAAGTATGAGAAACATTGCAAAATTTAACGCTATTTTGGGTCTCTTTTTTCCTCTCTATTGTGAAACCACTTTAGAGAATTTAGTCTAGTTCTATTTATGGGCATTGAATGAATTATAGAGCCTTATTATTGAGGGGAACAAATAAATACTCACATTTTTTGTATTATATTAGAACTTAATACAAGAAAAGTGAGAGTTTGCTAAACAAATTAATAAGGATGATAGAATTTACCATCTCACAACGAGAAAGTATTTATCCTATATCGGACAAGCACCAATTTAGTTTATATCGTAACCTTCCCAAATTGCCTTTTTTATTCTCTTCTTAAAAGAATAATGTCATTGGAAATGTTCATCGCCATTATTCTATTGTTCACCAAAGAGAAGGCGCCACTTCGGGGCTTCACTCCTTTAACATTATTAACCCTTTTTAATATTCGAAGTTTGATTTAAAGTGTCTTTCCTTTTTCTAAGGGGAAATTAAATTTTTCTTCTCATTGGAAAAAACAGGCGAATAGTTCTAATAACTACAGAAATTTAAATACATTGTTAATAACTAAGCAAAAGAACTTGATAAAAGATAAGGATTAAAAATGAAAGAAAATAGATAAAATAAGAACATATAGGAAAATGATAAAGGTCAGAATTTTGAATTTTTCAAATCTCTATTTTTGAAAACATATGTGTTTCGTTTCTTATTCTTATATTAGCCGCCAGAGGAATTCTTTCCCCCCTTTTGCTCATCCTTTATTTCTGAATTTAGCCTCAAAGATAGGAAAGTTCATGAAGACTCAGACTTCACAGGTGTAGTTGATTTTTGATTTTTTTCCCACAAGTCTTGTTTTTTTATTTTGAGTGCACACGTACAAAATGGATTGAATTCACTAAGTTTTGTTTTCATTTAAAATAATTAACAAATTGTTGTCATATCGTGTGATTAGCAAAAAATTACCTGAATTTTCATATTTTGAAAGACTCCTGAGGGGAAATTTTGTTGATACCACACCGGAAATATCCAAAACACACGTATAAATGCAACTAAAAGGGGAATAGAGTATTTAATTCTTTAGAATTATGCATCTTTATCTCTTATATAAATTATTTATTTTAGCAGGTTCAAATATCTTATTATTTTGCTTAACTTTATTACACTGATTATATATTAATTCTTTTTGTTATGACCCTGATGGAGAGCTTCTTTTTTTTTAATTATTTCAGCATTTTTACCCTAAAGGGAAATTACACGGGTATTTCTTGTCTATGTATGTAATTTCAACTTCTTTCTATTTTTGAGCCTGTTCGTTTTGGGCAAAGGAATTCATCGAGCTACACCAAGTTCAGATATTCCAATCACATAGGAATAAACAATGGCCACCAGATAATGAAATGCTGGCAAGATTAGTACCAGTTATCTTGCCATCAGCAAGAGAAGGGCGCTAGTTGAAAATGTTCTATGCATGAGTAGCTTAGTCGGCCTCTTTATACATCAGTTCTCATTGCTCTGTTTATGGCCATAAGCTACCAAAAGCCATTACCACGGCTTCTCGATTTGGCAAAGCCACTCTCTCCAAAAGCCTTAATGTAATAAGGTCCAGTCATGGTGGGGACTTCATTTGTCGGCAAGAGACGAAGAGTAGCCTCTCGGGTCTTAAGACTGAATTAGGAGCAGTCTATCGCTCACTGAAGACCCTAATTTGTTATCGTTCTAAAGAAGGCCCCGCTCCTTCCCTTATGGCGAGATTTTGAGACGATAACCTCTGTCGTTTAACGTCATTAACACTTCGAAGCGAAGCTGCTAACAACCTCTCCAAGGGAAAACGTCACCTCGTTAAGGTGCCTTCCATCCTTTGGCGTAGTAAATCTACTTCATTTTTTAATCTTCACTTCTGGCCTAACCAGTAATGAATTCATGAAAGTAGCAACAACTACATTACCTGCCGGCAAAAGCGTCTCTTTACGGGTTGTTTTTTCCATAATCCTTGCAATCTTTTACATTAATTTCTATCAGTCTACTTATCAAGTATCTCTGAATCTCATTTTACTACACTTTTGAATCTCTTAACGAGAGGATTTATTATCTCTAAGTTTGTGTTATAAATGATATTAATTTATTTAAACAGTTATTTCTTTTATTGAAATTAGCAATTGAAAACAAAATTGCACACTGTACTTTACTACCAGGTTAAAGAATTTATTTTAAAAGCGTTTGATCTTGTTGGTTTTGTTTTTATAGCAATCATTTGACATTTCATTATATGTAATGTAATATTGCATCATAAATGACGGCAATATTTAAAAAATATTGAGTCATTATTATTCAGTTGGCAATGCAAAATGTATAAATTTAATGATTTTTAGAAGGTAAATGAAATTTGCTTTCATCTAGATGTATTAAGTAATAATAAGTGTTATTATTATTACCATGCTCTTCGTATTATTTCTCTACTGGGGAAAATTTTCTTGTTTTCATCTAAGCCTCAATTTTTACCGCATATAATTAATCTCTTCTTTAAATTTCTTGAAGAAATGACAAGAAGCCCCAAGCCTTTACCTATAATGGTAATACTTAAGTATTAATAGAATTATTATTGACTTTTTAATACTAAAATATCTGGATCAATTGAATTTCAGAATTTCCACAATCAAAAACAAATTCAAGTTTAACTGAAAATCGAGATTGCGCAAAATTAATAAAGAAATGAATAAAGTTGGATTGTGATTTATTATATTATATTCCCAATCCGCCATTTTTCTCATGATAACATTTTTATATTATAAGATGATTTATGAAGCTGAGCCTCAAACGGTGCTTCCTTTTACTCGGGGGAAAGTTCCAAGGAATCGCGTTTCCTAATCGTCTCTGGCACCCAGTAATCTCGAGTTGCATGCCTGCCACACACTTTCACGTCCGGTAACTTAACTACCTCCGTGAACTTTTCAAACATTTTTATCGCTGTGTTTTATAAACTGTACACTTGTTCACCTTAAGCTGAGAAGCTATTAAATCACCAAAGTTCACGCCTTGTATGGCAGCCTCGCAAAGAAATAAACTTGCAGTAACTTGCGACTATCGAACTTTGACAAGGAAGAAAAGTTACCACAAAATAAAATTGGCTCAAGCTTGAGGGGAAAAAACTTTGCCAAAACGTAAATATGGTGAAGATGTGTAGGAAAGGAAGGAAATGTCTAAAGTTCACCAAACTCTTGGTTATGGCTTGTGCACGTTCACAGAAAACTTCTTAAGAAAAAGTGTTTTATGTATTGCAGGTGGTAAATCACATTCAAACTTCCGAGAGAGTAATGAAAAAAAGACGTCTCCCTTAACAAGTCAATATAAAAGTGGCCGGTGATAGTCTTGGAAGAATAAACAGTTGTTACAGGAAGTAAAAATAATTTACTCCGTAACAAATAAACTGAACATTCTCTCAATATATATATATATATATATATATATGTATATATATATATATATATATATATATATATATATATATATATATATATATATATATATATATATATATATATATATGTATATATATATATATGCACATATATATACATATACATATATATGTTTATATTAAATATATATATATATATATATATATATATATATATATATATATATATATATATACATTTATTCCAGGCATTTCAAAAGTCATGTATTACACGCGTATCGACGCTCTCAAGTCTCAACAAGGGACACAATGAGATTTTTGATGAGGTTAAACGTTTTTATTATTTTAACATACAAATCGGTGTTGAAATTGTAATATTAATCAATGGGGACGCCATCGTCGACATGAAAGCCGTGCACACGTTGCAAACGAAGTCATTCCTAATGCTGGCCCACACGAAGCACTTCAGCTCGTCGATGTTGCCTTCTTCGTGATCTTCCTCACCCAGGACCGGATTTGCGTCGCCAAGATGTCTCTGTAATCGACCGCGGTGAGCCTGTAACCAGCCATTGACCACACTAGTGGCATCGTTTCTCGTTTGAATGCTTTGAGTTAGGAATAGAAAATGATTTTGATAATAATATTTGATAAATGTATTTTTATTTTAAAAGAGTTTAACCGTTTGTAGCCTGAAATGAGTTTAAAATTTATGACTATATGTTACGAGTGTAACCAAATAATAACCGGCAACGTTTGAATTTGACGATTTTGCAGACACTGCAACAAAGTAATAAATGTGGCCACTCACCTGGTTTGCTTAATAGGTGCATATAGAGACTTACCATTAAAACACACAATAGTAAACATACCCAAGAGATTGGAAAGTAAATTGGAAAGTTGAAACGAGGAAGCTTTTGTGGTCAATAAATAATGGGAGAGGGGGATCCTCTACAGGCAAGATGGGAGAAAATTATAAACTTTGAAAGTTTGTAGCTATCTGATTTAAAAATTTGTAACGTCTGGCAAAGGCTCCATTTTTCCACACACACCCTAGAGAGGAAGGGAAGTCACAAGATCTAGTTTAATTTGCCCCTAAATATACCAAATATTTTCAATGACCCATTAAAGAGAATGGACTCAATTTTCTCAAAGTGCTTATACTGAATTCCGATAAGAGTTATGCTTGTACAAGTATATTGTAACCGCATTTACAAGTAAGCAACAAAGGAAATAACCAGTGGTTCGGATATGAAAGATATTTGAGATGAAATTTTGATAGGTACCTATCAGGTCTGTATTCACTCACCAAATCAAGCTGTTGTTTATGAGTAGGAAACGTAGAACTTGTGTTGAATTTAGATGGGTATTATAAGTCAAAAGATTTATCCACAAACTATGACAATACCACTTGTCATTTATACGATATCAAGGTTGGAATACATGTGACTGTTGAAGGTGAGTGGGCCGAAAGATTTCTCTTCTCTTTACTAAATTTGCAATGCTGGTGCGGAACTCAGGTTTGGACTATATTAGCTTCGTCGGAAGAGTTTGCCGTTTGGGGGTTTGGAATACTCGATATAAAGGTTATTGTGGTATGAAATTTGAGCATTCGAACCTTATTCTCGGAAATTGGCTCATTCGATTACCTTAACGGTGAATGAGTTCATAAAACAGGATAGAAAGAATGAAAGTCTAAACAGTTTTTTGGACTTTTTTAACAGACGTAATCCAATCAAAGCCTATTCAATTGTATTTTGAGGTAACATTTCGAGGCTGCGATGGAATTAGTACAGTTAGGTTAATAAAACTTTTCGTTCCTTGAAAGATCGTTTAATTTTACTTTGAATTCGAACTTGTAGTCAATTTGATAATCAAGTCTTCTTTGAAAAGTGTTATTTACTTTCTCTATATTGAATCAATTGTAAACATGGAGGGAGTGAACGGCGTCTATTTTGTCAAGCAATCCAAATTCATAAATGGAAATTGCCTCTACAGCTGCAATGGCTCTAATAATTAGAGTACTCCTTTTATAAGTTAAGCCCCAAATTTTAACTATATTTTCCACTATATTTTCTATTTCGGAAGGCAAAAGAACCGAAATCTCTCATGTTCTTTTGATTAAGAAATTAAATTAGAAAAGAAGTGAAGAGCCTTATGGAACAATTAGTGTAAAAAAAAAACACTTGAAGAGATAGAGTGGTATAGTAATGTGGGAAATTTTACAGATTTACTTACTTTCTCGCAACGAACAATATTTTCCACTCATAAACAAAATGCAAGACTCTTCTTGATGGTTTATGAAAGGTATAAGGATACAGACGACATTTTTAGGATGACCGCTATTGGGCGAGCAAAGGAAAAGAAACCAACGAGTGAATCACTGGAGAAATAGACTTCTTGAAATTTAATCAGAGATTTTCCTAAATATCAAATAAAATGTAGATAAAACCTCTCTAAGATGTGAGAGTTGATATCCCTGGAATAAGTGGGTGATGGCAAATGGGGTTGAAGTATGAACTTTGCTAAATCAAGCAAAGGGGACTCAAAACGCAATTAAGGATGACATTATTTTCTTTTCGGCGTTTCTTAAGAGTTTACGAACACTACTTCCCTTCGTTGTTCTCCTTAAAGAGAAAGTCATCCATATCTGGTATCTACCTTCATTATCCTCCAGAGATTTAGGAGGGTTTCGTGCTACTCAGTCATTTAGTGTCCTATGTATCTAACTTATTACCCTACTTGATCTATAGGCGTTCCTGATATTTTCACTTCCAAAATTACCAATATCATTACAAATGTCCTTTTATAAGCATTCTGATAACTTGTCCTCATTGGTTTCTCTTTTTTAATGTAAAATGATGAAAACCTCTCACTAAGGCTGAGTTTGTCATCTGATTGAACAAGTTTCTTGACAGAATATACAGGTAATTTTTCTTCCTCAGGCAGGTGCCTAATTATTTAGAATAATTCTTATTCGTATAATAGAATATTCTTTTTTCCTTTATAACCATATTATGTTAATGGAGAATTAATACTTGCTACATCTAGGAAATATCTTACAATCTTACTTAAATTTTAGGATGACTGAACAATTTCTACAGCACTTTGGCTATTTTCCTCTTAGTACTCACCTTTTCTTGTAGAGAATGGGAATATTTCCGAGTCCGATGACCATCCATACTTGTTCTTGACACGAATAACTGCCTCGTAGTCTGTAGCCACATCCAAGTTAGTGAGAACATGCCGAAGAACCTGGAATAGTTCGCTAGGTTGTCTCTCTGGGGGACCTACACGTCCTGAGGCGTCTTCCCAAATGGCGTTCGGTTTCTGGAAGGTGTTAGCCTGCGTCTTTCTGAACATGACTCGGTATTCGATGATAGGAAAGTAGCTCTCAGTGTCAAAGGTCAGAGTGTAACTGTTGCTTTCCCCACCTGTTGGTGAGCTTGTTATTTGCGGTTTTCTGGGTAGGCCTGAAAATGAAGCACATAAGAGATAAGTATCATTTATAGTTGATTTAAAATAAAGGAAATATCAACAGGAGAATATTTAGGAAAGTTGATATGTAAGAGTTTGTGTATTATGAGGTAAAGCAGTCAGTACTCGTATATATCTCGTTAATAATAAAGGGACAAGCAGTGCTCTTCGTGCCACCGAGCTTGCTAGGTTAGTAAATTTCGCTAATTTTTGTTTACGAAAGGGTAAGATAGTAGAAATTCGTGTGTAGAAGGCACTAAGACTGAGGAGTTTAGGCAGTCGACTATTGGAGCTTTGTAGACTAGGGGTTGGTAAAACTATCCTTTTCGTCTCTTCCCTCAGCAACAAATATATTGTATTTAGTCACAAAAATAACATGAAAGCCAACGAAGGCACTACAATATATTTCCTCAAAAATTTGCAAATAAAAGGGAAAAGTTACTGATATCGAAAGGTGTATGAATGGATATATAAAGCGAGTGGATAACTCGTGGCAACGATCGTTCTGCAACGATAGTAGGTTCTATGGCATGGGGAATGAGAAACTTTACCTGTTTCATAGTGGATTAAAGAAACATAATAAACAAACACCACTAAATGGAATATAAAATAAAGTGAGTGTTTTGACCTTACATGGTTTAAAGAAAGATAAGATTATTCTCTGTTAGACCAGAAGACTATATTTTTTTCTTCAGGAATTACGTAGTGCCTGAAAAGGCTGCTTAGAATTACTAACTTTATTGTTTGGAAGTGTCCTGGCGAGAGAGCAGAGACATTCACTATTTTATGTGGGTTAATGATACCTATTCAATTTTTTCCTCTATCTTGGAAGTTGTAGGCCTAACCAAGGGGTTGCGAATTACTAGGGAACGATTCTGCACGAATGCAGCTAGGAATTTCCTTACTTCTACGATACTGAAATGCTGAAATGATATTTATTATCAAATTCTTGTAGAGATTATCCTCAATTCCTACAAAAGAAAATTGTATAAATACTGAAAAGAGCACTATATCAGGTCCAAAGTTCAAATTATAGTTTTCTCCATAATCCCACATAGGATATTTTTTTCTTGGTAGAATTAAAAATCCCAAACTAAAATAATTTTTTGCCTGAAGGATAAATAACGTTGCCTTGAAAAGGAAATTTAGGGGGCTTTTTCTCTGGGGAAAGAAAAAACCTGACAAGTGAACTTCAAAATCGACAGACGTTAAGAAGCCTACCCATCATAAGCCTACAGGAGTAACTAGGACCGTTTTTCTTTCGCCCTTTTGATGAGATACCGAGCTTATAAGATGGATGCAAATGCTCTTCTCGCTTTGAGTCCATTTACTCCAAATACTGGTAGGAGTATGAACTCGTTTACCATCCGAGTACCAATGGAGTAACCAACCAGGATAAAATAATGGAGAATGTAATAACATACTCAAAGCAGAGTGATAAGTTAAGTTATCTGAACTTGTTCCTAGACTTATGTGTGTTTCATTATCTTTACTGGAAAATGAAATACACATAAAGGTTAGGATCCCAATTTCCGGCAAGTCACAAGGCACCCGAGGCCGATCGTCGTTATGGGTGTGGACGTACGTGATCAGGTCGAATTGTGTGTTTTTCTCACCAAACAACGATGATGGAACCCTTCATGACTCCAGTAGCGCACTCGTTCTGCGTCACACATTTTAAGTGTCCGCGAAGGAGATACTAGGAGTCTATCGGCAGCCTTTTGGAACGGAGGAGAGAGTACTTATGTTGTCTTGTGAAGACAAGAGGTGTCTCTGGTGATAACGGTGATAGGATTGACTGTAGGCGTGATGATGCATTCAAAAAGCCCCAAACAACGGTGGCCACACTTTCCTCTTAATCCATCTAAATCCACGCCACTTTTAGCGAAAACTTCGACACACGTACACGAATAGACATAAGCAAAAATCAACTCAGGTCACCAATACAATGGGCAAGATTAGCGCTTATAATTCCTTGTAGAATGTACAAGTTCGTTCATGGACTCCCCAAATTTAATTGACCGGGACCCCAAATTTAATGTTCGCAAACAATGCTCAGACAGGGCATCCATAATATTTTTACATTATCTATTCTTTCATTCTCTGCCACGTTTTGTTAGAGACGACTATGTATGAAATAGGGATTTAACCCTTTGAAAATATTAACTTATACTCATATACTCATCCCGCTGTCACACAGATTCGCACAGAATCACGTCAAAGTCAAAGATTTTTACGTACTTTCACAATAATTGTAAGAGGTACTAGAGAGAGAATAACAAACCCGCAATGTCAGACAAGTAAACAACTGCACATATGTACATACTTTAACACCTCGTAAAGAGATTAATTTCATATATGTAAGCATGTATACTCTCTATCCGAACTTGTTCCTGGACCTATGAATGAGCTTATATCTCGGGCTCTTGGGTTAGCCATTGGTCTATTTCACCTGGGTATTTTCCATTACCATTTTCCTGCCTATTCATACACATTTTTTTTCTTTTATTATCGATATTTCTCTCACTTTGAATACTATAGAGAAAACCATTAAACCCCTAAGTAAAGTCTCTTAAAAGAACCCCCCTCCCCCAACAAAGCAATACACACAAAGTGCATCTTCGATCTTGGTATATTTTCGGATGTATGTATTTGACGCATAACTTAATAAGGGCATCGAATATTTTAAGGGGCTTTATTGGAGTTCTAAAATCGGAAACCAATGAATGTATTTTCTCCAGAATATTTCTAAAACTGGTGGTGTTTCTGAGAGAAAAACGTTTCCAATGCAACAGCCAGAGTATTCAAAGAGGAGACTACTAAAGAGGCGGAAGTTTGAAAT